>JARHVA010003755.1:1212500-1637500 GCA_037957365.1 Torreya grandis
AGTCATGTTTCCTTTACCAATGTAATTACACAGTGGAATTTAAAACACTAAGAATTTTTTTAGAAACATTTTGGTGCTACATATTTTGAGTCAATTTTACTATACCAATGTCATTGTGTGGCATAATTCATAATACTAGGATAAATTTTGTAAATATTTGGGTTGTTTCATATTTTTGAGTCATGTTTTTCATATCAATGTCATTAAGTGATGTAATTTACAATAGTAAGAAAAATTTCAAAAATAATTGCGGTGTTGGATAACTTGAGTTGGGTTTCTCATAATGACATCATTACAATACATATTTCAAAAAAATGGAACAAATTTTTAAAATATTTTGGGTGTAGCGTATTTTGAGTCAATTTCCAATATGAGCATCCTTGTGTAGCACAATTTATAACACTTGGACGAATTTTGAAAATATTTGGGTTGTTGTATATTTTTAGTTGGGTTTCCCATACCAATGTTATTATGTAGTGTAATTCACAACACTGGGACAAATTTTAGAAATATTTGGAGTGTTTCATATTCTAAGTTAGGTTTGTCAAATCAATGTCATTGTGTGATGTAATTTTTAACACTATGACAATTTAAAAAAATATTTTGGGTGTTATATGTTTTAAGTCAAGATTACCCTACCAATGTCAGTACACAACAAAATTAGAAAAATGAGGACAAATTTTATTAATATTTGGGGTGTTAGATATTTGTAATTAGGTTTCCTGTATTAATGTCTTTACTGGACATAGTTGAAACAATAGGATAATTTTTAAAAATATTTCAAGTGTTACATATTTTGAGTTAGGTTTCCCATATCAATGTCATTTCATGATACAATTCACAACATTGTGATAAATTTTAGATATATTTGTGGTCTTGCATATTTTGAGTCATGTTTCCCATACCAGTGTCACTATGTGGTATAATTTACAACACTATGACAAATTTTATAAATATTTTGGGTACTACATATTTTGAGTCAGGTATCTCATACGAATGTCATTACATGATCAAATTCACAAAAATAGGAAAAAAATCATAAATATGTGTGGTTTTACATGTTTTGAGTTAGGTTTGCCATAAAAATGTCATTACATGGTGAAGTTCACATCATTATAACAAATTTTATAAATATTTGTGGTGTTGCAAATTTTGAGTCACATTTCCCATACAAATATTGTTGTGTGGCATAATTTATATCAATGGGAAAAATTATAAAGTATTTTTGCATTAAATATTTTGGGTCATGTTTCCCATACCAATGTCACTGGGTGATGTGGTTTGCAAATTTAGAAAAAAATCTAAAATATATGGCATGTTAAATATTTTTAGTTGGTTTTTTCATGCCAACACCATTGCATGGTGTATTTCCCAACATTTGGACAAATTTCATAAATATTTGGTTTGTTGCTTATTTTAATTTGGGTTTCCCATATCATGGTCATTTTACAACATAATTTTCAAGACTAGGAAAAAATTTAGAAATATTTGGGGTGTTGGATATTTTAATTTGAGTTTACCCTACCAATTTCATTATATTGAAATTTTTTCAATAATAGTATAAATTTCATAAAGATTTTGGGTGTTTCATATTTTTAGTCATGATTTCCATACCAATGTCATTATACTACATTAATTATAACACTAGGAAAAATTTAGTATTTGGGTTATTGCATATTTTGAGTCAATTGTTTGTATCAATGTCATTGTGTAAAATAATTTAAAACACTCAAAAAAATACAAAATATTTAGGGTTTTACATATTTTGAGTTGGTTTTCCCATATCAATGTTGTTACATGATGCAATTCATAACACTAGATAACATTTTGGAAATATTTTGGGTGTTGCATATTTTTAGTTCGGTTTCTCATACCATTGTCATTACGATGATATGTAAAACATTGGGACAAATATTTGAAATATTTGTGGTGTTTGATATTTTGATTTAGATTTCTCATATGAATATCATTGCATAAAATAATTTTTAACACTAGGATAAATTTCAAAAATATTTGGGTAGTTAGATATTTTGAGTTGAGTTTCCCCTACTAATGTTATTGCATTGTGAAATTCTCAACACTAGAAAAAATTTCATAGATATTTGGGGTGTTACATATTTTGTGTCATTTTTATCATACCAATGTCGTTGTGTGAATAAATTTTCAACACTAGGCCAAGTATCATAAATATTTTGGGTGTTACATATACTGAGTTAAGTTTCCCCTACCAATGTTGTTGCATGACACAATTAAAACAATATGCAAATTTTAGAAATATTTAGGGTGTTCCATTTTTTTATTCACGCTCCCATATCAATATAATTTCATGAATAGATTCACAACATTAGGATAAATTTTATAAATACTTCAAGTGTTGTAAATTTTAAGTTGGGTTTCTTATACCAATATTGTGCAATTCACAATATTAGGACAATTTTCATAAATATTTGGGGTGTTGCATATTTTGAGTTGGGTTTCCTTTACCAATGCCACTGATTATTAAATTTTCAACATTGGGACAAATTTTGAAAATATTTGGGGTTTTTCATATTTTTAATCATGTTGCCCATACCAATGTCATTACATGGAAATTCAAAATACTGTTACAAATTTTAAAAATATTTGGAGTGTTGTATGTTTTGAGTCATGTTTCTCATACCAATGTCATTTATCAATGCAATTTGTAAGAATAGGGAAATTTTTTGAGATATTAAGGTGTTTTATATTTTAACTAAGGTTTCTCATACCAATGTCATTTCATGGCATAATTTGCAATATTGGGACAAATTTTTAAAATATTTAGAGTGTTGAATATTTTGTTTCATGTTTCCCATACCAATTCCATTGGTGGAACAATTCATAACATTAGGCAAATTTTAGGAAATATTTTGTTTGTTTCATATTTTTAGTTGGGTTTCCTATACCAATGTCATTGCATAATTTAATTCATAATATTGGAATAAATTTTAGTAATATTTTGGGTTTTGCATACTTTGAGGGGATTTTACCATAACAATGTCATTTCATATCATAATCATCAATATTGGGAAAAATTTTAAAAATATTTGGGTTGTTAGATACTTTGAGTTAGGTTTCCCAAACCAATGTCATTGTGCAGTCTAATTCACAACGTTATTTCAAAATTTTAAAATATTTGCTGTGATGCTCATTTTGAGTCAAGTGTCCCATACCAATGTGGAATGATTTGCAACACTAGGACAAATTTTATAAATATTTTGGGTGGTTTATATTCTAATTCAAGTTTTCTATACCAATTTTGTATATTTTAAGCCCAATTTAATTTATCAATGTCATTACATAATGCTATTATCAACCCTAGGAATTATTTTCAAATTATTTGTGGTGTTGCATATTTTGAGTTTTATTTTCCATACCATTGACTGATGTAATTAAAAATATTGGGACAAATTTTGGAAACATTTCAATTGTTTCATATTTTAAGTTAGGTTTCCTTTACCAATTTCATTGCATAGTGGAATTTAAAAGACTAAGAAAAATTTTAGAAACATTTTGGGTGATACATATTTTGAGTCAATTTTCCTATACCAATGTTATTGTGTGTCATAATTCATAACACTTAGATAAATTTTATAAATATCTGGGTTGTTTCATGTTTTTGAGTCAAGTTTTTCATATCAATGTCATTAAGTGATGTAATTTACAACACTAGGAAAATTTTCAAAAATATTTGTGTTGTTGGATAGCTTGAGTTGGGTTTCTCATAATGATGTCATTACAATACATAATTCAAAAAAATGGAAAAAAATTAAATTTTTTTGGGTGTAGCATATTTTGAGTCAGTTTCCAATATGAGTGTCCTTATGCAATGTAATTCATAACACTTGGACAAACTTTGAAAATATTTGGGTTATTGCATATTTATAGTTTGGTTTCCCATAACAATGTCATTGTGTAGTGTAATTCACAACACTAGGACAAATTTTAGAAATATTTGGAATGTTTCATATTTTGAGTTAGGTTTGTCAAATTGATGTCATTATGTGATGTAATTTTTAACACTATGAAAAGTTTAAAAAATATTTAGGCTGTTATATGTTCTGAGTTGGGTTTACCATACCAATGCCATTACACAACACAATTAGAAAAATTAGGACAAATTTTATAAATATTTGGGGTGTTAGATATTTTGAATTAGGTTTCCTGTATTAATGTCTTTACTTGACATAATTTGAAACAATAGGATAATTTTTAAAAATATTTCAAGTGTTACATATTTTGAGTTAGGTTTCCCATATCAATGTCATTTCATGATACAATTCCTAACATGTGATAAATTTTAGATATATTTGTGGTCTTGCATATTTTGAGTCACAATTCCCATACCAATGTCACTATGCGGTGTAATTTGTAACAATATGACAAATTTTATAAATATTTGAGGTGATACATATTTTGAGTTAGGTATCTCATACCAATGTCATTACATGATCAAATTCATAAAAATAGGAAAATTTTCATAAATATGTGTGGTGTTGCATGTTTTGAGTTAGGTTTTCCATACAAATGTCATTGCATGGTGAAATTCACATCATTATAGAAAATTTTATAAATATTTAGGGTGTTGCAAATTTTGAGTCACATTTCCCATAACAATGTTATTGTGTGGTATAATTCATATGAATGGGAAAAATTTATAAAATATTTTGGTGATAAATATTTTGGGTCATGTTTCACATACCAATGTCATTAGGTGATGTGGTTTTAAACTATGGAAAAGAATCAAAAATATTTGGGGTGTTACATATTTTCAGTTGGTTTTTTCATACCAACACCATTGCATGGTGAATTTCATAACATTGGGACAAATTTCATTAATATTTTGTTTGTTTCATATTTTAAGTTGGTTTTCCCATGTCAAGGTCATAATATAACATAGTTTTCAAGAATATGAAAAATTTTAGAAATATTTGGGGTGTTAGATATTTTAATTTGAGTTTACCCTATTAATTTCATTGTGTGGAAATTTTTTCAATAATGGGATAAATTTCAAAAATATTTTGGGTGTTTTATATTTTTAGTTAGGATTTCCATACCAATGTCATTGTACAACATAATTGATAACAAATATAAGAACTATTTGAGGCATTACATATTTAGAGATTCATTTCCTTCAATAATGTTATATTATATAATTCACAACATATATAAATTTATAAACTATTTGGGGTGTTTAATATTAAGAGTTTGTTTTTCGGTACCTATGTTGTTGCATAGTGAAATTGGCAACACTAGGAAAAATTTTAGAAATATTTGGGGTGTTGCATATTTTGAATGAGGTTTCATGTACCTCATCATTACTATCACTCCCACTTTTTTATTTTTTCATAATAGGCATGAAGGAAACATGTTTTGTTCAACCAACCAAGATGTGAGTAGGTAATTAAATTCACATTTAAAATAATGATATCATGAGGTGCCTTCTAATTACAATTGTTTAGCTAGTAAGTGCATGCCATAGGTTAAAAATCATAAATATCTATTCATTTGACCATATGCTCAAGAACCCATTAATTATCTTACACCAAGAGTTACTTCATTATGACATTAAGATAGACATCAAATCTAGTCTAATACTTTATAGATGTAGTTTGTGCCACATGGCTACTATAGGTTCTATTAGGTTTATCTCACCAAGTGTCATGGTCATGCCACATATCATCATTATGGGACACTTGGGTTAAACTATAATCTCCCATCCACCTAGGATTTTGAGTTCCATGATGTTGTCACTTGGTATCATGTCAAACCCTCAAGGCCCTAAAAAGATTGGGGGATTAGTCCCAATGTCTTAATCCTTCCAATTTTATGAGCTATGTAATGATTTTACTTGGAAGATATTTAGGACCCTAGAGTTATTAGAGGATAAAACTAACTTGCTAATTCTCTAAGCTGCCAGAATGATGCCTTAACTAACATTACAAAAGCCTAAAAATTGTCCAAGGTAAAATACATGGACCAATTGATATGTAAATTTTACTAAGGCATGGATGACTCTCGGTGATATTCTTACTTGACATCAACCATACAATGGGCCAAGAAAATTTTAGTCTCAAATTAGTAGGATGGTGACACATAGATGGTTCCTAGTGATCTAATTTCTTGGGATTAACCATATAATGTTTTAGACTAATGTCACCCTTAGGTTAACGGTATGGTGAGACATGGATGGAACCCAAAAAAATTCATTCTCAGCATCAATTTTACAATGGGCCAAGCTAATATCACCCTCAAGTTAGTGATATGATGTTGTGTGAAAAGATCTTAATAATATACTTACCTAGAATTAACCATATAATGGGTGATGTTAATGTCACCCCTAGGTTAGTGAGATGGTGAAACATTAATGACTCTATTGATCCAATTTCAAATCACCATAGAAATAACTAAGGAGAAGTTTCTATAGGAAAACCAAGGAAATATATGACAACATAAAGCATAAGATCCAGTCAACATGGAATTTGACTCAAAAAAAGCCATTGGGAAAATTGTCAATCAACAAAGGCAAAATATGAATAAAACACAAAATATAAAATGACTAAGGCATGAATTAAATGATATAAATAATTAATCAAGTAAATTAGTTAAGACATGAATATAAGAAACATCATAATACATTATAGATGAATGCATGAAGGTTAAAGAAAGATAAAGCATGTATGTTAATGTCTTGATGCCACTAAATCATATGAATCTAAGCATATCTTGATCATAAGGTGTTTAATATGATTAATAATCTTATATTCATGTTTATTACTTGAAAAAATGACATCGAGACCTACGTCGATCTCTTGACACTAAACCAATATTCTCATTAGTTTAGTTGGTTAAAAAAATCATAAGGCAAGATCAACCCTAAACAAACATTTCTAAAGGATTTTGTTCACTCCTATTATTTGATTGGTCTATTTATTATAATATTACACTTATATAATTATCACAAAGATGCATTCATCCCATATGGCATTTTTTACTAGAAGAACATCAACATTCAGATAATATATTCAATCTATATTGTTATTCTTATTAACCAAATTTTGACACCTAGGGTTAAAAGGTCAATCCCTATATAAAAAAACTTTCTTATCACGTCTTAATATCCCTATTTTAAACTTTATCATGCCTTTATAGTCTTCAAATGGTATTTATAATGTCTTATTATCAAATTTTAACGTTAATTTGATAAAATTAAGATAATGGTTATTTTGGTCTCTTAATAGCCTAGTCATGTCATGGTGAGAAAAGGTGGTTCTAAAAAGTATCATAGGTTATTAGTTGTCCCTCAAAGTCATATCATTCCTTTTTCACCTTACATAGACATGTCACACTTGTTTGGAAAGATTAAGGTTATTTTCAAATCTTTAGTGTAATGTTTTACAAAGGAAAATATATATAACTAATATAAACATGTGTCAAATATTACCAAGGAGATATTATACCCATAAACATACATTTATACAATATTTTTAAAGAGTTTCATAACTACCACATATTTCATAGATGTTAGATCACTACAGTTTTATAGGAAATCATTCTAAGAGAGCAATTTTAAGCACTTATATAGAATTAAGAGACTCACTTCTAAGTGATAATGTTTTAAATCTATCTATTTAAATTATATAAGTAAATAAATGATTTTATTTTAGTTATATATCTATAAAATCCAAAATTTTCTTACTTTCTTCCATCTCTCCCTTGACAAACTCACAAATGTAGTTTTCACATGTTCATTATATATAATACAATGGGATTTAGGGTCTAGTTTTTGGGATATTATAGTGGGTCCTAATGAGATTAAAATTAATGTATATATTTGTAAAATTGGTGCATTGAGATTTATAAATAATCACTAAGAGTCTAGGGTGGTCAAAAAATACCTACAAACCCCACTAGCTCACTATTCTTCTTGAAATAATAGTTTAAAACTAGTTTAAATAATGGGATAAATTAAAGAGGATATATAGTGCCTTTTTAAATTTATAAAATTCTATTCCAATCCATAATTGACATGTGAGAGTTTATTTTGGCAAGAAAACTCTTCTTCTACCTAGTTTTCAAGATGATTGCCATTGTTTTTTTATGGTTCTAGGGTGTAAAATAATGAAGGAATTGAATTAAGGTCTCTCTCCATGTTTTAATAATTTTAAATATATTTATAGGTACATTATTAGATTCATATTACAATCTCTAAGTGGAATTAATAGCTCACCTTAAATATTGTATGAAAACTACCTGAATGATAATGGCTAGAAAGTTTAAATTCTAATTTTCAAAGGTATATGGAAGGTTGATAGTCTCTTATTTTATTACATAAGGCCTAACATGATATATAATTTAATTTATAACCTTGTAAAATGACTGAGTTCCTTCATACTATATCTAAGTAACAAATAATGGTATTGATCTAAGGACTATGTCTTAACCTTGCTTACACAGAGCTAACTAAAAAGGTGAAAGTATGATTTTATAGTATGGTTTTAATGTCAAAACCTATTGATGTAGGTTATATCTAAAATTAATGATATTTATTAGGGTTAGGATGAATAAAATACATAGGTTTTAAGGATTAATGCATTATAATTGTAGACCTATATGTGTATAGGCTTATAAATCTGTATTCCATAAGATATTATTGGGGATCAACCAATAATATGATTACACTTATGCAAGCAATAAACCACAGAATTAAATCAGATAGATAAGTAACTAGAATCAGATAATAGCAAAGAACAAGAGATACAAGAAACCACCCTGAAAACTTGTATTAAACTCTTTACAAAAGGAATACAATTGAAGAAACTTCTTTCTTCCACACCTCTCTCAGATGCATAAGATCTCTCTCTAGATCTCTATCCCTTAAGAGCTCTCTCTCTCAAGTACAATCAATTCCAACAACCTGGATTGATACAACTCTATACTATTCTTCAACATTCACATACAATGAACTAATACAAATAATCACACTAAGCTAAGAAGATCTAATTCTACATATAGAATTAGGAAACTTGAGCATGCACTTACAACCAACAGTTAAGCCTCTTGAACAAGGGCTCTAAAAACAATCTTGCTAATAATAGAAATGCGAACTTAAGACTAAGGCTTAAACTCATCATGTAAACACTTGCTTCTATCCTCAAAAATAGCATTCTGGATGCACAAGTAATCGATGCCAGTTCCTGCTGCTTGCCTGTGACCGACGTCAGCCAATCCTCTATCGATGTTGGTGTCTCTTCAACTGTGCCTGAATGACGTCGGTCACTCCTGACCGACGCCGGTGACTATGTAAACCTGCAACTTTATAATGTGCTCATATGTTGAGCTTTTAGGCTCCACACCTTAACAATCTCCCACTTGGAGATAAATAGCTGCACCAGTACCTGTACAGCAACATCTTCTAGCTCCTCCATCTCTAACTCAATCATGAAGACCAACAGAAGTTGAATGAAGATTCAACTTTTCCTTTGTAACCGGCTTGGTTAACATATCAGCAGGATTCCTATCTGTATGGATCTTCTCCAGATTCAAATCACCATCTTCCAATACCTGCCATATGAAGTGGTACCTTAGCTTTATGTGCTTGGTTCTTGAATGAAAGGCTGAGTTCTTAGCCAAATGGATTGAACTCTGACTGTCACTATACAATCTGTAACTTCCATGCTCCCTTCCAAGCTCTTCCATGAATCGTGTCATCCATATCATCTCTTTGCTAGCTTCTATGGCTGTAATATACTCTACTTCTATAGTTGATAAGGCAACAACCTTCTGCAACTTAGATATCTAGCTAACCGCCGTTCCACCTACAATGAAAGCATAACCTGTAGTGCTCCTCCTGCCATCCAAATCACCTACCATATCTGAATCTACATAACCATGTAGAGATGTATCTGAACCTCCATAGCACAAGTGCCTACTACTGGTTCCTCTCAGATATCTAAGGATCCACTGAACTACTTTCCAATGTTCCTTACCTAGATTGGCCATATACTTACTTACAACTCCCACTACTTGGGCAATATCCGGTCTAGTACACACCATTGCATACATCAAACTTTCTACTATGGAAGAATATGAAACCTTACTCATGTACTCTACCTCATCATGTGAATTAGGACATTGTTCTTTAATCAACTTAAAATGTCCAGCCAAAGGTGTGCTTACTGGTTTAGCATCTTGCATATTGAACCATTTCAACACCTTGTCCACATAATCTTCTTGAGACAATATCAACCTGTGATTTTTCCTGTCTCTCTTAATGCTCATGCCAAGGATTTTCTTTGTTGTTCCCAAATCCTTCATAGCAAACATTTGAGCTAATTTCACCTTAAGCTCAGAGATATCCTGCATGTGTGATCCTGCAACCAGCTATCATCTACATATAACAATAGAATAATATATCTACCATTATCTAATCTCTTAAAATATACATAGTGGTCAGATTGACACCTAATGTAGCCATGCTCAGTCATAAACCTATCAAATTTCAAATACCACTGTCTAGGAGCTTGCTTGAGGCCATACAAGCTTTTCTTCAATCTGCACACTAGCTTCTCCTTACCCTTGACCTCAAATCCTTTCAGCTGTTCCATATAAATTTCTTCATCCAAATCTCCATGAAGAAATGTTGTCTTAACATCTAGCTGCTCAAAATGCAAATCCTCAATAGCAACGAAAGATAGTACAATCTGTATAGAAGTCATTTTAACAATAGGAGAAAAAATCTCACCAAAATCAATACCTGGCTTTTGTGCAAATCCTTTCACTACCAATCTGGCCTTATATCTCATCTGTCCATTCTCACCTTCTTTTAACCTATAGGTCGATCTATTCTTCAGTGTTCTCTTACCAGCTGGCAATTCAACCAAATCCCATGTTTGGTTCTCTCTTAAGGACTCCATCTCCTCAACCATGCCATGCTCCCACTGACTCTTAAACTCCACCTAAATTGCTTCTTCAAAAATCTCTAGTTCTCCACCATCAATTAGCAATAAATAGAATAATGAAGGAGAATATCTAATTAGAGGCTTACTTACCCTTTCAGACCTCCTGATGGGTGTCTGAGACTCATTCACAACACGCTGTCCACCCAAATTCTCTGACAGTGACCAACCTCAGTCACCTCCAGACCTGTTACTAGCCGACGCCGGTTCTGCCTGACCGATGCCAGTGCCTATCCTACCAACATTGGTCTCTGTATGACCGACCTCGGTTTCTATTCTGCCGATGCAGGTTCCTAACCTATCGACATTGGTCTCTGTGTTTTCCTGCAAGTGATTATTTCTTTTTCTCGCAAGCTCATATTGGACCATCACCTTGTCCAATTCACTATTGCTCTACCCAAATTGATTCAACTTCTTCAGCTGATCACTATACATCACTTTTTCATTGAAAACAATGTCATGGCTCCTAATTATCTTGTTAGTTCCTAGATTCCAAAATTTGAAACCAAAATCATCTGAGCCATAGCCAATAAACGTGCACCTCATAGACTTAGCATCTAGCTTCTTTCTATTTTCCTTATCTACGTGCACAAAGGCTTCACAACTGAAAACTTTGAGAAAAGAGAGATCTACCTTTTTACCTATCCAAGCTTCTTTTGGAATTCCACCATCTAGAGCCGTAGAGGGTCCTCTATTAATCAGGTACACTACAGTGTCAATAGCTTCTGCCTAAAACTCTAAAGGCAAACTAGCATGCAATCTCATACATCTTGCACACTCCATGATTGTTGTGTTCATCCTTTTAGCAATACCATTCTACTGAGGTGTTCTTGGAACCATCCTTTGCCTATGAATTCCATGCATGGAACAATACCAGTTGAACTTATAACTGCAAAACTCTCCACCATTGTCTGATCTCAGGCACTTTAATCTTTTCCCTGTTTCATTCTCAACCATAGCTTTCCAAATCTTAAAAGTCTAAAATACATCAGATTTCTTCTTAATACAGTAGATCCATACCTTTCTTGTATCATCATCTATGAATGAAATGTAGTACTGTGATCCTCCAATAGAAGCTACCTGAGCTGGTCCCCACACGTCTGTGTGAACAAGCTACAACTTATGCTTCTTTGTAGACCCAATCTTGAGAAAACTAACCCTTTTCTGCTTTCCAAATATGTAGTGCTCACAAAATTCTAGATCCATACTTTTCAAATCTGAAAGCTTACCTTTAGACTTAAGAATTGACATCCCCTTCTCACTCATGTGGCCAAGCCTTGAGTGCCACAATTTTGCATCCACATCTGAAGTAGATAATATAGAAGGAGAATTGTTAGTAACACAATTACACAAATAGAGAGTACCTACTCTCTTACCTCTGGCCATAACAAGTGCACCCTTGGTCACCTTCAAAGATTTTGCTGTGAGAGTTACTGTACAACCCTCATCCCCTAACTTTCCTGTAGAAATCAAATTTCTCTTCAAGCTAAGAACATGCATAACTTCTCTCAACACCCATGTGTTGCCATTCTGCATTTTCAGCTGCATTTTACCTTTGCCAATAATTTTACAGGGTTCATCATCCCCTAGATATACTATTCCAAAATCTCCATGGATATAGTCAAAGAAATATTCCCTATTAGGGGTAGCATGAAAAGATGCACCAGAATCTAACACCCAAGATTCTATATTATTATGCAAAGAGAATATTAAAGAATCTTGTGCAATACCTGCAACCTTTGCTTCTTCTTTTCCTTCATGCTGATTGTCCTCCTTAGGCTTTGACCAGCAATCTCTGCTTATGTGCCCCATCTTTCCATAATTCCAGCATTGTGGCCTTCTGCCATTTCTAGATTTGGATCTGCCTTTCCCCTTAGACTTGGATCTTGATCTCCCTTTCTTGCTCTTCTCTTTTTGCCTTCCCCTACTCTCAAAACTTAAAGCATTCCCAGATGTCTCTTTTGTGCTTTTCCTACGAATTTCCTCATTCAAGATAACACTAACAACATCCTCTACTTTTAAAATATTTGATGCAGATGCAGTATTGCTAACTGCCATTACTAAGCTATGTCAGCTTTCAGGTAGAGAACATAATATTTAAAGGGCTTTTATTTCATCATCAAATACAATTTTGACAGAACTTAATTGATTTACAATACCATGGAAATCATTCAGGTGATTAGATACAGATCCACCTTCCTGCATATCCAAATTGAATAACTACTTCATAAGATATACCTTATTAGAAGCTGAGGGTTTTTCATACAAATTTGCTAGAGTAGTCATCAAATCTACCATTGTTTTTGCCTGTGATAAATTAGATATCACAGTAGATGCTAGACTCAGTCTTATAGACCTCAAAGCCTTTCTGTCAAGAACTTCCCATTCTTCATCCTGCATGTCTGTGGGCTTCTTTGCAATCCCACCTAACGGTAAGTATAGATCCTTCTGATACAGATAGTCCTCTATCTACATTCTCTAATGTTGATAGTTTTTGCCATTGAACTTCTCCATTCTCAATTTACTTTCATCTGCCATTGCTTCTCCCACTCAAACAAAAATTCCTATAGAAACTCCTGTGAGCAACCTGTAATCAATACACACTACACAGATCTGAACCACCTGTTAGTGAACCTAAGCTTTGATACCAATTATTGGATATCAAACTCTAAACCTACAACCAAGGCTCTGATACCACTTGTTGGGGATCAACCAACAATATGATTACACTTATGCAAGCAATAAACTACAGAATTAAATCAGATAGATAAGTAACTAGAATCAGATAATAGCAAAGAATAAGAGATACAAGAAACCACCCTGAAAACTTGTATTAAACTCTTTACAAAAGGAATACAATTGAAGAAACTTCTTTCTTCCACACCTCTCTCAGATGGACAAGATCTCTCTCTAGATCTCTATCCCTTAAGATCTCTCTCTCTCTCAAGTACAATCAATTCCAACAACCTAGATTGATACAACTCTGTACTGTTCTTCAACATTCACATACAATGAACTACTACAAATAATCACACTAAGCTAAGAAGATCTAATTCTACATATAGAATTAGGAAACTTGAGCATGCACTTACAACCAACAGTTAAGCCTCTTGAACAAGGGCTCTAAAAACAATCTTGCTAATAATAGAAATGCGAACTTAAGACTAAGGCTTAAACTCATCATGCAAACACTCACTTTTGTCCTCAAAAATAGCATTCTGGACACACAGGTAACCGATGCCAGTTCCTGCTGCTTGCCTGTGACCGATGTCGACCGATCCTCTACTAATGCCAACATCTCTTTAACTGTGCCTGACCGACGTCAGTCGCTCCTAACCGATGCCGGTGACTGTGTAAACTTGCAACTTTGTAATGCGCTCATATGTGAAGCTTTTAGGCTCCACACCTTAATAGATATGTACTAAATTGTTTATTAAAGGTTAGATTTTGAACCTTAAATAATTAGAGAAGTGTATTGTCTCCACATTTTTAAAGGTTAAAAATCATGGAGAAGTGTGTTATCAAAATCAATTATTTTGACATCCAATGAACCCTAACTATCACCTACAGTCATGAAGGAGTGAGTCACATATAGGAGTCATAAAGTGTTGTTAATAAAGAGTGAGAGATTATGGAAGACACCTTAAATATGGGTTAAGGTTTTCAAAGGTACTAGATACCCTATTTAATATGTTATAATTATAATAGTAGTCAAGACATAATCTACATACCTACATGCTAACTTGAGTAATCAAGTTAGTTTTTAAGCATCGAGAAGATGAAGCAAGGTTTTATGGTAGAGTTTGGGTTATATAAGGATAATAAATATATATTGAAACCATTAGGGTGTTTCATATAAAATAAAATATAAAAATAAAATTATAAGGACAAATATACCTTAACCACCTATAATGAATTAAAACATTACTTGAAGCATGCTCAGTCAGAGATGAAAGGTGCTTAGTTACAAAAGGTTTGATGACCATAAAAAGGTAATAGGAGGAAAATAATTTCCACACATACCTATTAAATATTTTCGTTCCACTTATTCTCTCTATTTAAGGAAAATAAACCAAATACACACCTATAGTTGTGTCTTTGCATCATGACTATTAATTATGCATAGTGTGGTAAGTCAAATGTATTTCTCAGATCCAATTCAAGAGATCAAGGGGTATCAATAATGTGATTAATAACTTAATGTAAAAATTTATCATGTTTTTAATCTATTAAATATAAAGGAAATCTCTCAAATATATTAGTTAGGGTCTCTCTCCTTTTCTTTCTTAAAAACATTAAGCATTAGGCAAGGATTATTATAGGAGGCCTGATGAATGAGAATGGTAAGATGACCATTATGATAAGTCATGGTGGTTATTAAAAACTTTCATAAGGTGTATGCAATCAAACCAAACATCAAAACACCACCTTTAACCTACATCTCCCTCTAGACCTCATAGAGTGCATATTTAACTACTCAAGAGGCAAAATTTTTTTTTAGATCTTTAGAGACAAGTTTCATGGTGCCCAAATCTAATAAGGGTGATTTTAAGGGTTTATACCCTCAAAAAATTATTAATTGGTTTTAAATTGAATGGAATGTACTTTATGAATCATTGTTAAGATGATAAGTGTGTTTTTGGCTACTTAAAAGACTAAAAGTGACCTGATGGAATAAAAATTCCTTTTAATGCATTGATTTGACCTTGAAACTATATTTTTTACCTTCTCAAATCTCATTTTCATATTCTCAATCAATTTTTGTCACATGTGAAGGTACATGTGTATAGAATTGGTCTAAGAGTCTTATTTTTATGCTTATTTGTGAGTATGCATGGTATGAATTTGTTTCTAAACCAGGTATCAAGGCCTATCAAACATGGACATGATAATTTAAACAATTTTTTAAGTAAAATATGTTATATGATCCAACCAAGTCATTAAGTTGGCCATTAAGTTGAGAAATACACCATTTACTAGTCAAAAGGCCAATCCACAAGCCTCTGAAGTATAAGAGGAGAGATATTTTCTAGTATATGGAATTTTCATAGAATTTTTAATGACTCAAAAAATTGTTTCCAATATTTATATCCTACAAACTACTTGGAAAAGCACTCCAACTACCTCTCAGGCCTATTCAAGCACAGACTAGGGTTTTGACCATTTCATTGTTCATACATCTGTATATGGTATCAGAAGCTAAATTTTGGTATGAATTATGTTAATGGTATGGGTAATATTCATAAAAAACTTTTACTAAAATTCACATGTGTGGGAGTCATTTTAATCCAAAACTCAGTTTCTAGGCATGGAGGCTTAATTGAGGCCTAATTGTAAAGAGGGAAGGGATGAATAAGTATACTTACACTTAGTTACAAGTAATGAAATTTAGCATGGAGATATAAATGTATACTAGGTACTAAGATATACCATTAATTTTCTAATATAATATCTACATTCTTTCACATAAGGAGTTGTGTTTTTTCAAGGTTATAAGGAATTGAAGCCTAATGAGAGCTTTAGGTTCAAAATGAGTTCTTAATGAGTGTTAAATGCATCTAAAGGAGTAATTTTAGGTATAATATGATATATTTATTTTATAAATGGAGATATATTTCATTGGTAAGGGTGGAATAAAAAATTGACACTTCCAATCAAGGAGTGGAAATCAAGACACCTAAGAGGTGTAAACATAGTTGCAATGATAGTTTTAAGTGTTTATTAACAAGTGAAAAGTGTTTAGAGTAGGATAATAAGGTGACTCAATATGACTTGATGATGAAGGATGCCACTTGTCATCTTATAAGCTAAGAGAAGGGGAATTTTTGAAGAAGCAAACAAAGGTGTTAAGCAAGAAAGAAACTCCTATGTCACTTAAAAGAGTAAAGTATATTTAGAAGAGTAACACATGTGCTTGGATAAATAATTAGACTATTTCATAACTATGTTATTTTAAATCCCTTTCTAGACACTTGTGACCTCTCTCGCATATGCCTATGTCTCTCTTTTGATAATAGTTATCTATAAATTTAGCCTTGATGTGTTATGTATGTATCCTCTACCAGAGTATGACAAAGCCTTGACCATTTTCAAAGCTTTGATAAATGAGAAAATTTTGGTTTTACCTCCTCTTTTGATTAGTTTCAATTTATGTGCATGATTATTTGATTGTATAGAGTGATTATCTTAGGTTCCTTGGCATGTTATCCTTTTCTACCATTCATTTTCAGTTTGAAAGTTTCTTTATAGGTTATGTGAAGTGTCTAAGTGAGGTGTGATAGTTGAGTGAGTTGTATATTTATTAGTGTCAATATATGACCTCTTGTGTAGTCCTACTAGCCCAAGTATTATTTGAAACCTTGATTTTAAATTTTTATGTAGATAGGTAGATTAGGAGTAGTGTTTATTTTAGGTTAGTCTCATGGTTGATGTGTACTTGTAGCTAGTTGGTATTGGTAAAGTTATTTAGTGCATCACCTCCATTAGAGTATTTTTATCTCTTTTCATAAAATTTTTATATATTAGTGAATGATCATAAGTGACACATCAAGGGGAGATATCCCATTTAACCTAGATATTCAATCCATATTAAGGTCACCCACAACATATGACTATGTCCATGTTACCCTAAATATTGAAGGCTTGAACAATCTTCCAAGGGTGCAAATTTGGGTTCTAACAATTTTGGAATGATTGGTGGGACTAAGATCAAAAGAGGTTGAAGTATTTTTTGTTTTATACTTCTATTTATTATACTTTAAAGGCATTCAAAACATCAATGGTGACTCCAAGCATAATTAGTTGGTTCTAGAAACCTAAGCACTTGTTCAAAGTAAGTTGTCTTTTTAATTCACTATCTTGATGAGGTTGTTATGGTTGGGTTGGAAATAAATTGTAATTTAATTTAATTTGATGAGGTATCTCAAGATAATTATACTCCTTGTTATCCTCATCATGACAATTATCAGTCTTATAATGATCAATACCAATAGTATAATGATCCTTATCATTCCTATCAGTATCATTCATATGATCCTAACTATATATCTCAGAACCCTTCTTAAGCTTGTTACCCTCTTTAATACTAATAGTATCACTCTTATCCTCCTTGTGAGCCATATCATTATTATTATCAACATAAATCATCCCCATATGACTATGGTGATGCATATGAACAACCTTGTCTTCAACAATGTTATCGTCCTTCCCCTCATCCACTAGTTTTCTATTTTATTATTTTTTGGAATCTAGTGTTTAGATCCTAAATAATAAGGGTCTAGAATTATAGGAAAAAATTACTTTTATGGGGAAAAATATAGATTTTAACTAATAATTATATAAGATAAATAGAAATTAACTTAGCTAGATTCGTACTAAAATGGAAGATTCTGAGGCTAGAAATTGAAGAGCATGATTGAGATATTATTAGAAATCTAACCATAGATTCCATTTTATAATTAGATAGGAGCACCAAAATAGGACATATTTGTGTCTGGTACTATAGTCCCTCCCTGATGTTTTTGTCCTTAAGATTTATTTTTTTGGGTTTTGTTTGCTAGGTCAGTGTGAGCCTATGTAGCAAATTTTAGGGTCTGAAAGTTGATAGAGATTGTTGTAGGTTTATTTTATTATTTAATACCTATATCCATCTACATGCATACAACTAATGAATACATCAAAAGAAAAAGGGGGGAAAATTGGGATAGGGGAAGAATGACTACATTATCTAGAACCCCTATTATCTTAATCACTACCTACAATAACCCTAAAGCTAGGGTCTTAGATCAAATATACTTATCCCTTATGGAGTGTGCATAATTAATGTGCATAATAGATGGAAGAATGAATTTTTCCTAGGCCCTTCCTTGATCAAACATGAAAGTCTATGTGTGATGCAAAGAAGATGATCTATACTATTGACTAATTTTTATTATGTCTAATGTGCCAAATTAGTAAGTGCTAGATATAAAATGACTTGTCTAGTCCTTTAGATAGGAGATTCATTATTTCAAATTTGAGATCTTTATTTGCATTTAGCTAACATTGGAAAAATTAAGAATGAATCAAATAAAAAGGATAAGACCCATCGAATAGGAGAAACTGACCCTTTGGGCTCCAATTGGCTTTGGACTAAAGTGCTAGAAACTAGACACCCTAGATTTTAGCATTGTAGTCCAATCCCAATGCTCATGTCCTATAGGCTAGGGACCAGGGGGATAGAGCAAGCATGGAAAACATGAACTAGCTAAGGTGGAATGGTTATTTGAAAGGCTCATGGTGACTAAGAATGGGTAGAAATATGACTCGATCATAAAATAAGATCCAAACAAATAAAATGAAAGACATGGATAAATGTGTAAAAAATATCATATTTTCCAATCCAAGTCTCCTATGAAAGAACTATGAAAAGACATGATATGTTTGGTTGCTTGAAAAATTTAGGGTGTATACATTTACACCCTTTTAATATAGTGATGCAATGAAATGAAGTACTAGAATAAAATAAAGAAAGAAGATGTGTACGTAAACTTACCTTCATGGACATAAACATGTGAAAAAGGGTCCAAATTCCTACCCAAGGAAGTGGATGGAGAATTGAATAGTGATTTTAGGAAGAAGGAATACTTGAAATGGATGCCCTTTATATTAAATCTAGTAGTGCTTGGAGAAATAAGGAATCCCTAAAATAGATGCCACCTATACTAAATTTCACTGGAAATGAGAAATGATTAGAGGTCCAAAACTAATGTCTACCCTTTGTCTCACATAAAGTCATGTAATCTAGAATGTGTGTATAGAAATTATAAGTTGTGAAGATCAATATCTATCATTCCCCCATTATGAATAATCTAAATTGGAACTAAGAAGTGCTAAGAGGTCCAAAACCAATGTTTTCTCTCTATCCCACATAAACTCCTAGGTCTAGGTGATGTTATGGACCAACCACTGTAAATGATCATACAGCATAACTTGTTGATAACATGGCTATGCCTGGGTGTAATCTAAAAAATCAAGTAAATATGCAAGAAGAAAATGGCATGTCTTGCCATTCTAATCTATATAATCCTAGATGGTAAAGAACATGAACATCTATGCCATATCCTCAAATATGGTATGTGAGTGATGCCTTTGTATAGTTTGGTAATCTATATAACCACATTTGAAATAAGATATCATGTCATGTCCCATGTGAAAATCTAGAGATCAAAATAATATGCTCTACACTATGCCTATAATCTGCTATCTAGTCTATACTATGTCATGTTGTATGAAGCTATATGTGTGATAAATGTAGTGTTGTACATGTCCCTAAATTTGATATCTAGTCTAAATCTATATCAAAGTCACTATGAATCCATATTAGCTAAACCACTATATACATGATTAATTTGTGTATATGTAAATTGAAGTTATATCCCTCTAAATGTCTTGAGTAATGTTAAATGACCCCTATAATATGAATCACTATATATCTTGACCAATCTGAGCTAAATCTGATAATTTTAACTTGTGGAGGTTTAAGAACTATGGTGTATCCAACTATGAGAGTGGATAGGTGTGCTGGGTAAGTGTAGAAATAAGAATATTAGGAATGATGCCCCCTTTTTGGGGAGAGGAATGAAATTTGTAATAGAGGAGGTTGAGCCCAAGGTGATGACTAATGGAATAATGTTAGGATAAAGGTTGGTATGGATTAGATTGATTTGAGAAGGTGATTGATTATTTAGGCTTAGTTATTTGAAAGTTAAATGAGCTTTGGTTGGTGAGGATCAAGTTGTATAAAAGTTGAACAAGTTCTTATTGGTGAGGACAAAGTTGTATGAACCTAGGTATAAAATAGGTATAGAGATTCATGTGTACCATAGTAGTAAAATGATATAATAAGATATCAAGGTTTTTTAGATATCAAAGGCATTGTCATGGTTTTGTGGAATAAAACAATTTGTAAAATAGAGCTATGGGGTTTAAGTTATGGGCAAAATGCTATTTTGATTTGAATGAAAAGTCATTTTATATAGGAAAATCTAGATTAATTCTTGATTCATTTCTGCATTGACTAATTTGATATTTGGATCTCTAGAGCAGGAGATATGCCATGGAGATGAGCACCTACCATGACTTGGTTTGACAAATTGGAAGCCTAGATTGATACTAGTGGGGACATTACCTTAGTAAGTAGTTAAAACACTTGATTTATGCCTATTTAGAAGCTTGTTTTAATGATTTTGAGTTATTTTGAAGCTTTTTAGAAAAAATTTACTAGGTTTAGCACTCCTATCCTTCTTCCAGTGCTACTATCTAGGATCCAACACTACTATCTAGATTGTAATGCTATTATCTAGCATTATTGTCCTATACCCAGTGTTATTGTCTTAGAGGTTGGCTTTTCAAGGCTAATGCTTAGTTTATTTTCCATCATTTTGGTTAGTTATTGGTTTGGCATGGTTGACTGATATTCATGGTATTTTTTGGTGTTTTACAACATGAGGTATGGATGAGGGAGTTCCATAGAGGCTAGGTGATGGAGAATCTAAGATTGTTACCTTTATTAGCTAATAATAGGGTTGTGATAGGTAGGGTAGGGCTAGGTCATGTGTGTGACCTAGGAACTATGTAGTGGAATATGAATTTGATTACCACCTTGTGTTAGAGGTAGAATGTAGACACCTATACCTTTTGTCTTCCTACTGAAGAGATGACTATTACTCTAGAGGATGTGTACCATATTTTTTTGCATTTTCTAATTAGTGGATGACATGTGAATTTATAGGATGATATGGGTGTGGATTCCATTAATTGTGCATCCTTGTATTTTGTTAGTGTGCCCTCATGTATATATAAGAGAAATAGTGATAGTGATTTACTATTGTTAGTTATTATTTAGTTGAGTGTTTTAGCATCTATGAAAGTGGTTGGCAGTGTTGTTGGATTCTTTTGTTGTAGTGGATGAGAGTGGTGTATCGATTGCATATAGGATGAATAGGATTGTATATAGTGTAGAGATATATGGAACTATGTTCTCATGGGGTAAGACTATGCTTTCCCACTTATAAAATGATCTATATAGGTTTACTTAGGAGGTATTTAGTGGTGGTCTTAGTGCAAGTACTTTATTGCATTATTGGGCCTATAAGCACATAGTGATTATACAACCACTAGGATTATTGAGAGAGAAGTCGACACCTCCATAACCATATGGGGAGTATTGGATGAGTTCATTGGCTATCAGGTATCTAGGGATTGATCACTATAGATAAGTGTTAGATAGATTGGTGGCTCAATATATCATATGGAGGCCCTATAGAGGATTTCCTTGGTGGCCCAAGGGTGGAATGCAGTTGTGTTATATTAGGGTCAATTGTTGGTTAAATGACCATTAGCCTAGAGTGTATGAGAAATTTTAGAATGAGTGCATGACTAGATATTTTGGGGTTCTAGAAGATGTGCCCTTAGTAGTATGGGTGTGGGTGAGGAGTGCAAAAGCACCATCAAGAGAAGGAGCTCATGGTAGGCCTACTAAGGATGAGATAGCATCATTACCTTTGGATGCATTAGATACATATGTATATATTATTGATGTAGATGATGTTGGATGCATAGAGGTATTTACCACATGGTGGGCAAGGCATCAGTAGGCTTTGTTATATCCTATTGTTGGATGGGATGCCCTTGAGTACGAGGACATGGGTCCAATCCAAATGATTGGATGTAAGTATCATTTATATTTAAGTTGTGTATAGGTTTGATTTTGTGAATGTTTTAGATTTTTTTTAAATGTATGTCTAGTGTAGTGTTGTACTTTTTTCATGTAGGTGGAGTGGAAGGTGCTTAGGATAAAGCATAGGCTAGGACAAGAGGTGGAGATGATGGATTTTAGGAGACCATCATTAATTCTAAACTTTATGAGCTCACATGGCATGTTCTTGATGATGTTATAGAATAGGTTTTGATAGATTGAGTGATAGTTATAGCTAGAATTTATGCCCATTTATTTGATATTATTGTTATAGCTATAACTACATATGTTAAGGCAATACGAGAGAGATATGAGTTGAGGGTAAAGTGAGAGAGGCATAGCATGCCTCCTATTGATTATGGATCCATGAGTAAATTTATTATAAATGAGTACAAATATTTATAAAGGTGGTATGTGGGTTTGTGTGAGGAGCATGGTCATTTACTAGAGTGAGATAGCCTACATAAGAGGCATTCAAGAGCTCGAGGAGGTTTGGGGACATTGATCACGAAAATAGATTATGAGATTAGTACTGGAGGAGAGAATGAGACTAAGAGTGAGGAAATGACACCCATTCATGATTGATTATATTTAATATAGTGTATATGTATTTGAAAACTTGGTTATTTATATTTACTTATATTTAAGATATGGATTTTTGAATATACTAGTATTATAATGTTTTGATTTGAAATAGTTGATTTTATGTTGATGTTAAAGTTGTATATGCTTGGTAAATGGTACTTGGGATATGTGATTCGATTATTTTGAATAGATTTGGTAAGATGACATTTAGGATATGATTTTCTTGTTTAGGATATGTTTGGATGTGATGTTCGACTTGTAGTCATATGTAAACAACAATTTTATTGGATTTTGTAATTGGTAAAATTGATCTGGTAAAGTGAATTGGTTTTCAAGTAAGACATAATTAAGGTTAACATTTTTATATTGGTAAAGGGTTGGGATAAGTTGATTTGGTAAGATCTAGATTTTGATAGGTTAGTTTTGAGCTATGGATAGTTAGAAGTAATTAGGAATGTTAGTTGTTAGTAGGGGATGTAAGATAGAATTGTCTACATATTAACTCCTCGAGAGTGTCTCAATAATAAAAAGGATAGGTAGAGCTTTGGTTCCATCATTTCCTTGATAAGTGAAGCTTATGAACTAAAAATTGGTATGACTGTACATTGTATTATTATGTGTTGTATCACTATCTAAACCCTGTCAGCTAATAGAATAAGTTCCCATACTACTCATGCTATGTAAGAATGTACTTTGTATCTTATGATATCTACTATGTGCTAACTATAGTTTCATGTGAATATTTTGCAAAATTTAACTTTATTGGTCATGCATCTAAAATTGTGTGATGTGAAGAAGGCTCATATATTTGAAACTAACTACCCTGTGGCCTCTACTTGATGTATGTGACTAAGTAATATATAAAGATAGAGCTAAAACCTATGTTGAGGTCTCATTTAAATATTAATTATATTGTGTTGTTATGTGAGATATGACCCCAAAAATCTAATCATAGTGAATATTTATCATGAGTGGTACTCTATTTTGGTGTAGGGTCATTTAATCTAAACTGTGGTGGATTGCTATGTGAGATAGGACCTAGAAAATCTGCTCATAGTGAGTATTTATCATGATTAGTACTTTGTTGCTATGCCTATGAATATTTTGGATATGTATATAGAAATACACTATATCCCTCAAACTATGGTGTTATATGTAGGCTATTATTATTGTAGTAGTTTTCAAACCTTCTAAGGTGGTGGAATAAGAGATCTCTTGTAATATTATGTCGTAAAAATTGCATTACGCTCATGATGAGTGATCGATCAATCTTGTAAAGGAATGTCCTAAGATGACTCAGTCATGGAGGAATGAGGTTTAGGGTTCCATAATGGAGGAAATATTTGTGCCCCCTATGTGAATTCTATGATACCATTATCACCAATTTTAATAATGTAATATTTGAGTGAAAAATAGTCATTATCTCTCTGTCTATGGATATGATGGTAGTTACAAAAAGGCTGATGTGGTTATCTATGTAAGAGACATGGATCTCTTCAATGAGTAGAAGGTAATGTGATTAACCTCATATCTAGTAGTGTTGATAATATGGTAGATGGGCTATTCCAATATAAATCAAATTATAGTGGTGCTTTGATTTTATTATCTATAGTGTAGACTACAGGTTGTGCTTTAGAAATAGGTTCCTTATTCTTGATTGGTTTTTTCTAGTTATGGTCTCCTATCTTATCTAAGACATGGTGGATGTTGAGTGTTAGGAGTTGTATCTCAAGATGCTACTCTGAAATCTAGAGTGATTCGATCAACTAAATTTTCCTTGATCAATCCCAATTTCATTTCCAAAGATAAAATTATATAACACAAGTGTTTGAAAGATGACATTGTCTGATATAGTAGATGGTCGAGTAGAGGTTGGAAAAGCCCCTTAATTAAGATATGTTGAATCTCTAGATCTGCTAGTTTGTATACCAATCTTAACATTTGAGCCTTGAATTTTAAGATATACTCATTAAATATCTCTAAATAATTATGAGGTAGTGTGGAAAGCTTCTCATATGTAACATGAGGGACCATGCTTATGCTGTAATATCTGAGAAATGCCTCCTCTAAGTCATCGTATGTGTGCAATGAACCAATGGGGAGTACATGAAAGAACCAATTATATGTTTCCCCCAATAGTGTCCATCAAAATAACTTGAGTAGAATCAATGGGCTCGTATGAGATGGGAAAGCCTTTTAAAAGGCTTGAAGGTGTATGAATGGATTTCTAATTCCATCAAAGCGAGGAAATGATGGTATCTAGAATTGATTAAGAAATGAATCTTTTATGAATGTCTTTAAAATAGCGTTACCATGTAGATCATTAGCATCCATCCAAGACTTGTAAGCTTTTTTTTATAAGGTAAGGAGATGTACTTGGTGTTGTAATTTAGCAACTACATGCATCAAAGAGATGATCTCCGAGGATGGTACGTTAGTATATTGAAATGGTTCATTTAATTATTGAATTTGATTGTTAATTTTAACCATGGGAATGATATATTTAGTAATTGGATCATAAAGAGGTTGTGTTCTCACTTGAACCTTGGGAGTAATGGTAAGTTAGACCTTACAGGAGGGATGTGGGCTACCATTCTCTTTAGGTGAAGAGTGAAAACTAGGTTCTATTATAGTGAGGGGTGGCTTAAGAGATTCATTGGTATATTTATGTTTTAGTGAATCACATTCTAATTGAGTATAAGATGTGTTATTAGAAATAACATGTTCATTATTTGAAATATAATAATTCATATAAGTATAAATAACATTTGAAAGTGCATTATGTTTGAGAGGAGTGAGAGAAGAGTTAGAAACATAAGATGCATATTCTTCTTCACTATGTGCATAATTATCATCATCATTATCATATATGTAATATTTTTCATAATTACTCTCATTTTCATATTCATTAGCATGCTCAATATCATATTCATTATCATTTCCATCATTACTAGGGAAATGTATAATAAAAGTATTTAATTTTTTTTTGAATATGCAATAAATTATCATTTGAAATTGAATATAATGTGCATCTATGTTATCCATGGATGAAAGATATGAAGTATTTTCATGTGAAATATGATAAGTAAGATAAGGAGATGTTTCATTTGAATATTATTTTGATAAAGTAGAGTTAAGAAAATGATATGTATCATTTTAACTATGCATTGTTAATTTTATTCTATTGCATTTATATTTTTGTAAATTGAACATTGAAGCAGCAAGAGAGAGAGAGAGAGAGAGAGAGAGAGAGAGAGAGAGAGAGAGAGAGATTAGGTTTAAATGGAATAAAATTATCACCCATAAGAGGTTCACTTGAAAGTGCATGACTAATTTGTTCATTTGGTACATTATGCATAGGAGAATAAGGTGAGGAGTATATTTCTCATTTATTTTTCTAAAAATTATAATGGTGGAAAACTTGAGGTTTGAGGACCTAGTTTGGAAATCTAGTGTTTTTAGCTAGGGTTTTAGAATTTTGTAAAATTATGTAATAATTATAAATTTAAAAATAATTTTGAATATGAATAATGCACAAAAACTTATACAAAAATAATAATTTCAAAATTAATTTTTTTCACAAGAAAACTACTAATTTTGAAAATTTGAAATTATTTTTGACAATGTAATCAATTTGCAAAAATTCCAAAATAGTTTTCTAAAATTTACAAGGCATGCTTGAGGTTTAAGCACCTAGTTTTAAAATCTAGGGTTTGAAGCTAGGGTTATAGAAATTTGGAAGATTATACAATAATTTTAAATTATGAAAATAATTTTGGATAGGAATAATGCACAAAAATTTATACAAAAATTAGAATTTTGAGATTAAATTTTTCACAAAAATATGAAGGAAAAACTCTAAGTGTAGCTAGGGTTTTAGTTTTATTTTAATTAAGTCAGGTTCAGCAAATATTTTATTATTTTTTAGAAAATAGTTTTTAGATCCTAAATAATAAGGGTCTAAAATGGTAGGAAAAATATTCTTTGATAGGATAAATATATATTTTAACTAATAATTATATAAGAGAAATAGAAATTAACTTATCTAGATTCATATTGAAATGGAGTATTCTAAGGCTAGAAATTGAAGAGCAGGACTGAGACACTATCATGAATATGACCTTATATTCCATTTTCTAATTGGAAGGAGTGTGATAAGAGGACACCCTAGTGTCTGATGTTATAGTCCATCCCTGACATTGTTGTCCTCATGATCTAAGCTTTATAGGTTTTATTTTCTAGGTTAGTGTGAGATAATGTACCAAATTTTAGTGGTTGGATGTTAATAGAGCTCATTATAGGTTTGTTTTATTCTTTAATACCTGTATCTATCTACACACATACAAATAAAAAATAAATCAAAATATAAGGGTGAAATACTAGGTTAGGGGAAGAATTATCACATGATCTATAACCCCAATTATCTTGACTATTTCTTATATTAAACCTCAAATTAGGGTCTCAGATCAAATGTAGTTATCCCTTAAATAACATGCATAATCAATGCAAATGATAGATTCAAGAATAACTTTGACCTAGGCCCTTCCTTGATAAAGCATGAAATTCTATGTATGTGGTAGATAAGCTATGTTATACTATTGACTATTTTTTATTACATCTAATGTGACAAAGTAGTAAGTGGTAAACATAAAATTCCTTGTGTAATACTTTGTATAAGAGACTCATTATTTTTAATTTGTTATTTTTATTTAAATTTGGCTAACATTGGAAAAATTAGTAATGAAGCAAAGAAAAGGGATAAGACACATCTAACAAGAGAAACTAATTGTTTAGGCTCAAATTTGGCTTTAGATAGGACTGCTAAAAACTAGACACCCTAGGTTTCAATGTTTTAGTCTAATCCCAACACTCATATCCTATAGGCTAGGTAATAAGGGGGATAGAACAAACATGGAAAAACTTACCTGGCTAAGGTAGACTGACTATTTGAAAGGATCAATGTGACAAAGAATGGGTAAAAATATGACTCAAGATTAGAACAATATCCAAATGGGTAAAATGAAAGACATGGCTAAATGTGTAAAAAAGTTCATATTCTTCAATCAGAGTCTCCTATGAAAGGAATGTGAAAGGACATGATATATGTGGTTACTTGAACAATTCATGGTTTATATACTTTTCAAGATTATCAATATAGAATGGATGAGATGGAGATGAAGAAACTAGAATGTGAAAAAAGGTTTTGTTCAAATTCTCAATATGAGGAATTGATTAGGCTATTTCAGGCTACATTAAATGATTCATTAGAGAGAAATGATTTGTATTCGATAAGATGCAAATTTGTGAAAAACAACAAATTTAGATTGATAAAGGTTATAAATATCCTTCTTTCATTCCTTATTAACCTTCTTATGTTCCATATCCTCATGAAATCATTTACCATCCTCAAGAAGATATATTTCAATAAAGTATAGACAATAGAATTGAAGCCTTGAAATTAGAAGTCTATATCTTGATTCAAGCCTAGAATATGAAAATGAAACCATATAGGATCTTGTGCCTATTGAAGCACCATTTCCCCTTCCTCAAGAATCTCATGCCTTTCCATCTTGTAGGTATATCTAAGAAGGCATTCAAGATAAGGAGGTCTTGTTTGAGAAGGTTAGAAATCAAGTTGCATATATAAATGAACTTCAAGGAGACTATAATAAGAATGAATTACATATTGAGGAGAATAAAAAAATCATAAAAAATTTGAATTTTATCTCTTAAATAATTCCTATAAGTGTCCACTATTACCAAGGCCACAAGTTTCAAGAATGCTCCATCAATCTCCAAACCAACTCATGAGCATATTCATCACCATTACACCATATCCCTCTTTGATAAGGAACCTATCCTTTGGGAGGAAAATTAATAAGTTAAATAAGTATTTTTATATGATGAACATGATTAAAAAATGTATGAAGAAGAAATATGCATTGGTATTCCACTTGGGTAAGAAAAGGGCAATTCAATTTTTAGAGATGAAGTGAAAGGGAATGTTTAAGGAGTATAATTTTAAAGTTATGTTTTAGCTAATCTTGAGGTAGTAGACATATCAGATAAATGAGGTTAATTATTGGATGAATTTAACATGGCTCCAAATGACTAAGAATGTGATCTTGAAGAAGGATTACAAGCTGATGTCTTGGATGAAGTAGAAATGGTTCTTAATGAGTAAGAAGCTGAACTTGAAGAGGTGGATTCCCAATTACATCATGACTAGATAGATAAGTTTGAGATTATTCACTTCCCTATAGCTCTTAATGATAAATATTAATATGTTATTGAAATTTGTCTCATTCAAATTGACCAAAGTAAGGAGATAAAAAATGATTAGCAATAGAATATTTAGTCTCTTCAATAAATTTAAGCCATTTTCAAAGGTACATTCCATATTAGAGATCATTTTAAAGAACAGGTTGATAAAGATACATTAATTGAATACCATGATGTAGTTTGGATTGAGTATGAAAATATTTTTGAAGATCTTGATGAAATTATAGTAGCTAATAAGTAACATGATGCCATTAAAGATGTTATGAAGGTGCAAGAAGTATGCCTAGATAGAGCATCATTGAATGAGGTTGCATCTATTACAAAAATTTAGAATTAGATCACTTGTGATGGTCTATTTAGGATCAAACATAAGCACAAGGTGGACCTTAAATTACAAGATGAGTATGTGTTCATAGGTGACTAGTTTGTTGTTATTATATCACTAAAAATCATGCCAAAAGGATTAGAAATAAATATATGGATGAATCCAAAAAGACTAAGGTATAAGAGGTAGATTATCTAATGTTATTATTCACCTAGCGGAGAAAAATATATCACAAAATTCCCCTTTGATCCAAGAGGAAGAAGATATGATCAGGTGGGTACTAAATATTAGTTGCTTATGTTATCTTTTTTCTCCCTAAATGCTTAACTAGCACATGTGTGTTATTTGTGTCCTTTATTTTATGTGTTGTACTTATTTTTTGTATGTTTATAGGTCATGTTATTTTAATTTGTCTTGATCAAGGTCCAATTAGGTTTGAGTTTGAGTGCAAGGGGCTACATTTCCCAATGGAAAGACAAGGTTACCAGTCTATTGAGCATTACAGGCATGCTACCCTTGTGATTCACCAATTTATTGAATAAATTTTTACCCCCAAGGTCAAAATGTCAACCCTTATAGAAAAAACTTTATTTTCATGTTATAATATCCATGTTAAAAAAAAATTCATACCTTGATAGTATTCAAATGGTCTTTATAAATTCTTATTATCAAATTTTAAGGTTAATTTGATAAAATTAAGGTAATGGTTGTTCTAGTATTGACTAGCCTATTCATGTCATGGTGAGAAAAAGGTGGTTCCAAAAAGTGTCATAGATCATTAGGTGTCCCTTAGAGTCATATCATGCCTTTATCACCTTACATAGACATGTCACACTTGTTTGGAAAGATTAAGGTTATTTTGAAAACTTTAAGGTAAAGTATTATGAAAGAAAAGTGTATATAACTAATTTTAACTTGTGTAAAATATGAACAAAGATATATTACCATAAAAATACCTTTATCCAAGATTTTTAAGGAGTTTCTTAACTTCAATGTATGTAAGATATGTTAGATCACTATAGTTTTATAGAAAATCAATCCAGGAGATTAATTTTAAGCACTTGTATATATTTGGAGACTCACTTCTAGGTGAAATTTTTTCATGTGTCTATTTAACTTATATAGGATAAATCCATGAATGCATTTTAGGTATAGGTCTATATAAATTTGATTCCCTTCCTTCATTATGCCCTTAGTAAGCTTACAAAGGTAGTTTCTACATGCTAATTTCATATAGTACGATGGGATTCAAGGTCTAAGATTTTTTACAAAGGAGTGGGTCTTAATGATATTAAAATATATGTCTGTAGTGGTTATATTAGTGGATTAAGATTTTTGAACAATCACTAAGACTCCAAGGAGGTCTAAAACTACCTACAAACCCCACATGCTCACTTTTCTTCTTGAAATTATTGTTTTGGATTGTTTTTAAGCATAAGAGAAATTATAAAGGATGTATAGGGTCTATTTAGATATATAAAATCCTATTTCAAGAAACTCATGACATGTATGAGTTCATTTTGGCAAGAAAACTCTTCTTATACATAGTTTGTAAGATGACTACCATTGTTTATTGATGGTTCCAAAATTTTCAAAACTAAGTGAATGGAATGAACGTATATATCCATTTTTCCATTTCTTTCAATTTATTTATAGGTACATTAATGGCTCCATATTTACCTCTCCATGTGTCATTCAGAGCTCACCTTGTAGATTTAGTGTAAACTGTTTATATGGCAATGGCTTGAAAGTTTTAAACCTACATTTTAATAGGTATATGGAACATTGATAGTGTATTAATTTATTATAAAATTCATCACATCATCTCTCACTTCATTCATAACCCTTTAACATGATTGAGTTCCTTCACACTAGTTTTAAGTAATAAATAGTGGCGTTATGCCAATGACTTTATCCTAACCCTAATTACACAAAGTTGAATAAAAAAGTAAAAATATGATTTTATAGAATGTTTTGAAGGTAAAAAAATATTGAGTTATGTTATATGTCATATGAATGGGATCCTCAAGGTCAGGGTGAATGAAATACATAAGTTTTATGGTTTTATGCATTGGAAATATAGACCTACAGGTCTACAAACCTATAAGTTTGTATTCCATAATAATTGTACTAATTTATTTATTAAATTTTAGATTATGAAGTGATAAAATAATTTGAGATAAGTTTAATGTCTCTACACTTGTATAGTTTCAAAATCATGGGTAACTATGTCTTCAAAAGCAATGCTTAAGACATCTAATGAATGCTAACTATCACCTATAATCATGAAGGAGTGAATATATATGGGAGTCATGAACTGTTGATAATAAAGAGTGAGATCATGTAATACACCTTAAATATGGGTTATTGTTTTCAAAGTCTCTAGAGTCCCTATTGAAGTTCTCATTTTAATTGTAGTCAAAACACCCAATAAATACCTATAGGTTAACTTGAGTAATCAAGTTGGTTTTCAAGCATCGAGAAGATGTTGTAAGATTTTGTGGTAGAGTTTGGGTTATATATATATAATAAATATATATTATAATAACTAAGGTTTTTTATATGAAAAATAATATTATAATAAAATAATTAGGACAAGCATACCTTAAGCACCTATAGTCAATTAAACCTTTGATTGATGCATACTCAGTCAAAAATTTAAGGTACCCATTTGATAAAGGTTTGATGACCATAAAAAGGTACCAAGAGGTAAATCAGGTCTTCACAAACCTATTCAAGTTTTTAATTCCACTTATTTTCTCCATTGAAGGCAAAAAAATGAAATACATACCTATAAATGTGTCTCTACATAATTATTGATTGTGCATAGTGTGGTAAGTAAAGTAAATGGATTTATCAGTGTGAAAGAGGTCTAAATGATATGATTAAGATATTAGTGGAACATTTTATGAGGTTTTCAATCCCTTCAATGGAATGGAAAGGACTCAAATACAATAGTTAGGGTCTCTCAACTTATTTTGCTTACAAAGCCTAAGCATCAATCAAGGATGATTGTAGTGGTCCTAATGAATGATAATTTATATATTATAATTTTAAAAAATAATTTTGGTATTATATATTTTATTTATGTGTCTATAATAAAAACCAAACATCAAAATTACACCTTTAAGACTCATCTTTCTCTAAACCTCACATAATGCATATTCAAATACTTGAGAGGCACAAAAATTTGCTTATATATTCTAGGATTACTTACATGGCATCCAAAAATATTATGGGTGGTTATGAAGGTTTATACCCTAAAAAAAATTTTCATTGGTTTTAAATTTAAGGGCATGTACTTTAAGAATCATTGTTAAGATGATAAGTGTGTTTTTTACTACCTAAAGGACTAGAAGTGACCCAATGGAAGAAAAAGTACTTAAAATTATTTATAATGGATTTAATTGACCTTTAAATGATCTTTATGAAATTATCAAGTATAATGAACATCTTCTCAAGATATTGATGGCACATGTGAAGGTATAGGTGTAGAGAATTAGCCTATGAAGCTTGGATGTAAGCTTGTTTATGAGTGTGTCAGGCATGAAATGTTTTATAAAAAAGGTATCAAGGAATATAAAACATTTAAATATGTCAAATAATCATTCACACACTTTTTTAAGTCCCTTAATATGTTATATGAGCCAACCAAGTCATCAAGTTGGCCAAGAAGGTGAGAAATGCACCATTCGCTAGTGAAAACACCTATCTACAAGCCTATGAAGTATAAGAGGAGAGATCATTTATAAAATATGGAGTTTTAATATAACTTTTTATGGATAAAAAACTATTTACAAGATTCTTAACTTGAAAACTACTTGGAAAATGACTTCAACTACCTCTCAAACCTATTTAAGCACATAGACTAGGGTTTTGACCATTTCATGGTTCATACATCTGTATAGGGTCTCAAATGATTAAATTTTTCATGGAGAAGGGGTAGGGGATGGATAAATTTAATAAAAAACATTTATTTAGTTTCACATGTGTGGGAGTTAGTTTGAGCAAAAACTTAGTTTCTAGACCTAGACGTTTAATTGAGGACTAAATGGAGAAAGAGGAAAGGATGAATAAGTGTACATTCACTTGGTTTTAGGTAATGAAATTTTTTCATGGATATTTAAGGGGATACTAGATAATTAAAAATAATATTATTTTTCTAAGATAATATATACATTATTCCACACAATGAGCTTTGTGTGTTTTCAGGGTTATAAGGAATTGAGGCCTAATGAGAGATTCAGGTGAAAAATGAGATCTTGATAGGTGTTAAAATAATCCAAATTAATTTTTATATGTATAAAACTATATATTTATGAAATCCATTGAGATATATTACATTGATAAGAGTGTAATCAATAATTGACACTTGTAAGTAAAGATAGGCATAGTAAGGCCAAGTGGCATTCAAGACACCTAATAGGTGTAATTATCATTTCAATGAAAATTTTAGGAGTTTAATAAGAAGTTAAAATTTTAAAAAATATGGTTATAAGGTGACTTAATATGAATTGATGATGAAGGGTGCCACTTTTCATCTCACAAGCCAAGAGAAGGGTAAGTTTTGAAGAAGAAAACAAAGGTGTGAAGCAAGAAGGAAACTCCCATGCCACTTGGAAGAGTGAATCATATATATATTATAAAAACATTTCCTTAGAGACCTAATGGAACTCTTTCATAACTCCTTGGTTGTATCTCTCTTGGTAGACATTTATCACCTTTCTCTTCGATTCCTTTCTCTCTTCTACTAATGTTTCTCTATAAATTCATCCTTGATCAACTATGTATGTATCCAATACCTAGGTATGGAAAATCCATACCATTTTTCAATCCTTTGATCAATTAAAAAATTCTACTTTTATCTTCTCCTTTAACTAGTTTCAACGTGTGAACATGACTAGTTGATATTGTCAAGTGATTAGCTTAGATTCCTTGGCATGTTATCCTTTTCTAGCATTCATATTTAGTTTAAAAGATTCCTTGTAGGTTATGTGATGTTTCTAAGTGAGGTGTGAAGGTTTATTTAGTTTTATACTCATTAGTGTCACTATATGAGCTCTTGACTAGTCCTCCTAGCCCAAGCATCTTTCACAACCTTCATGTGAAATATTTATGTAGAGATGTATATTATGAGTAGTGTTTGTTTTAAGTTAGTCTTATGGTTGATTTTCACTTTTATTTGGCTAGTAGTGGTCAACTTATTTAGTTCATCACCTCCATTAGAGTATATTTCACTCTCTTTTCCTAACAAGTTTATATATTAGTGAATGAGCTTAAATGAAACATCAAGGGGAGTTATCCCCTTTAATATATATACTCAATCGATTTTAAGGTCACCTACACTATAGGATTATTTCCATGTTACCCCAAATTTGTAAGGATTAAACAATATTCTAGGGTTACAAATTTGGGCTATAATAATTCCAATAAAAATATCATAGTTATCAATTTGATTTCCACTCACATTTGGATAAGATTAATGTGTGTGTGTGTGTGTGTGTGTGTGTGTGTGTGTGTGTGTGTGTGTGTGTGTGTGTGTGTGTGTGTGTGTGTGTATGTATATATATATATATACATATATATATATATACATATATATATATATATATGTATGTATGTATGTATATATATATATATATATATATACATATATATATATGTATATGTATATATATATATGTGTGTATATATATATATATATATATATATATGTATGCATATATATATATGCATACATATATATGTATATATATATATATATATGTATATATATATATATATGCATACATATATACACACACACACACACACATGTATGTATGTATGTATGTATGTATATGTATATATATATGTATGTATATATATATATGTATGTATATATATATATATATATATATATATATATATATATATATATATCTGTAAACACACACACACACACATATCTCTCTGTGTGTGTGTGTGTGTGTGTGTGTGTGTGTGTGTGTGTGTGTGTGTGTGTGTGTGTGTGTGTGTGTGTGTGTGTGTGTGTGTGTGTGTGTGTGTGTGTGTGTGTGATATATGAATATAAAAGAGAAACAATGCACATTTAAAAGGATAATATTCAACAATATATAATAAATTAAATGTGTTATTATTTTATTAAAGAAGAAAACAATCTAACGATTGTTTCTATACATAATAAACTTTTCCTAATGATCTACATATAAAATATATATGATTTAGTTACATCTCAATTTATCAAAGAGGTTAAATAGAAAGATAATAAAAGTCTTTACCCTTAGTTGGATCATTTTACACAAGACTATATTTCATACAATAATAAAAGCAAGTTGGATTATTTTTTTGTTTAAAAATACAAGAACTATCATCCATCTTATACACAAGTAAGAGTCACAAATCTAGGCTCCATTTGTTAACATAAAAATAATATTCAATAAGATGTTTATCTACTCCATATCAACTATTGGGAATTTGATCGAGAGCTCACCACCCAAACCTTTGTCATCATCAAGCTACTTCTCTAGAGACCCTTGAGCTTGGGACTCCTATATTTGATCATTTTTACATCACCTAGTAAAGACATGGGTGGATATTTAAACAAGTGAACCTTAACTGAAAGGAATTAGCATGCATTACTTATTATCATATTCTTATTTCTTACCCAAAGAGACTTCCACTCTAAAATTTCATTCAAACAAGAAATTAATAAACATTCAAATGAAGGTAAGCATTTATAAATATATAAAAAAACATGCAAGCCTTTGAAACATAAATAATACCCATTATTTGATTGGATAGCAAAAGGATACCTCTCTCAAATGCTTTCATCTAATGGTCACCAGATGGTTAAGCAATCTACCAGCATGCCCTATCAAGGGGTGGCTCAACAGTCTACCATAATGATGTTTATAATAGGGTCAAACATTCTACCACCATGCCTAACATAAGAGGGCTTGACATTTTAACACCATGAAAATGTTTCTCATCGATGACCATTACATCATGTCGTAATAACATCAATACTTTCAAACAAGTAACCTAAAACATTTTAATCAAAAAAGGATGAATACACCCTCTCTAATCCCTCAAATGGGAAATGAACTATATGGTTGCCAATGCATGACCATAGTCAAGATAATAAAATAGGAAAAAGAAACCAAGTGGTTTATTCCCCCTTTATCAAACAAAGAATTAAAATCATTTCATTGAAGGAATTTACCTATAAATCGAGTTAATAAGAAGCCCACCTACTGACTCCAAGACCTCCTAAGTGTTATCCTCTATTTGTCTAAGAACTAACTCTCTTAACTAGATCATCCCATTTTATAATATTATTTCCTTTACTTAGTCTATTCTTCTCTAATTATCCAAAGCTCTCCTGCTCAAAATTCCTCTTTTCCAAAACTTCTCTACAAAATCACCCCAAAAAGAAGATATCAACTTCTCCTTATAGAGGTCCCAGGATCAACCAACCACCTTCTACTAAAAAACTAATGAATCATTAAGGGATGATATTTTCCATGTTTAACTAATGTGCATGGAAGATCTACATGTTTTTATGGTTACTTTTTTTACTCACTCATCTCTTTCCAGTAGGTTCAATACTTAATCAATCCATGAAAAGATCTTCTAATTAGCTACTATCCATTTTAGACATTATCTAAAATATCTAAAGGTAAGGAGCCAACAAGTTTCACCAACCACACTTAAAATCTAGATGCCAAACTAGTATGCTATGTAAGATATAAGAGATGACGGTATCTTACAAAATCTAAAAATTAAGATAGGTTTAATAAATGTTTAAGGTATGGTTGGTTAGTGATATAATTATGATTGACATACTCCCTTTCTTTCATTGGCCTTTCTTTATTGCTGCAAACTCAAAACATGCATCGAATTCCTCTAACCTAATAGAAAAAGCTATTGAATTTATTCAATCAAGGCACTCAATCAATTATTCATACTCAACATCCAAAGAATATAATTATTTAACATATATAGATTCATTTAACCTTATACACATTCAATTATCAATATATGAGTTTATGAGAAATGATGAAACATCATCTAAGTCAATGTATCTCATAAACATAATTAGATTCATGATTAGAACATCACATAAAGGAAATGAAAGCACTATACTTTATTAAGTAATTAATCAAAACATGATTGATAATAGGTCTTTTTCATGGCTCCCAATATATGATAAGTCTTCATAAAAATATTTGCATGCCTCATCTAGACATGACTAATATCATAACTCCTGATCCTAAGTTAGAGTAGCCAAAATCTCATAGTTATTGAATTTTAAATATGAGAACTATATAAAATGGGGTTTTGCATCCCCTATCCTTATGAAAATATCCTCTTATAAGTCACTAAAATGGGTTAGGGTACCAACCCTCCAAGGTACAACATCTTCCCATGTAGAAGTGAATTCATCATACCTATACCATTAGATATTTACTTGGTCTAGGTATTTGTCTCAAAGGGTTAGCATCTTGTACACTAAAGGGATCCAAATTCATATATTTTTTAGTCTCTACCTGAAAGGCCTTCCAATCTAATACATTTAAAATTCTAGATACATATTAGCATAAGATTGATACATGATATGCATCATGAACACAAAATAGGATGGGAAAAAGGGTATTCAATAAGCTACTGAGCCATAAGTTTCCAAGATATAGAATGTCCCTATAAAAATACGTGCTAACCTATAAACATTTTCATAATATATATGGCTCTTATTCAATCTCACCCTCAACAACACTTTATCACCAATATTTAAATGTTGATCAATCATATTTACATTATCATACTTATTTTTCTAATCCCTAAAAGTCTGAATATGTTCTTAGATATTAATTACTTGCCACACCATGACTTTTAATATGGTAGCGCTAATTAAAAACCTATCCTTAATTTGATCCCAAATCAATGGGGTTGTACAAGATCAACCATATAAATATTGAAAAGGTGACATTAATTAAACTATAATATTTGTTATTGTAAGCAAATTTGAACTGATACAAATAAGTTTCCAAATAGGATTGATGGTCCACAACATACATGTGAAGCATGTCCTCATCAACTTGATTGACTCTCTTAGTTTGTCGATCAATCTCATGATGGAAGGAAGTACTAAAACTGAGTTGTGTGCCCAATTCCTTTTTTAAATAAGTCTAAAGGTGTTAATTATATAGTAGATTTCTATTTAAAATATTCTTATATTAAATTCCATGCAATCTAATAATATCATCCAATAAAACTCTCACCATTGAAGTGGAACTATAGGTAGTCTTCATAGGGATAAAAGTGAGACAATTTGGTAAATTTATCCACATTAACCATTATCATGTCATGGTGATATGATGAGGTAGGAAAACTTACAATTAAATTTATGGAGATAGTATCCCACTTCCATTATATAATCTCATGAGGATATGACATTCATGTTGGATACTTATGCTTAACCTTAACCTTCTGATATTCTAGGTAGTGAGATACAAAGTTAGCAATAACACGCCTCAAACCAACCTAATGATGTAGTTTTATTCACTTGGAATTCATATTCTTAACTCCATGGTGTGTTTCTTAAGGAGATTTATGATATTCACACAAAATAAACTCATGCAAGCCACCTAATGATAGAACATAGATACAATTTTTATGGCACAAAAATCAATATAAACCAAGATAATAACCTTCAAACTTTATTTTTAGATTCAAACTAGATTTAAAAAATATCACACATCCTTGTAGAGACTCTCCTCTAAAATATGCTCCAAAATATGGCTTCTAAGTCCATTACATAGAGTTAGTGTTTTTGGATTATGGGACCTCCTACATAAGGCATCAACAAACATATTTTACTTGATTTTGATATACACATTTTAATATCTATAATTTGATAAAAATTCCATGTAATGACTTTGTATTATCTTAAGATTAGATTACTAAAAAATCAAGTGGTTTATACTTAAAACAATGTGATAAGTGAGTAAGAAGTGTTACCCCCTTAGGCAAGAATGAATGATAGCCTCAAACTCTAGATGATGTATGGGGTATTTAAGCTCATATTCCTTGATTTTCCTATATTAATATTCTTGAACTCTACCTCCCACATGAATATATTTCCTAATCCTTCCTTCAATGATATGTACAAATGAAAAACTTCCCAATAAGATTTGGTACAACCAAAATAAGTGAATTAGTCATTCATCCTTTTAAAAAAGAAAAATATTCCTAATAATTTGTTTTCTAGACAAAATTATTTTCATTCCTCTAAAGTGAAATGTTTGTATTTGTAATGTGATAAAATATATACACAAAATGCCTATAGTATCCAACCAAACATATAAAACTCTAAACCTCCACAACATTTATGGTCGACATTAAATCCATAATGGCATGAATCTTAGAGGGGTAGACACAAATTATTTCCCATAAGATGATGTGCCTGAGGTATTAAACTTATGACTACACAAAAGGAAACTTTTATAAGTTTTGAAATAGTTAGTTCTCTCTCAAAACATACAAGACTTGTCTCAAATGTTCCTCATGTTTTTCATCATTTTATGAATAGGTGAAGATATCATCAATAACTATCAGCACAAAATGGTCCATGTATGTTAAAAAAACTCTCTTCATTATAATTATGAACATTATTTGAGTATTTTTCAACCCAAATGGTACAACTATAGATTTAGTGTAGATAGTACATTTGAAATGCAATATTGTGAATATCAAGATCTATGATACTTAATTAGTGGTATCTAGTTTTCAAATAAATCTTGGAGAACATCTTAGCTCCTTGAATGTGATTAAAAAATCATTTATTTTAGGAAATTGATAATTATTATTAATCATTAACTTATTTAATTGGTGGTAATTTACACACAATCAAATAGATCAGTCTTTTTTTTCACAAAGATGATTGGTGATCCCCATTGGGACATACTGGGATGAATTAAACATTTCTCTAAAAGTTTCTCAAGATACATCTTGAATTCACACAACTTAGGTGTTTTCATCTGATATGGTGATTTTAAGATGGACTCAACCCCATATTTCTAGTGATCTAAAAATTAATCTCTCTCAAAGGGGGCATATATGATAATACATCTATAAAACCATCTTAAATTTTGAAAGAATAGGATGGTCATCAATATAATCCTTTTTTGACTCATTTTACCTATCACTTACCATAATGGATAATAATTTAAAACCTTTCATTATTCTCTTATTTAGATATATATCATAAATTTTGTAAAGGGAAATGTGTCTCTTGACTCTAGATATCACCATAGGAGTCTTATGGTCATCTAACACTTAATAATCTTGTCTTGATTAGATTTATGATCCAAAATCCAATCCATTCCCAATACAACCCCATAGGTTCCTAAATGTATAATTTTAAAATCTACTACAATGGAAAATACACCAAGGTCTATAACATAACTACTCACTAAGGTGCTAACAAACATTGTGGCCCTTTTGGTCAACTCTACTGCCCAAATTTCTAAATGCCTAAAAGTCATTAGTTCAAATAGTCCTCCATAAAAATAGAACTAAAGGAATCAAAATATATAGAATCAAATAAAACTAGTATATAAACTCTGTCAATCATCCGTGTGATCTCAATGACTATTTTTTGGTGATCAGTTTGGTGGTCATTAATCGATACATAACTATGGTGACTTTGACCCATGTCACCCACTATCTACTCTAACATCGTCACATCATACCTATTGGTATATAATTGCACATGATTATGGTAATGTCATATTTATTATTGGAACAAAATGTAAAACATTCACCTCTTCACTAGTTTCTCCTTAAGGGAGCTCCAAGTGATCTATAATCAATTGATGTTATTGATCATGATTATTTCATTTGTGTCAACTAATGAGTTCATATAGGTATCATTTATTTTTGATATTGAGGCCCATCCTCACTTATTACTTATAAATATCTATCCAACCAGTTCTTATTTTGGTTATGGATATAATGATTACTCTGTTATTGTTATTGCTAAGGGGGTCTATAATTAGATTGAGTTATTCTCCAGCCTCCCCTAGGTGCAGGGTGTACACGTTTAAACCTTGAGTCACACTTAGATTGCATCTTGACTCAAAATTTATCTCAATAATCTTGAGTATTTATTTAATTATCCTCATTTAAGTAGGCATTTTCAATTTCATCTATTGCTTCCAATCTTATGGAAACTAAAATGCACACTATGCCAACTAGCTCCAAATTTAGGCCCCTAATGAACCTATTAACTTTTTATGGTTTTCATCAATGTGGCCTTACACTTACCTAATAAAATCCAAAAAATGCAACTCATATCTTTCCACAGTGTCACTTCCCTATTGAAGGTCATGAAATTTATCTACCTTATTTTTAACATATAAAGGGAATAGGTATCATGATCTAAACCACTCATTAAATATTTCCTAAGTGAGGAAATTAGGTGCTAAATTAAGTGTCTACAACTCTTATACTCACCACATCTTATTCACAAAACTATTAAGGTGTGTTCCTAATGGAACCTTCCCATTGGTTTTAGAATCATACAAAGTAAAACATCCTTGCATACTAGCTAACCAAGATTGTACTATAAATCCCTCCTAAGTACCATAAAAAGTATGAGGATGTAGTCAGATGAAATAGTTTACCAAGTCTCTAGGTAAAGATTGAGGAGGATGGTCTATGTCATGCTTCTCCTGATGCTCATCATGGTGATGCAATATGAGTATATTTATTCATGTTCTCAATGATGATGGTCTCATATGTGTATACTATTAAATTTATATAAGTCAAGTCATTTTTAATATTGAGGCCCAACCTAACTTCATCTTTGATGGTTCTATCAAACTAGACATTAGTCTAGTTACAACCAAAATGATTACTCTCTTACTACTATTTTTGAGGGAATCTATAATTAGAATGGGTTATTATTCAACCTCCTCTAGGTGTAGGGTGTGCACATTTTGACATTAGGCCATGTTTAGATTGTATATTACATCTAAATTTATCTCAATCATCCTAATTCATTCATCAAGACTCCTCAACCATTTAAGCATTTTCAAATACAATTTCCAAAGTTGTGTGAGCTACAATGTAAACTATGCTAGTTGACTCCAAATTTAAGACTCTAATTAACTTATTATATTGGATGATTTCATCCACGTAGCCTTGTAAATACTTGATTAAATTCAAAAAAATTCACTCATATTATGCCATGGTGCCACTCTCCTATCGAAGGTCATGAAATTCATCTAGCTTCTTCTAAATATAGTGATGGGATAGGTAAAATTCTCTAAAATACTGAAATAATTCCTAGGTGAGGAATTTAAGTGTTAAATGAAGTTTCTACTCTCATTACCACCACATTATAGATGGTATCTAATTATGTGTGTTCCCAATCAATCCTTCCCATTGGTATCATAACCATATAAAGTAAAACATCTTTTCATTAAAACTAACCAATCTTATACTATAAATACCTCCTGAGTACCATCAAAAGTAGGATGATGTAATTCAATGAAATCCTTTACTAAGTCTCTACTTGTAGGTCTAGGAGGATGGTCTAATTCTCATCTCTCCAAATACTCACCATGGTATAAAATTTTCCTCTATCACCCTTTGAATGGTGATGTGAAATACTTTAAGATTCATCTCCTTAAATTGATCTCTATTCATCCATAGAGTGATATGGAGAGTTTCTCTTAGCCTCATGTTGGGCTAAAGGTAGTCTCTCCTATAAGATAGCCTTCATCTATTAGATGGACAAGAGAATCTATGGTCATATATCATTCATATCTAGTTGATTTTAAGGATCATCCTCACCAACATGACCATCATATTGTGGTGGTATACACATTATCTTAATTCTACACATCAAAAGGATATAAACTAGGTCCCATGTATAAATTATAAAGACACTAAGGATATCATAATTACCCAGAGTTCCTAGTGTAGTGTCCTAGGATTTGATACCAAAATGTCATGCCTATTTTTTTATTTTTTCATAGCAGGCATGACACAACCATTTTTTGTACAACCAACCAAAGCATGAACATGTAATATAATTAACATTTAATATATGTTATCAAGAATTTCCTTATAATTCTCATTATTTATATAAAAAATATATGCCATAGGTTATGAAGCAAAAATCTCTATTCATGTGGTCACACTCTCAAGAACTAATTTGATGGTATCATGTAGACTTATTACATTATGATGTTGTCATAATTATGAAACCTAGTTTAATTCATTAAATATGTAGTTAAGTAACACATTATTTTTGTATATTCAAGTTTAGCCCACTAGGGGAATTAATCATGGCATGTTTCATGATTATGGGATCCCCAATCTAATTCTGATCACCCAACTTCCTAGGTTTTCAAGCTATGGGACACTACCACATTACATCCCCTTAGAACTTTGGGGAATTGGAAGCATTGGATAATTATCCCCAATGGATTAATCCTTCTAGCGTTTTGAGCTTTAACATGTTTTCACTTGGAAGTTTTTAGACCCTAATGGTATTTAGTGATAAAACCACCCTACTAATTATCTTATCCACTATAGTGATTCCATGTGGCATGATTTAGACAACTTTAAAAAAATACTAAAAATTGGCTAATGAAAAACAAATGGACTAATTTATATGTAAATTTGACTAAGGAATAGATGGCTCTAAGGGAACTACTTGCCTGAGATACATTATAAAATAAACCAAGCTAATATCACCCTTAGGTTATTAAGATGGTGACACATGGATGAATCTTGGTGATCTTCTTGATAAACATTGACCATATAATGGTCCAAGGTTATATCACCCCTAAGTTTGTTGGATGGTGATAAGTGGGTGGCTCAAAATAATAGACTTTCATAGAATCAACCATATAAAGGCCTGAGTTGACATCACCCCTATGTTAGAGGAATGGTCACACATAAATGGATCATAGTGAATTACTTTCCCAACATCAACCATACAATGGGCCATGATAATGTCACCCCTAGGTTATCAAGATGCTGACACATGGATAGATTCTAGTAATTTGATTTCAAATAGTCACAAAAATGACTGAGGTAGTTTTGATATAAGAAAAACAAGGTAATACATAACAAGGAAAACATAAGAGCTAATCAACATGGAATTTGACTAAGGCGAAAGTCATCATGAAAATTTTCAATAATAAAAGACATAATTTTATTAAAACCCAAAAATAAAATATAAGGGATGAAGCGAATTCCAAAAACAATAAATTAAGAAAATTGACTGAGACACAATTCAAAGCAATATCTAAATACATTTAAATGAATTTAACTAGATTAAATCAAGATTAAATGTGTTTCTTAATGGTCTTCAACCATTAACACATCTAAAGCTAACCATGCCTTCCTCATAAGGTATTCATTATGATTTATATGCTTGTGTTCATGTTGGTTGGTTAAACAAATAAATTTGATGCCTACATCAATCACTTGAAACTAAACCAATATTATTATTGGTTTAGTTAGCTAACAAAAATCACAATATAATCTCAACCTTAGATAAATATTTATTAGGGAATCTTCTCACTCTGATGAGTTAATTTGTTTATTCATTCAAAGGTTACACTTCTAGAATTATCATAGAGACACATTCATCTTATAAGACAAATTTTTAATAGAAGAATAGCAACATTGAGAATATATGTTCAAACTATATTTTTATTCCCAATAATAATATTACAACTATCTATTTGATTTCCACTCACATTTGGATAAGTTTGGTCCATGAATATATACCATAACTAAATATAGAAGACACTTATTACACATAAAATAGGTTGATCTTTAACAAGATATACTCAATGAAACATTATTTTATTTTATTAAATAACCAAATAGGTTAAGGAATGTTTCCTTATATAATGAGTCATTCCTAAGGATATACATACATAATATATACCATTTAATTACATCTCAATCTATCAAAGAGGTTCAATGGAAATATAACATAGGTTTTTACCATAGTTATTTCATTATACATAATAATATATTTCATATAATAATACAAACAAGCTATCTATTTTTTACATTTAAAAATAAAAGAATTTTCATCTATTTTATACATAAGTAATAGGCATAGTTCTAGGCTTGATTTAATAATAGGAGACCAATATTCAATAATATCCTTATCTAATCTATAAAAACTATTAGGCATTCAAAAGAGAGCTCACTTACCAACCTTTTATCATAATCAAGTTACTTCTCTAGATACCCCCAAGCTTGAGAATCCCAACTCTTAGTATATTTACATCACTTCGTAAAGGTAAGGGTGGATATTTAAAGAAGGGTAGCTTAACATAAAGGATTTAACATACACCACCTATAGTCATATTATGAGTTTTTACCCAAGGAGAATCTCAATCCCAAATATCTTTCAAACAAGCATTTAATGAACATTAAAATTTAGCTAAACATTTATAAATATAGAAACTAAATAGGAAATCTTTCATAGCTTAAACAATGCCTATCATTTGATTGGATAGCATAAGGACAAATCAATCAAATTATTTCATCTAAAAATCACTAAAGGGTTAATAAATATAACATCATGCCTCAACATGAGAGGGATATATAGTCTACCATATTGACGTTCATATGAGGGTCAAACATTTAACTACAATACCCATCATAGGAGGGTTTGACATTCTACCACCATGAAAATGGTGTTCACATACAACCATCACATAGTGTCACAAAATTTCAATACATTAAATAATTTTAGATGAAACATTATAATCAATAAGGAGGAATACTCCCTCTCTAAGACCTCAAATGGGTAATGAAATATATGGCATCCAATCCACAACCATAGTCAAGACTATAAAATAGGGTTCATAAACCAAGTGGTTTTATTTCACCTTTAAGCACAAAATCAAACAAGGAATTAGAATCATTTCATTCATGGAATTAAGTTTTAAATCAAGTTAATAATAATCCCATATATTGACTTCAATACCTACTATGAACTATCCTCTAGTTGTCTACATCATGAATCTCTTAACCAACTCTTCATATTTTAGATTATTTTTCTTTACTTAGACTATTGTTCTCTAATTAGCAAAAGTTATCAAAAATAATCCCAAAAAAGAGAGATTGGCATCTATCTAAATTGGTCATAAGATCAACCAACCACATTCTACTTTCCATCCCATGCCTCATGAAGGTACTTTATTTTCCATGTATAATTAAGATGCATGGCAACTCTATAAGATTATATGGTTTAATTTTTGACTCAATCATCTCTTTTCATTAGGTTCAAGACTTAGGAAATCCATTAAAATATTTTTGAGTTGGTCACTATCCATTTTAGTCATTAGATGACACATATAAAGGTAAAGAAACAATAAGTTTCACCAACCAAAATTAAAATCTAGACACCAAACTAGGATGCTAAGTTAGAGATAAGTGACAATGGTATCTTAGACAACTGACTAATTATAAAATGTTTAATAAAGGTTTAAGGTAAGATTATCTAGTGATATAACCATGTTTGGCATAGTCACTTTTCTTCGTTTTCCCTTCCATATTCCTACACACTCAATTCACAAATCAAATTCATCAAACCTAATAGCCAAAGCTACTAAATTTAATCAGTCACTACACTTAATACATTATTCATAACCAACATCTAGTGAATATAAGAATTCACATAAATATATTCTTATAACCTTATACACGTTCAATTTATAATATAGAAGTCTATGAACAATGATCCAGCATAATTTAATTCAATATGTCTCATAGACATCAAATTCATAATTAAAACAACACATAAAGAAAATATAATCATTAAATTTTCTTAACTAGTTAATCAAAACATTATTTACAATAGGTCACTCTCATCGTCCCCAAAACATGATAAGTATTCATTAAAATGTTTATATGCCTCAACTACATGTGACTAATAACATATCTCCTGACTCCAAGTCACAATAGCCAAAATCTCCTAGTCATAAAATGTCAAAGATGAGTACTATACAAAATAAGGTCTTGTGTACAAGATGTAGTTCTCAACACTAGGACAAATTTAATAAATATTTTGAGTGTTGCATATTTTGAGTTTGGTTTCATAAACCATTGTCATTGTGTGGCATAATTCAAAACACTAGGACAAATTTATAAAATATTTGGTTTTTTATATATTTTGAGTCATGTTTCCCATACCAATATCATTGTGAGGTGTAATTCACAACATTAAGAATAATTTGGGAAATATTTTAGGTTTTGAATAATTTAAATCAGGGTTCTCATAATAATGTAATTGGATGATGTAATTTGTAACATTGGGACAACTTTTAGAAATAATTAGAGTGTTACATATTTTAGGTTGGGTTGTTTGAATAGATGTTATTACATGGTACAATTCACAACACTAAGACAAATTTTATAAATATTTGGTGTGCTTTATAATTTGAGTCAAGTTTACCAAAACAATCTCATTACATTATGCAATTCATAACATTGGGACAAATTTCATAAATATTTTGGGTGTTTAATATTTTTGTTTGGGTTTACCATACAAATGTTATTGTGCGGCATAATTCATAACACAAACAAATTTTTAAAAAAATTAGGTTGTTGAATATTTTATATCGGGTTTCATATACCAATGTGACAAAATTCACAAATATGGATAGATTTTAGAAATATTTTAGGTGTTTAATATTTAGAGTTTGACCTCCCATACCAATATCATTATGTGAATAATTTCAAAATACTAAGAAAAAATTAATAAATATTTTAGGTGTTGCATATTTTCATTGGGGTTTTGGCCTCCCAATGTCATTACATGGCATAATTAATAACACTATGATGAATTGTAGAAATATTTAAGGTGTTTCATATTTTTAGTCAAGTTTCCCTTACCAATTACATCATGTGGCATAATTGAAATAATTAAACAAATTTTTCAATTATTTTTTGTGTTGTATATTTTTAGTTGGGTTTCTTCTACTAGTGTCATTGAATGGTAAAATTCACAACATTGGAAAAATTATAAATATTTGGTCTGTTATATATTATGACTAGGGTTTTCCGCACCAATATCATTACCTAACATAATTCACAACATATACAAATTTTGGAAATATTTGGGGTGTTTTATATTTTGATTTGGGTTTTTGATAACAATGTTGTTGTGTAGTGTATTTCATAACACTAGTACAAATTTTAGAAATATTTGGGTTATTACATATTTTGAGTTGGGTTTCTTATACCATTTAAATTATGATATATAATTTAAAAGACAAAAAAAAATTGAAAATATTTTGGGTGTTGTGTATTTTGAGTTGGGTTTCTTATGCCTTTTTCATTACGTGTCATAATTCACAACACTAGGAAAATTATCAAAAAAATTGGGGTGTTGCATATTTTTAGTCTATTTTCCCATATGAATGTCATTATGTGGCATAATTTCCAACACTAGTATTAATTTTGATAATATTTCAGATGTTACATATTTTGAGTTATTTTTCCCATACCAATGTCATTCAATGACATAATTCACAACACTCAAATTTTTTATAAATATCTAGGTTGTTACATATTTTTAGTAGTGTTCCCTGTACCAATCTCGTTATGTATTAAAATTAGTAATACTAGGATAAATTTATCAAATATTTTGGGCATTTTATATTTTGTGTCAAGTTTCCCCTATCAATGTAATTATTTGGCACAATTTAAAACACTCAGATAAATTCTATACATATTTGGTGTGTTCCATATTTTGAGTCAGGTTTCCTATAACAATGTTGTTGCATGGCATAATTTACAACACTAGGATAAATTTAGATAATATTCAAAGTTTTACATATTTTGAGTCAAGTTTCTTGTACCATTATCATTTCATGGAACAATTCATAACACTAGGACAAATTTCATTAATATTTAGGTTGGTTCCTATTTTGAGATAGGTTTCCCATAGTAATGTCATTTTTTGGTATAATTTGTATCACTAGGAAAATTTTCCAAAATATTTGGGGTATTGAATATTTTGAGTTGTTTTTTTTACACATTGTTGTTATGCAATGCAATTCGGAACAATCAAACAAATTCTATAAATATTTGTCATGTTACATAATTTAAGTTTCCCATAAATATGTCATTGCATGTTATAATTTGGAACATAATGGTTTTTTTTGGAAATATTTATGGTGTTGTATATTTTGAATCAGCTTCCCATTATATTGTTATTACATGGAACAATTCACAATACTAAGACAAATTTTAGAAATGTTTGGTGTGTTGTACATTTTGAGTTGAGTTTCTACTACCAATGTCATTGTGTAATACAATTCACAACATCAAGACAAATTTATCAAAATTTAGGGTGTTCCATATTTTGAGTCAGGTTTACTATACTAATGTTGTTGAACAACATTAGTATAGTAAACCTGACTCAAAATATGGAACACCATAATTTCTAATACTTAGATAAATTTCAAAAATATTTTTGGTGTTAGATATTTTTAGTCATGTTTATGGTACCAATTTGGTGAATGATGCAATCCATAACAATGGGACAAATTTTGGAAATATTTGAGTATTACATATTTTTAATTAAGTTTACAAAATGAGTAGTGCTATGTGATTGAATTTAGAATAATGGGATAATTTTCATCAATATTTGGGGTGTTACATATTTTGAGTTGAGTCTATTATACCAATGTTGTTACACAATGCAATTCAAAACATTAGGACAAATTCAAATAATATTTAGGGTGTTTGATATTTTAAGTTGGGATTCCTCTACCAATGTCATTACATGATTTAATTCAAAATATTATATTTTTTTTGGAAATATTTTAGGTGTTGCATATTTTGAGTCAAGTTTACCGTACCAATGTCATTATGTGACATAATTCACAACACTTGGTAAAACTTTGGAAAATTTTTGGGTGTTGCATATTTTGAGTTGGGTTTATTTTACTAATGTCATTTCACAATCTAATTTGTAACAATACAAAAAAAATCATAATCATTTGGGATGTTGCATATTTTGAGTCAATTTTCACATACTAATGTCTTTATATGGTTTAATTTTTAACACTAGCAAAAATTTAGAAAATATTTTTGTGTTAGATACTTAAATTCATGTTTCTCATACCAATTTCATTAAATGACATGGTTGGGAATATTGTAAAAAATGTTATATATATTTGGGTGTATCTATTTTGAATTAGTTTACCCATACTAATGTCACTATATAACATGGTTCACAACATAGATAAATTTTAGAAATATTTTTGTTGTTCTATATTCAAAGTTAGGTTTCCCATACTAATGTCATTTCATTACAAAATTTGTATCACTAGGAAAATTTTCATAAACATTTCGGGTGTTGCATATTTTGTGTCAAGTTTACCCTAGAAATCTCATTGCATCATATTTTTCACAACACTAGGATAAATTTTCAAAATATTTATGGCGCTTCATGCTTTTTGTCAGTTTTTCTATAGTAATGTCATTATATGACATAATTTGGAACATCAAAAGAAATTTAATAAATTTTCATGATGTTGCATATTTGTATTCTAGTTTCCTACACCAATTACATTGTAGATGTAATTCATAAGACTAGGACACATTTATAAAATATTTGGATTGTTGCATATTTATATTTGAGTTTCCCTACCAATATTGTTGGGAAACATAATTCACAACATTAGGACATATTTTATAAATATTTGGAATGTTGCATATTTTGAGTCAGGTTTCCCATACCAATGTTGTTGCATGATGAAATTTACAACACTTGGATAAATTTAATAAATATTTTGCATGTTGCATATATTGAGTCATGTTTATGGTACCAAAGTTGTTGTATGGTAAAATTCACAACACTAGGAATTTTTTGTAAATATTTAGAGTGATGCATATTTTATGTCAGGCTTCACAAACCAATGTTGTTTTGTGATGCAATTCTTAAAATTGGGAAAAATTTTAGAAAAAATTTGGGTGTTGCATATTTTATTTTAGGTTTACCATACAAATGTTGTTAAATGATGCAATTAAAAACACTAGGGAAAGTTTTATAAATATTTTATGTGTTGCATATTTTGAGTCATGTTTCCCATACAAATGTTATTATGTGGTACAAATCCCAACATTAAGATAAATTTAGTAATTTTTTGTGTTAAATATTTTGAGTCATGTTTCTCATACAAATGTCATTTCTCAGAATGGTTCATAAATTGGGAATTTTTTTGTAAATATATTAGATGTTATATTTTGATTTAGTCTTCCTATACAAATGTCATTATGTGGTGTGAACTAAAACATGTGGATAAATTTAGTAAAATATTTGGGTTCTTGCATATTTTGATTCAGGTTTCTCATACTCAATTTACAACATTAGAATAAATTTCATAAATATTTAGGGTGTTACATATTTTAGGCTTAGTTAACCCCACCAATGTCATTGTGTGATGCAATTCAAAACACTAGGGCACATTTCAAAGATATTTGGCATGTTACATATTTTTACACATTGGTTTCCATGTCAATGTCATTGTATGGAGTAATTTGCAACACAAATAAATTTTAGAAATATTTGGGTGTTGCATGTATAGAGTTTAGTTTCCTGTGTAATTTCATTTCATAACATAGTTCACAACACTGAGACAAAATTTAGAAATATTTGTGTTGTGCATATTTTGAGATAGGTTTCCTATACATATGTTATTACACTACATAATTTATAACACTGGGAAATTTTTCAAAATGATTTTGGTTGTTGCATAATTTGAGTTTGGTTTCACATATAATGTCATTGAATGGTGAAAATATCAATAATAATAAAAATTCAATAAATATTTTTGGTGCTACATATTTTGAGTTATTTTTCATCTACCAATGTTGATGTGAAACATAATTTGTAAGACTGGGACAAATTTTGGAAATATTAGGGTGTTGCATATTTTTAGTTAAATTTCCCATAAATTTTTCATTACATTAAATAATATTTTACACTATGAAATAATTCATAAAGATTTGGGTTTTCATATATTTTGAGTCATGTTTGTATACTAATGTCATTGTATGGAATAATACAAAATACTAGAATTATTTTTGAAAATATTTGTGGTGTTTCATAATTTGAGTAGGGTTTCTCATACCAATGTCATTATGTAATGAAATTTGTATCAATGGGAAAAAATTTATAAATATTTGGGTTTTTTCATATTTTGATTCAGGTTTCCCAAACCCATGTTGTTACATTACATAATTTTAAAATTAAGATAGATTTTAGAAATATTTAGGGTGTTACATATTTATAGATAGGTATCCTATATCAATGTCATTGTGTTATGTGATTCATAACACTAGGAAAAAATTTATAATATTTGGGTTATTAAATATTTTATACTAGGTTTACCCTACCAATGTTAATGCATGGTAAAATTCACAACACTGGGACAAATTTAAAAAATATTTGGGTTATTGCATATTTTGAGTAAGGTTTCTTGTAGTAATGTAGAAAAAATAACAACATTGGGACAAATATCAAAGATATTTTAGGTGTTGAATATTTTGAATTAAGCTTCCCATACCAATATCATTGTGTGAATTAACTTGCAACACTAGAAAAAATTTAATAAATGTTTTCCATGTTGAATGTTTTGATTAGGGTTTCTACTAAAAATGTCATTTTGTGGTGTAATTCATAAAATTGGGATGAATTTTACAAATATTTTATGTGTTTCATATTTTTTATTGGGTTTTACATACCAATTTCTTTTCCCAACAATTTGTAACTCTAGGATAATTTATTGAAATATTTGGGGTATTATATATTTTGATTCACATTTTCAATACCAATGTAATTACATAGTGCAATTCATAAAACTGACACATTTAAATAAATATTTGGGTCATTTCATATTTTGATTTTATATTCCCATACAAATTTCATTGCATGATGCAGTTTTCAAGACTGGGACACATTTTTGAAATATTTGGTATGCTACATATTTTTGAGATGGGTTTCCCATACCATTGTCATTATGTGGTGAAATTTGAAACATTAGGATAAATTCCAAAAATATTCAGGGTGTCACATATTTTAATTTTGCATTCTCTTACCAATGTGTTTGTGTGACATAAATCACAACACTAGGAAATTTTTTTGAAAGATTTTGGTTGTTATATATTTTTAGTTTGTTTTCCCATATTAATGTAATTTCATGGTGAAATTCACAACACTAGAACAAATTTTGATTATATTTGGGATGTTGGATATTTTGAGTTAGGTTTCCCATACCAATGTTATTGTGAAAATAATTTTACAACAATAGAAATAATTTATAAAATAACTAGGGTGTTGCATATTTTGAGTCAAGTTTCCCATACCCATATCATTATGCATTACAATTTAAAACATTGGGATAAACTATAAAAATATTTGGGGTGTTACATATTTTGAGTTAGGTTTCCCCTACCAATGTCATTGCATAATGTAATTTATAAAATTGAGACAAATTTTATAAATATTTGGTGTGCTACATATTTTGAGTCAATTTTATCATACCAATGTCATTACATGGTGAAATTCACAACACCTAGGCAAATTTTAAAAATATTTTGGGTGTTCCATATTTGTAGGGTTTTTTAGTACTGATGTCATTGCAAGGAATAATTCACAACACTTAGATACATTTCAAAAATATTTTGGGTGTTTCATATTTTAATTTATATCTCTTGTACCAATGTCATTGAATTACATAATTCATAACACTATGAAAAAGTTAGAAAATTTATAGGGTGTTGTATATTTTTAGTCACCCTGTCCATACTAGTGTTTTTTCATGCCATAATTCACAAGGCTGGGAAATAGAAAATTAGTTTTTTGAATATTTTAAGTCAAGATTTCCATACCAATGTCTTTGTTTGATGTAATTTAAAGCACTAATAAATTTCACAAAATATTTGAGTCATTGCATATTTTGAGTCAGGTTTATCATACGAATGTCATTACATTATGTAATTCAAAAATTTAGGAAAAGATTTTAAAATATCTTGGGCGTTGTGTATTTTGAGTCAGGTTTCCCATAACAAGACATCATTTCATGTCATAATTCATAACACTAGGATATTTTTTTGATATATTTTGGGTGTTACATATTTTGAATAAGGTTTCCCTTATGAATATCATTATGCAAATTAATTCATGACACTACAAAAAAATTTAGAAATATTTATACTATTGTATTTTTGATTTGAGTTTCCCTTACTGATGTTGTTTTGAAGTGTAATTCACAACATTGGGATAAAATTTGGAGATATTTGAAATGTTTCATATTTTGATTCAAGTTTCCCATAAAAAATTTTTTACATGAAACAATTTTCTAAACTTATACAACTTTTTAAACTACTTGGTGTGTTGCATATTTTGAGTTATGTTTATGGTACCAATGTTGTTGCATGACACAATTCATAACACTAGGACAAATTTTTGAAATTTTTGATTTTTACATATTCTAAGTTAGGTTTATCAAAGCAGTGCCATTACCTAACATAATTCATAACACTAGGACAATATTAAACAATATTTGGGGTGTTGTCTATTTTGAGTCAGGTTTATCCTACCAATGTCATTTCATGACATAATTCATAACATTGGGACATATTTTAGAAATATTCAAGGTGTTTCATAGTTTGAGTTGAGTTTCTTATACCAAGAACATTTTTGGATGTAATTCATAACACTAGGAGATTTTTTTTAGATATTTTATATGTTTTATATTTTACATCAAGTTTCCCATATCACCATTGTTGTGTGGCATAATTCATAGTAATTAGACATATATTTAGAAATATTTTGGGTGTTTTATATCATAAGTCAGGTATGTAATGCAAATGTAATTACATGGAATAATTCACAACATTATGACCAATTTCATAAATATTTGGGTTGTTGTGTATTTTAAGTCAATTTTTGCATACCAATATCATTAAATGGCACAACTTTCAACACTGGGAAACATTTAGAAAATATTTTAGTTTTACATATTTTAGGTCAATTTTTCCATATCAACATAAATACTTGATGTGGCTCACAACACTAGGAAATTTTTTTAAAATATTTAGGGTGTTATATATTTTGAGTTGGTTTTTACATACCAATAATGTTGCATGGTGTGATTCACAAAAATAGGATAAATTTCACAAATATTTGGGTTTTTGAATATTTTGATCTAAGATTCCTACACTAATGTTGTTGTATAGTGCATTTTTTAACAATAGGATGAATTTTAGAAATATTTGGGGTGTTGTACTTTTTGGGATAAAATTACCCTACCAATGTCATTATGAGGTGAAATTAATAACTTTTGGAAATTTTCAAAACTATTTGTAATTTTTCATATTTATAGTCAATTTTTTTGTACCAATGTTGTTTCATAGTGTAATTTAAAAAAAGGTGACAAATTTAATAATTATTTTTGGGGTTACATATTTAGAGTCTAGTTTCTAGTACCAATGTCATTACATGGCATAATTCACAACATTGGGAAAATTTTATAGATATCTTGGGTGTTGAATACTTTGAGTCAAGTTTCCCATACTAATGTCATTACATAATGTAATTCACAACATAAAAAAATTTATAAATATTTTAGGGTAACATATTTTGAGCCAGGTTTCTCATACCAATGCCATTGTGTAATGAAATATAAAAAAGCATTAAATTTTAGAAACATTTTTGGTGTTGCATATTTCCAATTATATTTTTGCTACCAATATTTTTGAATGTCATAATTTGCAACACTAGGACAATTATTTGAAATATTTGGAGTGTTGCATATTTTGATTCAATTTTCCTAATCTAATGTTATTGTGTAATTTAATTGACAACACTGGGATAATTTTCAATAATATTCTGGGTGTTGCATATTTTTTTAATCCAAATTAACCTACCAATGTCATTACATGACAAAATTAAAATTATTTGGACAAATTCTAGGAATATTTTGGGATGTTTCATATTTTGAATAAAGTTTATTATACTAAAGTCATTACCTAACCTAATTCATAACATTATGATAAGTTTTTAAAATATCTTATGTGTTACATATTTTATGTTAGGTTTACCCTACCAATGACATTGTGTATCACAATTCACAACACTTACATATATTTTTGGAAATATTTTGGGAAATGCATATTTTTACTTAGGTTTCTAATACCAATGTCATTGCATAGTTAAATTCACAACATTCAAAAAAATAATGAATATTTGGGATATCACATATTTTGTGTTAGATTTCCCATACCAATGTTGTTATGTGGTGAAATTCACAAAACTAGGAAAAATTTATAAAATATTTTGGTGTTACATATTTCAAGTCTTATTTCTTGTATAAATGTCAATGCATGGTGTAATTCACAAAATTAGGAAAAATTTTGGATATATTTGGGGTGTTACATATTTTGAGTCATTTTTCCCATACCAATGTCCTTACATGATGTGGTTCACAACAATAGGATATGTTTAAGAAATATTTGGGTCGTTCCATATTTTGATTTAGGTTTCCCATACCAATGTTGTTGCATGACACAATTTTTAACCCCAAGACAAATTTCAAAAATATTTGGGGTGTTTCATACTTTGAGTCATGTTTACCCTAAAAATGTCATTTCATGGAATAATTCACAACACTAGAGAAATTTAAAAACATTTTTATTGTTACATATTTTTATTCAAGTTTTCCATACCAATGTGGTTTCATAGAATAATTCAAAATACTAGGAAAAAATTAATAAATATTTGACATGTTACATGTTTAGAGTCTAGATTACTACATCATTTTCATTACATAGCATAATTCATAACACTATGAGACATTTTATAAATATTTAAGGTGTTTAATATTTTGAGTCAAGTTTCCTATTATAATATCATTACGTATCATAATTCACAACATTAGGACAAGATTTATAAATGTTTGAGGTTTTGAATATTTTGAGTTAGGTTTCCAATACTAATGTCATTATATAATGGAATTTAAAACACTCAGAAAAAATTTAGAAATATTTTGGGTGTTGTACATTTTGAGTCATGTTTCCATTCCAATGTTGTTACATGACATTATTTTCAACACTAGGACAAATTTTTGAAATATTTAAAAAGTTTCATATTTTGAGTTAGGTTTCCTAAAACAATTTCATTTTATGACAATTATTAACAATGGGAAAATTTTAAAAAATACTTCAGATGTTGCATATTTTTAGTCATGTTTACCCTACCAATGTTGTTCCATAGTGTAATTCACAACACTTGAACAAATTTTAGAAATATTTGGGGTGTTGCATATTATGAGTTCTTTTTTATAAACTAATGTTGTTACCCATTGTAATTCAAAACACTAGGTCAAATTTTTAAAATATTTCAATTGTTTCATTTTTTGAGTGGGTTTCTCATACCAATGTCATTACACAACATAATTCACAAAAATTTTACAAATTTCATAAATATTTTAGGTGTTGTATATTTTGAGTCACCTTTTCCCATACCAATGTCATGGTATGGCATAATTTATAACACTAGTTAAAATTTAGGAAATATTTTGGTGTTACCTATTTTTAGTAATATTTCCCATACAAATGTCATTGACTAGCATGGTTCACAATATAGGGAATTTTTAAAAAAAAATTAGGGTGTCACATATTTTGAGTCAGTTTTCATATACAAACTTGGTTGCATGGAATGGTTTGTAACACTAGGATAAATTTCAAAAATATTTGGGTTGTTTCATATTTTTTGTTAAGTTTCCCATACCAATGTCGTTATATGATATAATTTTTAGCACTAGGACAAATTTCATAAATATTTGGGATGTTGTACATTTTGAATTGAGATTACCCTACCAATGTCATTATGTGGTGCAATTCAAAACATTGGGACACTTCTCAAAAATATTTGGAGTGTTTCTTATTTTTAGTTATGTTTTTCATACCATTATCATTATGTGACATAATTCACAACATTGAGACAAATTTTATTACTATTTAGGGTGTTGCATATATAGAGTCTAATTTCTTGTACAATGTCATTTATAGCATAATTTGTAACACTGGGATAAATTTTATAAATATTTTGAGTGTTAAATATTTTGATTTATGTTTTATGTACCAATTTTTTTGCATAATGAATTTTTTATGATGGGAAAATTTTTTAAAATATTTGGTTTGTTGCATATTTTGAGTTTGGTTTCATGTACCATGTCATTGCATGCTATAATTTTCCAAAGTAATAAATATTTGGGGTGTTGTATACTTTTAGTTAGGTTCCCAAACCAATGTCATTATGTGACACAATTCAAAACACTAGGAAAAATTTTGTAAATATTGTGTTATTACATATTTTGAGTGAAATGTCTTTTACCATTGTCTTTACAAAACACAATTTGAAACATTGGAACAAAATTAAGAAATATTTCATTTTTTGCATAGTTTTAATTAGGTTTTGGTACTAATATTTTTGTATGACACAATTCATAGCATTGGGAAAAAAACAAAACTATTTATGGTTTTGCTTATTTTGAGTAGGGTATCCCATACCAATGTCATTATATAATACAATTCACAACACTAAAACAAATTTTATATATATTTGAGGTTTTGAATATTTTGAGTTGGGTTTCCTATACCAATTTAATTATAAAACATAATTCAAAACACTAGGAAAAATTTATTAAATAGTTCGGGTTTTGAATATTTTCAGTCATGTTTTTGGAACCAATGTCATCAGATGTCATAGTTAACAACACTGGAACATTTTTCAAAAATATTTGTGGTGTTGCATATTATTATTCAAACTTCCTATGTCAATATACTTATTTAACACAATTCATACGACTAGGAAAAGTTTTATAAATATTTGAGTTGTTACATATTTTAAGCTAGGTTTATGCTACCAATGTTTTTATATGGCACAATTCACAACACTAGGAAATATTTCAAAAATATTTGTGTTCTATATTTTGATTAAGTTTCCCATATAATATGGCACAATTCAAAATAATTGGACAAATTTTATAAATATTTTGGGTGTTGTATATTTTGAATCAACCTTCCCATACCAATATTATTACATGAAATAATTTATAACACAAACAAATTTAAGAAATATTTTGGGTTTTTCATATATTTTGATTCTGGTTTCCCCTACTAATTTCATTGCATGACATATTTCATAACATTGGGATTAACCTCATAACTATTTATTACTTTTCATAATTTTACTCAGGTTTCCCATACCAATTTCATTTCCTAGCACAATTCACAACACTAGGGCAAATTTTGTCACAACATTGGGATAAAACTCATAGCTATTTGTTACTTTTCATAATTTTACTCAGGTTTCCCATACCAATGTCATTTCCTAGCACAATTCACAACACTAGGGCAAATTTTGGAATTATTTTGGGTGTTTCATATTTTAAGTCAATTTTATCTACCATGTCATTACATGACATAATTTTTAACACTAATAAAAAGTTAAAAAATATTTGGTTGTTTACATATTTTAGTCAGGTTTCCATTACTAATTCCATTGTGTAATGCAATTCACATTATTGGGACCATTTTTAAAAATATTTAAGGTGCTGCATATTTTGAGTTGGGTTTCTCATACCATTGTCATTAATGGTGCAATTCACGACATTTTGATAAACATTAAAAATGTTTGGGGTGTTTTATATTTTGAGTTTAGTTCCCTATACCAATGTGGTTACATGACATAAATCATAACACTAGGATAAATTTTGAAATGTTTAGCATGATACATATTTTGATTCTGGTTTCCTATACGAATGTAATTTTATGACACAATTCAAAACAATGTGACATTAAAAATTTGTGTGTTGCACATTTTTATCTAGTTTTCCCTTACCAATGTCATTGTGTGAAGCAATTCATAATGTTGTGCCAAATATTGAATATATTTGGGGTTTTAATACTTTTAGTTAAGTTTCCCATACTAATCTAATTTTGCATTTAAATTCCAAACACTAAGAAAAATTTTATAAGTATTTAGGGTCTTGCATATTTTTAGTTAGGTTCCCCTACCAATGTTCTCATGTAGAAAAATTTAGAACACTAGATCAAATTTTATAAGTGTTTCATGTTTTGCATATTTTGAGTCAATTTTATCATACCAATGTCATTTCATAGTGAAATTCACAACACTCAGACAAATTTTGAAATTATTTAATGTTTTACATATTTTGAGTGGGTTTTCTCATACCAATGTCATTAATAGCATGATTCATAACACTTTGATAATTTTAAAAAATATTTTGGGTGTTTCATATTTTTATTCAAGTTTCCTATACCAATGTCGATGCATGACACAATTTACAACACTTGTACAAATATAAAAAATATTTAGGGTGTTACACATTTTGAATCAATTTTCCCATAATAATATTGTTGCATAATGTAATTTGTAATAGTAGGACTAATTTCTTAAATATTTGGGTTGTTCCATATTTTGAGTCAAGCTTCTTTACTCATGTTATTTTGTGATATAATTTGAGGCAATGAGAAAAATTTAAATAATATTTGGGGTGTTGCAGATTTTGAGTTAGGTTTCTTTTACCAATGTCATTGCATGGTGCAATTCACAAAATTGGGAAATTTTTTATAAATATTTATGGTGTTGCATATTTTGAGTCAGGTTTCCTATACTATGTCATTATATATCATAATTCACAATAATGGGACAAATTTTGGAAATATTTGGGGTGTCGTATATTTTGAATTAGGCTTCTCATACTAATACCATTATGTGAATCAATTTACAACACTACAATAAATTTAATAAATATTTATAGTATTGCATATTTTGAGTCAATTTTCCCCTACCAATGTCATTGTGCAATGCAATTCACAACACTACCAAAAATTTATGAAATATTTGGGGTCTTAAATATTTTGTGTTATGTTTATAATACTAATGTTATTACGTAACCTAATTTTTTGCACTTTGACAAATTTTAGAATTTTTTTTGGTGTTTCATAGTTTGATTAATTTTTATAGTATCAATGTTGTTACATGACAAAATTCATAGAAATTGGACAAATTTTTGAAATATTTAGAGTGTTGTATATTTTGAGTCTAGTTTCCCAAACCAATGTCATTGTGTTACACAATTCACAACATTGGGACAATTTCCATCAATATCTATGGCATTGCATATTTTGAGTTGGGCTTACCCTACCAATATAATTTAATAATGTTATTCACAAAATTTGGACAAATACCATAAAAATTTAAGGTATTACATAATTTGAGTCATGTTTCTCACACCAATGTCCTTACATGACATAATTTATAGAACTGGGATAAATTTTAGAAATATTCTAGTTGTTGCATATTTTGAGTCAGAACAAACATACCAATGTCTTTACGTAATCCAATTAATAACAATACAAAAAAATTAAAATATTTTGTGTGTTGTATATTTTGAGCTAGGTGTCTCATACCAATGTGGTGTAATTTGTAACACTAGGACAAATTCTAGAAATATTTAGGTTGTTGCGTATTTTGAGTTGGTTTTAAAGTACCAATGTCTATACAAGAAATTTGTAACATATGGAGAAATTTTATAAATATTTGGGGTATTGCATATTTTGAGTTGGGTTTCCCCTTTCAAAGTTTTTAGATGATGTAATTGACAACACATGGACAAATTTCATAAATATTGGGGGTGTATCATATTTTGATTCATGTTTTTCATACCAATGTTGTTGTGTGACATAATTTATAGCACACATAAAAATTTCAACAATATTTGGAGTGTTCCACATCTTGGGTTGATTTTCCCATACCATTATCATTGTGCAGTGAAATTTGTAATACTAGGAGAGAATATAGAAATATTTGGGGTGTTGCATAGTTTGAGTGATGTTTCTCATACTAATGTTATTACCTAATTTAATTCACAAAATAAAGATTTTGTTTTTAAACATTTCAGTTATACCATATTTTCAGTCATATTTTTTACCAACATCATTACACAATATAATTGGAAACACTAGGATTTCTTTTAAAACATTTTTAGAGTTGTGTATTTTTAGTCGAGTACCAATGTGGTGTAATTTTGGACAAATTTTAGAAATATTTGGGGTGTTACATAATTTGAGTTAGTTTTCCCATACCAATGTTGTGTAAAGTAATTCATAATATTGGGCTAAATTTTTTAAATATTTATAGTGTTACATATTTTGATTTGAGTTTCCCCTACCAATGTCATTATAAGGTGAAATTCACAACATAAACAATTGTAAAAATGTTTGGGGTGTTTCATATTTTGAGTCAGGCTTCCCATACCAATGTCATTGTCTAAATTAATTCACAACCCTAAAACAAATATAAGAAATATCTGGGGTGTTGTGTATTTTGATTTGTATTTCCCCTACCAATGTCATTATGAAGGACAATTAGATATATTAAGACAAATTTAATAAAGATTAATGGCGTTTCATATTTTGAGTTGGGTTTCCTAATGTGGCAAAAATATTTATGGTGTTTCATATATGGGAGACTAATGTGGTATATTTCATAAAACTGGGAAACATTTTTGAAACATTTGAGATGTTGCATATTTTGAGTTGGCTTTCTCATATCAATGTCATCATGTGAAGCAATTTACAACACTAGGATAAATTTTAGATATATTTACGGTGTTACATATTTTGAGTCAAATTTCCACTACCAATGTCATTGCATGGTGAAATTCAGAATACTAGGACAAATTTAATAAATAGATACGGTGTTGCATATTTTTAGTTGAGTTTACCTTACCAATGTCATAAAATATTACAATTTTAAATAATAGGATTTTTTTTAAATATTTTTGTTTTTGCATATTTTTAGTCAAGATTTTTGTACCAATATCATTGTGTAATATAATTCACAACACTATGACAAATTCACAAATATTTTAGGTGTTACATATTTATAATTTGTTTTCTTATAATAATGTCATTGTGTAATGTAATTAATGACATTGGTATAAGTTTTATAAATATTTGGGGTGTTGTATATTTTGAGTCAAGTTTCCTATACTAATGTCATTACATTACATTACATAATTGACAATATTATGATAATTTTTTTACATATTTGTGGTGTTTCATGTTTTTGTATAGATTTATAGTACCATTGTCATTAAGTGGTATAATTCATATCACTAGGCTAAATATTAGAAATACTTGGAGTGTTGCATATTTTGGGTTGGGTTTCCCATACCAATGTGGTTATGTGACATAGATCGTAACATTGGGACAATTTTTTGAAATATTTAGAGTGTTCCATATTTTGAGTCTAGTTTCATATATAACTATCATTTTGTGGTGAAATATTAAACATTGGGACAAATTTTAATAATATTTGGGGTGTTTCATAGTTTTAATCAAGTTTCCCATACCAATGTCATTGTGATAATTAACTCCCAATGCTATGACAAATTTCAAAAATATTTGGGGTCTTGCATATTTTGAGTCAAGTTTTCCATACCAAACTCATTATGTATTAAATTCAAAACACTAGAATAAATTTCAAAAATATCTAGGGTGTTACATATTTTGAGTCAGGTTTACCCTAACAATGTTATTACATGGTGTAAGTCACAACACTAGGACAAATTTTAGAAGTATTTAATGTTGTATATTTTTAGTCAATTATATCATACTAATGTCATTACATGGTGAAATTCACAACACTCAAACATATTTTTAAAACATTTGGGTGTTTCATATTTTGAGTAGGTTTCCAATACCAATTTTTTTTGTGGCATAATTCACAACACTTGGATAAATTTCATAAATATTTGGGGTGTTGCATATTTTGATTTAGGTTTCCTGTACCAATGTTATTGTACATGGTTATTTGTAATAATGGGGCAAATTTAGAAAATATTTAGGGTGTTTCATATTTTGAGTCTATTTTCCCCTACCAATGTCATTGCATGATGCAATTCACAAAATTTAGATATATTTCATAAATATTTGGGTTAATGCATATTTTTATTCAATTTTTTATTCTAAATCCTTGTGTAGTGTAATGTTTAGAACCAATAAAAAATTCTAAGATGATTGGGAATATTTTGAGTCATGTTTATTTTATGAATGTCATTATATGGTGAAATTAACAAAACTGGTAAAAACTTCAAAAATATTATAGGTGTTTCATATTTTAAGTAGGGGTTCCTATACCAATATCATTGGGTGTCATAATTCTTAACACTAGGACAAATTTTTGAAATATTTGGAGTGTTGCATATTATAAATAAGGATTACCATACCAATATTATTACATAAATAAATTCACAACATTATAAAAAATTTCATAAATATTTCTAGTGTTTCATAGTTTGATTTGGTTTTCCCCTTCCAATGTTATTATAAAGCACAATTTACAACATTGGAAAAAAATTATGAAATATTTGGGGTGTTACATATTTTGAGTAAACTATCCCATACCAATGTCATTACATGATGTAATTTTGTATATTTGGAGAGATTTTATAAATATTTTGGGTGTTACATATTTTGAAATATGTTTCTCGTACCATTCTTTTTGCGTGACATAATTCATAGCATTGGGACAAATGTTGGAAATTTATGGATTGTTTCATATTTTGAGATGGGATTCCTAAACTAATTCCATTGAGTGATTTAATTCACAACATTGGGACTATTTATATAAATTTTTGGGGTGTTGAATATTTTTAGTAGGTTTTACCCTACCAATGTCATTGTGTGGCATAATTCATAACACTACAACAAATATAAAAAATATTTAGGGTGTTGTATATTTTGAGTCAAGATTTTCATAATACTAGGATAAATTTTAGAAACATTTGGGTTAATGAATAATTTGATTTATATTTCCCATACCAATTTCATTACATGATGTAATTCTCAACACTGAGGCAAATTTTGAAAATATTTTGTGTGTTACATAGTTTCAGTTAGATGTCCCATACCAATGTGTGACAATTCATAACATCATGAAATTTTTCATAAATATTTAGGATGTTACATATTTTGATACAAGTTTACCATACCAATGTCCTTGTGTGAAGCAATTTGTAACATAAATTTTTTTTAGAATATTTGGGGTGTTGTATATTTTGGGTTGGTTTTCCCCTATTAGAGTCATTACACAATGTAATCCTCAAAATTATGAAAAATTTAACAAAAAATTGGGGTGTTAGATATTTTGATTTAGTCTCCCATAGCAATGTTTTTATGTATTGTAATTCAAAACACATGAAAAATTTTCATACATATTTGGGGGGTTCTATATTTTGAGTCAATTTTTTGATACAATGTCATTGTGTGACACAATTCCCAACACTAGGATATATTTCAAAAATATTTGGGGTGTTACATATTTTGAGTCATGTTTCTCATGAAAATGTTATTACCTAACACAATTCATAATACTGGGATAAATTTCAAAAAAAAATTAAGTGTTACATATTTTAATCTAGGTTTCTTATACCAATGTCATTGTATGTCATAATTAGCAACACTGGGAATATTTTTAGAAATATTTTGGGTATTGTATATTTTGATTTCATATTTTTACACCAAACTAGCATAATTAACAAAACTAGGAAAAAAATTTAGAAATATTTGGGTTGTTGCATATTTTGAGTCGAGATTCTCATATCAAAGTTGTTACATGAAACAATTTGAAACACTAGGATAAATTTTAGAAATATTTGGGGTGTTGTACATTTTAAGTCAAGTTTTCCCTATCAATATCATTACATGGTGAAATTCATAATAGTAAGACAAATTTTAGAATTATTTAGGGCATTTTCATATTTTGAGTGAAGTTTTCTATACCAATGTTGTTAGGTAGTGTGATTCACAACCCATGGACAAATTTAAGAAATATTTATTATTTTTCATATTGTAAGTCATGTTTCCCATACCAATATAATTGCATGACATAATTCACAACACTAGGAAATTTTTTTGAAATATTTGAGGTGTTGAATATTTTTAATTAGATTTCCCATATTAATGTCATTGCATGGTGCAATTTGAAAAACTTGGATAGATTTCAAAATTATTTTGGTCATTGCATATTTTTAGTGAAGTTTCTTATACCAATGTCATTACATGATGTATATACAAAAACTATGACAAATTTTATAAATATTTGGTCTGTTACTTTTTTTTAATTGGGTTTCCCATACTAATGTCATTACATAGTGAAATCTTTAACAGTGTGATAGATTTTAGATATATTTAGGTTGTTTCATATTTTGAGTTGGGTTTCTTGTACCAATGTCATTATGAAGTGAAATTCATAATAGTTGTACAAATTTTGGAAATATTTTGGGTGTTACATATTTTGATTTAGGTTTGTTGTACCAATGTCATTTACCTACACAATTTCCAACATTGGGAAAAAATTTCAATAAATTTGGGTTTTGCATATTTTTAGTTGGATTTCTTGTACCCATTTCATTGTGCTTTACAATTCAAAATCCTCTCTAAAATTTTGGAAATATCTAGGGTGTTTCATATTTTGAGTTGGGTTTCTTATACACATGGCATTTTATAATATAATTTATAGCATTGCAACAAATTTTAGAAATATTTGGGGTCCTGCATATTTTGATTTAGGTTTAGCATACCAATGTTATTGACTGGCACAAATTGTAACATTGGGACAAATTTAAAAAATATTTGGGGTGTTACACATTTTGAGTCAGGTTTCCTATACTAATTTCATTGCTTGGCATAATTTATAACACTAGGAAAATTTTCAAAATTATTTTGGTGTTGCATATTTTGAGTTAGGTTTGCCATAACAATGTCATTGTGCAATGTAATTCATAACACTTAATTTATTTTAATACAAAATTAGGTTGTTACATAATTTTGGATGGGTTTCAAGTACTAATATTGTTTAATGAAGTAATTCACAATACTATGAAAATTTTATTTTATATTTGGGGTGTGGCATATTTTTAGTCAAGTTTCTCATACCAATATCATTGTGCAACATAATTTACAACATTCAAACAAATTTTATAAATATTTTGGGTATTATATATTTTAAGTCAAGTTTCATGTACTAATGCCATTGAATGATGTGGTTTCAAACATTATAAAAAAAATTGAAATGTTTGGGGTGTTATATATTTTGTGTTAGGTTTCTTATACCAATGTCATTATGTGGCACAATTTACATCACTCAAACAAATTTCATAAATATTATGGGTTTTGCATATTTTTAGTTGGTTTTTCCATGAAAATATTATTTTTTAGTGTAATTTATAATGCTTGGAAAAAATTTATAAATATTTGGAGTGTTACATATTTTGAGTTAAATTTCTTGTACCAATGTTGTTGTATGATGTAATTCTTAACACTAGGACAAATTTTAGATATATTTTGGGTTTTTCATATTCTCAATTATTTTTCCCATTCCAATGTCATTACATGTGATGATTTAAAACATTATTACAATTTCTATGAATATTTGGGGTGTTACATATTTTTATTTAGGTTTCCAATTCTAATGTCATTGCATGTCATAATTGATAACATTAGGAAAAATATATGAAATATTTGGTTTTTTCATATTTTGAGTCAAGTTTCCCATACCAATGTAATTTTCCATCATAATTTGTAACACAAGGAATTTTTTTATAAATATTTGGAATGTTTGATATTTTATGTCAGGTTTCCCCTACCAATGTTTTTATATAGTGTAACTCACAACAATGTAATACATTTCAAAAATATTTGATGTGTTGCATATTTTGAGTTAGGTTTCCATAGTCAATGTGGTTTTGTGGTGAAATTTTCAATATCGGGACAAATTTTATAAATATTTAGGGTGCTAAATGTTTTGATTCAAGTTTATCATATGAATCTCATTATGCAACTTGATTTGAACCATTAGGATGCATTTTATAAATATTTTAGGTGTCATTATATTTTGATTTGTGTTTCCCATACTAATTTTATTACATAATATAATTCTTAACAAAGATAAATTTAAAAAATATTTTAGGTATTGAATATTTTGAGTTTCATTTCCCTTCATAATGTTATTACATAGTTCAATTTACAACACATATGGTGTCAGATTTCTCATACCAATGTGTGTACAATTCACAAAACTAGGATAAATTTTAGAAATTTTTTGGGTGTTGAATATTTTGAGTTAGATTTACCTTACCAATGCTAATACATGAAGTAACTCAAAACAATCAAACAAATTTTGTAAATATTTGTGCTTTTACGTATTTTGAGTTGGTTTTCCCCTAACAATGTCATTTCACATTAAAATTTGGAACACTAAATAAATTTTATAAATTTTTGAGGTGTTATATATTTTAAGTTTGTTTTCATGTGAAAATGTCATTACATGAATTAATTTTTAACATTAGGACAAATTTTGGAAATGTTTTGGTTGTTACATATTTTGACTTAGGTTTCCCTTACCAATATCATTGTTAGAGAATTCAGAATAATGGACCAAATTTTAGAAATATTTTAGGTGTTACATATTTTGAATGGGGTGTCCTATGCCAATGTGGTGTAATTCATAACACTCAATAAATTTCATAAATTTTTGGGGTGTTTGATTTTTGTGTCAAGTTTCCCATACCAATGTCATTGTGCAAAGTAATTCACAATATAAGGACAAAAATTTTAAATATTTGTGGTGTTACAAAATTTGAGTTGGGTTTCCTTAAAAATTTCATTGTGTGATGAATTTCATGACATGAGGGAAAATATTATAAATATTTATGGTGTTGAATATTTTAACTTAGGTTTCCAATACCATTATCATTATGTAACATAGTTCACAACATAAACAAATTTCAAAAATATTTTGGGTGTTGTATATTTTTAGTTGAGTTCACTATACCAATGTCATTAAATAGTGAAATTCAAAACACTAAGATACATTTTAAAAATATTTTGGAGTTGCATATTTTTAGCCATGTTTCTCATACCAATGTTACTTCACAAAATTTACAATACTGGGATTTTTTTTTGAAACATTTTAGGTGTTGTATATTTTAAGTAGAATTTCCTACACCAATGTCATTGGATGATGTAATTCATAAAAATGGGATAAATTTGGGAAATGTTTTGTGTGTTTCATATCTTGAGTCAGTTTTCTTGTACCAATGTCATTTTATGACATAATTCACAACACTAGAATAAATTTTATAAATATTTGGGATATTTCATATTTTGAGTCATGTTTTTTGAATCAATGTAATTGCATACCATAACTTGAAACATTTGGAATTTTTTTAGAAATATTTGGGGTGTTGTATATTTTGATTCAAGTTTCCTATACCAATGTCATTACATAATGTAATTCATAAAAATGGAACAAATTCTAGAAAAATTTACGTTGATGCATAATTTGATTCAATTTTATCATACCAATGTCCTTTAATGGTACAATTCAAATCACTAGGGAAAATATTTGGGTGTTTCATATTTTTGGTTCAATTTCTTGTACCAATGTCATTGTGTAATGTAATTCTCAACATTAGGACAAATTTTTGAAATATTTGGGGTGTCACATATTTTAATCAGCTTTATTGTACCAATGTTATTGTATTAAGTAATTTGCAACATTGGGATAAATTTTAGGAAGATTTCGGGAGTTACATATTTTAAGTTTAGTTTCCCCTACAAATGTCATTGCATGGTGAAATTGGTATCACTATAACTAATTTCATAAATATTTGGGTTGTTACATATTTTGAGTCAGGTTTCCCATACAAGTGTCATTACATGAATAAATTCATAACACTAAGACATTTTGGAAATATTTATGGTGTTGTATATTTTAAGTCAATTTTTCCCTACCATGTTTTTGGATGACATAATTTGCAACAAAAATAAATTCTATAAATATTTTAGGTATTACATATTTTGAGTCAAGTTTCACATACCAATGTGGTATAATTCACATCATTGGAAATAATTTTAGAAATATTAGCAGTGTTTCATATTTTTGTTTTGGTTTCCTAGTATCGATGTTATTGCATGAACAAATTCATCACATTTAGAAAAAAATTATAAATATTTGAGGTGTTGGATATTTTTAGTGGGGTTTCCTATATAAATGACATTGTGTGATGCAATTCATAATGCATGGGAAAAATTTATAAATATTCATCATGTTGCATATTTTGAGTCATGTATCACATACCAAAGTCACTAAATGGCATAATTAGTAATACTGGGACAAATTTCATAAATATTTAGGTTGTTATATGTTTTGATTGATGTTTATTATACCAATGTCATTTCTTGATTTAAATCATAATACTAGGAAAAGTTTTGGAAATATTTTAGGTGTTGTATATTTTAATTCAGGTTTCTTGTACTAATGTTGTTGCATGGCACAATTCACAACCCTATGAAAAATTTTATTATAAATATTTGGGGTGTTGAATATTTTAATTTAGGTTTCCTATACCAATGTTGATGATGAAACAATTTATACATTTTTGAAAAAATAAGAAAAAATTGGTTTGTTATATATTTTCAATCAGGTTTCATATACTAATTTGCAAAACTAGGATAAATTGAGGAAATTTAGAATAATTTTTAAAATTGGGAAATATTTTTCAAAATTTTGGGTTGTTGCATATTTTTAGTGAGATTTACTATACAAATATCATTAAATGATTTTATTCCCAACACTATGATAATTTTTTGGAATATTTGGGGTTTTAAATATTTTGAGTTGAGTTTCTCATACATATGTCATTATGGGTGCAATTCGTAACACTTTGACAAATTTCAAAAATATTTAGAGCATTGGAAATATTAAGTTGGATGTTTTATAATAATGTGGCATAATTTTCAACACTAGGACAAATTTTATAGATATTTAGAGTGTTGCATATTTTAAGTAAGGTTTCCTTGACCAATGTTGTATATTTTAAGTCATTTTTACCATACCAAAGTCATTACTTAGTGAAATTCAAAACACTAGGATAAATTTTTAAAATATTTGGGGTGTTACATATTTTGAGTCATGTTTCCCATACTAATTTTAATGTTAGATATAATTCATAATACTAGGAAAAATTATACAAATATTCTAGTTGCTTCATATTTTAATTCAAGTTTCTTATACCAATTTCAACACATGGTACAAGTCAAAAGATAGACAAATTTTTAAAATATTTTTGGTGTTACATAATGTGAGGTAGGTTTCATGTACCAATGTCATTGTATGGAATAATTCACAACACTGGGAAAATTTTCATAAATATTTGGGTATTTATATATCATGATTTGAGTGTTATATATTGATGTTGTTATGTGATGTAATTTACATCACTAAGAAAATTTTTAGAAATATTCAAGGTGTTTCATATTTTGATTTAGGTTTCCCATACCAATGTCATTGCATAACACAATTAAAAAAACTAGAAAATTTTTTGAAAATATTTTTAGTGTAACATATATTGGGTCAAGTTTCCATACCAATGTCCTTACATGGAATAATTCAAAACACTATGACAAATATTAAAATTATTTTTTGTGTTCGTGCTTGATCTTAGTAGTATCTTCAGAACGTATGTGCATAGGATGCCTAGTCTTGTGCATGAAGGAGCGTGATGTCTTAGTGAGATGAATGCACATAGGTATGAGTGTTTATATGATGTTTCTTCATCATGTATATGAGTCATTAGATAACACATGTGAGTCTTAGGGTAAGCCTACAAGGGTAAGACCTTCAGATTAAGTCTACACCTAAACCACTCCTAGACACTACCTGGCCTAATAAGGTACCATGATCTATTATCAGGCAATTTAAAGTATGTATGATAGTTTTTAATAATGTATTATGTTGATTTATTATGTGATATTGGTGTAGAGTGCATGTAAAAGTCAATGAAGGTCAATTTTAAGGTCTAATATGGTTTATAGGTTAAGGTCTAAACAAACAAAAAGAGAGAGTATGGCCTAATGGGGTATTAGGATCCATTTTCAAGGAAAGTGTGATTATGGTATCATTAAAAAAAATTATTCAAGTTTTTTCAAGCATGTGCATGAATTTTGAGGTTAAATTTTGAAGGATAAGATGTGAAAATGTGTTCTAAGGTCTCTCCAGTGCACAAAATGAAGGGTTCTCTACCCCAAAAGGTTTATCTTGTGCTCATTAGCTCATAAAACATCTTCATGGGAACCTAAGATATTCAAGGTAGATGGGAAAGGTTCCTATATCAAAATTATAGGCATTTTTTTGTATTGAGGGTCTATGATTTATGAATGATTTTTAAAAATAGAAATAGGTTTAAACCCTCTTAGAAACCTAGTAAGAACCTAATGTTGAATATGTTGATCAAAAGTGACTAAAATGGATTAGTATGATTATTTAATATATTTTAGGTTATATTAAACTCTCCCAATCACCTATATATATGTTTTAGTTGTTAGGTGGGTGAGTAGACCCTATAGGAAAGTATTAATTTCTTGGAGATTTACTATATAAGTTAGAGTTAACCAAGTCAAAATATGAAAATAGATAGAGGATGAATATTGAGACTCATGTTTCATGACAATGAAGGTTTATTGATATAATATATCCCTCAAGTGTGTTAAAATAGTCATCCAAATTAGCCAATCGTTAGTAGGCCTAATGGTGGAAACAGTGATAAACCCATGTAGCAATAGGAAGAAGATTAAGGATGTGTTATCATGATATAGTGATGAAACCAAGGGCATGAATATGTTTTTTGGAATTGGTATTTATTATTAATTCTTGGTATAAATCTTGGAATTCAAGTATAGTGGTGAAAATGATAAAGCCAAAATGGCTTATCTAACTCAATAAGGTATGTGTGTAGTAAGGTCAACAAATTGGTTTGTAAGACCAATAGTTACCACTAGACCATATGATATTTATATTTTAGGATGGTATTTATATGTCATATGTTCATCTAAATGCACAATAATCCATTTAAAATGTCTATATAGGTGTTGGAGGTCTGATTCACCATGATTGGTCTTTGAGGAAAACTGGTAATTCTGAATGAGCAAGTTGCAAGAGTGTTTTTGAGTTCTTTAGACCTATTTCATGAAGTATAATTCACTTGATGAAAGTTTTGAGTTATAATATATTATATTTATGTTATTTATTTTCATTTTTGTATGGATAAATAAAATAATATATTTAGTTATTCAAGATAGACCTTACTATGTGTATGAATACCTAATGTGAATAAAACTAATGGTGTGTTTCAAGTGGTGGTTAGAGCTAGAAAGTGTCATGGACATAATATGATATTATTGGGTGTATATTTTAGTGGTATATGAATTTTTCCTATCATTTTTTTATTTTTAAAGTGTCCCATGAAGATCAAAGGGTGACATTTATTAATGAAGGCCTAATTGAATTAAGTCTCCTTAAGGCCTAAAATAGGTTTTGGTATTTTAAATTTATGAATGACATATTTTAATGATTTAATAATGTATTAAACGTGTTATAATACATATTTAAAGGTTAATAAAAATTTTCAAGTGTGTATGGATGACCAAGAGGCGTGTGAGCTAGAGAATTGTATAAGAACAAGACCTAGTTGGCTAGTTAGAGAAATAGAGAATGAAAGTAAAGGATATAGCATATTGAAGAGCTAAAGGAGTTATTTTAGAAAATAATATGGGTTTATATAAACTATAATGAATATATAATAGTGATATTATAGCTAAAAAACAAGGTCATATGGTCTAATCTATCTTGAAGAGAACTAGTTGAGCGTAGAAGCCTAGAAGGTAGTTTGAGAGGGATAGAAGAGTGAGAAGAGATAAAGAAGGTGATATTCATATATTTTTTTATAAAAAAGGTGTTATAAATATTATCAAAGGTTTTAGGTTTTTTATTTGGTGTTGAGTCATCTAGGGGTTTGGTGCCTACTTGTAAGTTGGTGTTACTAAAGCCTAATTGAGTGGGTGCTTGGCTAGTTGGGGTTGGTACTCCATGTAAAATTGGTGCTTCACTAAAGATTGATTTTTTTATTATATTAATATACTCCATTTTTAAGTATTAGTGGGTTTTTTCCCCTTTGAGGTTTTCCTAGATATGTAATGTGTTTCATGATCTTGTATGGTTGTTTATGCTTTGCTACATGTTCATGTTTGAATGAATGGCTCATGTATGTTTAAGTGGAATTGAATGATTATTTTAAAGACACTGATTCACCCCCTCTCTTAATTATTATGATTCCAAAATCACCCACTCATAACACAATTTACTAATTTTTCATACTAATTCTATGAACTTCATTGATATATTTCTTAGGCCTCTCTACATGGGTTATAAGAAAAATTAAATTCTTACCATGCATACACTTTTTCCATATGCTACATTTTTCAATGATGATATATTTACTACATTTTTCAAGTTAACTTTTATTTTTATATGAGTGAATTTAAAGATAAAATTCCCTCACCTAAAAATGAGGAATTTCATTAGTATTATCATCCATGAGATAAATCATTTCAAAGAGAAAACAAGTAATTATAGCACAAGTATAGTTTTAAAATTTGAAAACTTTTTCAAAATTTAGTATTAGAATATATAATGGGGGTATATACCATATATATGCACTCATATTTTAGGATTAAAGTTAAAATTAATATAATTTTAAATTTTCAAATATAATTTATAATGAGCATCTACATAAACTTTAAAATTTATATTTTTAATGGGGGCATCATACACTTTCATGGCACATATTTCAAATTCTATTTTACTAATTACAAACATGGTAGGAACATGGGTTTACAACATTATTTTATGATCATACATTTAGTAATAAATTTTAAATTGAATAAACAAGCCATATATATTGGTTGATTTAGTTTAGGTTCTTAGTGCATAAATTGGAGAGTAGTGCACACTATAGCATTGTGTGTGTAAATCCATTTTGGATATCAACTTATTTCACATCTTGGGATTATAAATACTATTATAGGTAAATTGATATTTCAACATCCCTCAATGGGTGTTGTTTATATTCTTAAAACAAAATTGGGGTTTGATCGCCCCTAATTCTCTCTAATGGTATAGCTAAGGAACAATCTTATCCAAGTGCTTCATGAGAGGAAATAATTCTTAAATGGTTAAAGAAAGAATCATATTCAATAAAAGTCCAAAAGATAAATTTTTTTTACACATACATGTGTATTCATTTCATAATCTCATTTAAAACTCAATTTTAAAGTTCAAGATAATTTTTAAAAATTAAAATAAATTTTTGAATTTTAAAAAGTTCAAGAAATTTTCAAATTTCAAATTCAATATTTTCAAATTTTAGTTTTCAAAATAAAAATGTAATTACTTCATTTATCATTTAGTTTTCTCAAATGTGCATGGTAATTTTCATGATTGAAGTACAATATAAATGATAAAGTGTCTTACACACTAAGGTATAACTTTCCTTTAATCTAATAATTTCATTTCTTGACTAGGAGATGTAATAACCTAAATCTAGTTACAAATACTTGATCATTCTAGTTTTACCCTTTATATATGTAATTGGTTAGGAATGCTTGATCATGCCAATTTAGGCTATAAACTATTATTTTTTAACAAATATATTTGGAAAATCATAGAATCGTCCTCTTTCATAAAAACTAATAGGTTACTGTTAGATTACAATAAAAAACATGTCAATAAATTCTAGAAGCTTCTAAATTTCCATCAATCCAATCATTGAATGAATAAAATTAAAACCTATACTAACATCAAGGATTGAATACAAATTCCATGCAAGGTAAATATCATACAACATGCACATGAACCATAATGCAAATGGATGGAAAATTTGTCATGACAGGGGGAGGATGCTAAAATGTTCAGCATGGGAGACCAATAATTACTCTAAGGAAAAATAACTAAAATGTATATGGCACCATCATAGGGTTAAATTCATTTAGGTAATAAACTAAAGGACAACATGGTCAACCTATCAAACCTATATCTAGATGCACCAATAACAAAAAATTTGAATAGAGGCCTAGGTTTTGTCATCGCACCAAAGTGAATTCCTTATGAGGATTTAATTGGAAACATAGAGACCACTGTAATGAGTCTCCCCATAAAATATTAGAATAACTAAAAATGGACTTCACCCACAGTCCTAAAAAAGTGAAGCCACCTAACAAAAGTGTCATAAAAGAAGAAGAAGATGCTCTTAATAAATTGAGAAAGAATAAATAGATCATCATTGTCAAAGATGACAAGGGTAATTATACTATAATTATTAATAGATAATACTATAATAGAAAAATGAAATAACATATTATGGAAAGTGGGAGTTATAAAAATATTCATCATAACCCCATGGAAAAGTAATGAGAGATGTAAGAAAAGCCATCAAGGACTCCACACGTGGTGATTTCATGAAAAAGAGACACATGTCCAATATGCCCATTGTTCCTCAAATTTATGGATCTCCTAATATTCATAAAATAGTCAACCCTCTAAGACATGTTGTTAATACCAAAGGCTCCCCAACATATACTCTAGCTATATTTTTGACTAAAAAATTAAAGCATCTGACAGGGCAAACTAGCTCATTTGTAAAAAATTCATTACATTTTGTCTCACGGATAAAAGATGAAAAGGTTTCAAAAAATGATATTATGGTGAGTTTTTATGTAATTCTATTGTTCACAAGAATTCCCATTGAATAATATGTTGAAATAGTTGGTAGAGATACCTACCTTGAAATAAAAAAGCTAGTAAAAATTTACCTCCAATGTACATTCTTCACTTTCAGAGGTGAATTTTTTTAGCAAATAGTTAGAGTAGCCATGGAATCACCACTATCCCTAGTGGTTTCTAATATTTATATGGAATTTTTTGAAAAAATTGATCTACATTTGACAATAAAAAAACATCGGTGGTAGATTAGGTTTGTTGATGACAGACATGTTTGTTGGCATTTTGTTATAGAAAAAATAAATTCTTTCTTAATCCACATTAATGTAATATCCACTCATATCCAATTCATTATGAAAATTGTAAAAATCAAGAATCATCCTTTTTTAGATGTTTTTATATATTTATAAGAAGATGGGAGCCTCTCACACCAAGTGTATAGAAAGAAAAATCACATAGATCTTTATCTAAGTAGTGGCTTACACCACAACCCCACCTAAAAAATGGTATTCTAAATACTCTGGCAACAAGGGTAATCTAGGTTTCTATATAAGGAACACTAAGGAAAAGAACTAAAATATATCACCATGGCTCTACAAGTAAATGGTTATACAAGAAAACAAATCTAGAAGGCTTTTGAGAGAGCCATCTCCAAAGAAAACATAACCAATGATAAAATAGAAGAAGACAAAAGACCTATGGTTTAAATTCCATACATACAGGGTACCATAGATATAATTGCTTACATCCTCTTTTGAAATGGTATCAAAATAATTTTCACCCCTTTAGACACTTTGAGAGATAAGTTGGTGTTGGGTGGTGGAGCTTGATCTTATTTTAATGCCTAATTTCTTACAAAGGGTGTGGAGGGGAAATGGCCCCCCTCTCTAGGGTCACTATAGGGGTCTAGGGAGGGTGGAAACATATTTTGGATCCCCCCTAGTAGGGTTTTAGGGGAAATTCCCCTAAAGTAAAATTTTGGTAAAAATGCACTATAAAATTTTGTAATTTCATAGTAAATCTAGACAAATCACTATTAGATCATAGATCTAATAGTAGAAATTATGTTTGTCATTTTTCCTTAATATGTAACCCTCTTTTGATATAAGGGCATTGTAATAATATTGATGTACCATGTGTGAGTGAGGAGGATATTATAGTGGATGTATTGTAGGTTTTTCACTTCATTTATTAGATTCAATAATAAAGAGTAGTTGAATTTGTGTGAATGTAGCCCATATTGAGTGAACCATGTTAAATTTGTGTCTCTATTGTGTTGTGATTTCTATATTTTATTTCCATCTTTAATTCATTACTATTTATTTGTGTTATATATTCTTAACAATTAGAAAGATCCAAAGACCCTCAAGAGCCATTGTAATACCTTGATCATGTGATAGAAGATACATTAGTGAAATATGGAGATACTTACATATTTGACTAAAAGAACACACTAGAGATATCCTACATGAATTAATTGACATATCTTCACTATCAAAACATTCATATACTCTAAAATACCACATTTGCATAGAAGATGACAAGATTATTGTAAAGGTTGACCAGTGGAAGGAAATACAGATATGAGAGGCTCTCAAAATATAAAAACTCCCAACAATATAAATAATGATGATGCATTTATAATTAATAATTATTGGAAACCCTTACTAAATTTAATGAAAAATAATTAAATGGATCTTGGAAGGTGAAAGGTCAAACATTAAAATCTCATATTATTTATATTGTACATTGTATTCTTTATGAAATAAAAATCATTCTCTCCTAATGATGGGTCCCATAAATGGGCTTGAAACATTGAAATCTTTCGTTTTATTGGTAGTGTCTCAAAAAACCCTTATTTCATTAGATTCCCACTACCAAAGCGTAAAACAAGTTACCATCTCCCTCTATGGAAGGGCATTATAGGCTAAGATAAGACTTTTTGAGTCTTTAAAGTTGAAAGCTTCATAAAGGATTTCAGATCCTCCCTTCTTAAAATAGTGTAGAAACAACAATATCATACCATGTTTTTTTGAATTGAAACATCACATGTGTAATAGAGGTAATGATAATAAATTTTTAAGACTAAGTATTACTTTGATAAAATCATAAATTCAGCATGCTCAAAGAGATCTAGCATTTTTCTCAGACAAATTATTCAAACTACATCTAAAATTAGCTTCAATTTTGAACAAAGCTATTTGGAAAATCATATAATCATCCTCTTTTAGAAATGTTGATAGTTTATTATTAGACTATAATAACAAACATGCCAATAAATTCTAGAAGCTTCTAAATTTCCATCAATCCAATTAGAAAATGAATAAAATTAAAACCTAGACTGACATCAAGGATTGATAATATATTGCATGTAGGGAAATAGTGTATGACATGCACCTGACCACAATGCCAACAACTAGAGAATTTTCCATGACAAGGGGAGGATGATGAAACACTAGGCATGGGAGACCAATAGTTGCTCCAAGTATAGATAGTTGAAATATATATGGTTCCATCATAGGGTTGAATTCCTTTAGGTAATAAACTGAAGGACACTATGGTCAACCTACCAAACTTGGAGATCGATGCACCAACAACAACAAAAATTTAATAGAGGCCTGGTTTTTGCCATTGCACCAAAGTTGATTCCTTATGAGGATTAAATTGGAAACATAGAGACCACTATAATGATTCTCACCATATAAATAGAAAAATAAATAAGAATGGACTACACCTATAGTTGCAAAAAAGTGAAACCACCTAATAAAAATATCACAAAAGAAAAAGATGCTCTTAATAGACTGAGAAAGAATAAAGAGATCATCATTGTCAAAGTCAACAAGGGTAATTTTATTATAATTCTAAATAGATAAGACTAAATATAAAAATGGAAGAACATCTTATCGAAAGTGGGAGATATAAAAAGATTAAACATAACCCCATGAAAAAAGTAATGAGAGATGTAAAAAAATCCATCAAGGACTCCACATTTGATTTTTTCATGAAAAAGAGACTCATGCCCACTACACCCATTATGCCTCAAATTTATGGATCTCCTAAGATTCATAAAATAGGTAACCTTTTGATACCTATTGTTAATACCAAAGGCTCCCCAACATATACTCTAACTACATTTTTGGCTTTAAAATTAAAGCATTTGATAGGGAAAACTAGCTCATTTGTAAAATATTTAGCACACTTTGTCTCAGGGATAAAAGATTAAAAGGTGTTATAAAATGATATTATGTTAAGTTTTGATGTACGTAATTGTTCACCAAAATACCCATTGAATCAATTGAAATCATTAGTAGAGATGCCTCCCTTGAAATCAAAAAGCTAGTAAAAATTTACTTCCAATCTACATTCTTCACTTTTAGAGGCAAAGTTTTTGAGCAAATAGTTTGAGTACCCATGGGATCACTTTTACCCCCAATTCTTACTAATATGTATATGGAAGTTTTTGCAAAAATTTCTCTGTATTCGGAAATACAAAAACCTCAATGGTGGATCAATTTTTTTATGACACACATGTTTTTTGGCCTTTTGGCATAGAAAAATTAAATTATTTCTTAAGACACCTTAATGGAATATCCACTCATATCCAATTCACTATGTAAATTGAATAAGATAAGAAGCTTTCTTCTTTAGATGTTTTAATATCTATAAAATAAGATGGGAGCCTCTCACACCAAGTGTATAAAAAGAAAACTCACATGGATATTTATCTAGTTAGTGTCTCACACCACCACCCCACCCCAAAAATGGTTATTCTAAATACTTTTGAAACAAGGGTAATCTAGGTTTCAGATAAGGAACACTTGGGACAAGAACTAGAATATCTCACCATGGTTCTACAAGAAAATGGTTATACAAGTAGTGAAATTTAGAAGGCTTTTGAGAGATCCATCTCTTAAGAAAATAAAACCCCAAAAAAAATGAAGATTACAAAAGACCTATGGTTTCAATTCTATACATACAAGGTATCATAGATAAAATTGCTCACATCCTCTCTTAGAATGGTATCAAAGTAATTTTCACCCCTTTAGACACTTTGAGAAAGCTGGATAGAGAAAAAGACCCTCAAGACCCATTGTTACTCAATTGATTTTATCTTGCTCATGTGGTAGAAGATACATAGGTGAAACAAGGAGATCCTTATATATTCGACTAAAAGAACACACCAAAGATATCCTACATGAATAAATTGAAAAATCCACATTAGCAAAACATTCATTTACTCTCAAACACCAAATTTGCATATAATATGCCAAGATTATTATAAAGGTTGACCATTATAAAAAATATATGGACACAAGAGGATCTTAAAATAGAAAAGACTCCTTATAATCTAAATAAGGATGATGGATTTATAATCAGTAATGCTTGGAAACCCTTACTAAATTTAATGAAAAATAATTAAATGGCTCTTAGAAGGTGAAAGGTCAAACATCAAAATCTCATCTTATTTATATTATACATTTTATTCTTTGTGAAATAAAAATCATTCTCTTCTGATGATGGGTCTTATAGATGTGTTTGAAACATCTAGATATTTTGTTTCACTCGCAATGTCTCCAAAAATCCTTATTTTATCTCAAATATTCCTTATCTAAGTCACAAGATGATTTATATATCCATAATTTAATCATGATCAAGTATTCAAGTTGGTTGTAGATGCATTCATATAGTCAAAGGAGCACAATTACACAACACAATCTAGGTGGGAAAACTACATTGGGATTGATTTACCTCCTTGGAGTGTTGGATATGTAGGAAATGTTCAATCATCATGGGAATTATTGGAGTTAAATCATCCTAAATACACTAATACTTTTAATATTTTCATTTCATTCAATAATTTAATGTCTTATCATGGTTTTAAAAATTGAGAATCTATCCACAAGTCTTTTGAACACATTTCAAGGCAAAATACACATACAAATTGTATTCTAGCTATCATATGTGATCATGAACTAATTCCATCTATCTTAAAATAAGTCAACATAGTTAATCAAATGGATAAATAAATCTATTTTAATCTTTCATTTAGATAGCTAGCCTTAATTTCAAGCTTTTCATTTTGTACAATTTAGTTATTCTTCTTCATTACAATTGTTGAAAGTGAACTTATAAAACCCTACTTTATTTTGTTATGTTTATTATAATAAGGTTAATTAGCTTATTAATTTAATTCAATATAAAACACATGTCTAATCCATAACATTACTTGAATAAATAAGTTGCAATCCCATATTAGCTACAAAATAAGCCACTTGATTTATTAATATTTTGATATGAAAAAATTATACATCTTATAGTTGACATGAAATCCAATGGGATTCATATTGTAGTGTGAAAATTTTACAAGGTTCAAATATTATAGAATTTATTCCATTAATTCATATTTAGGAGTCATATTTGATAATGAGACACTTCCAATTATTTAAAGTAACTACTTTAAGACCTTTTGAATAATCTTAAACTTCTACTTGATTATTTCATCATATTATTCAATCAAAATATATTATAAGTAATATTTGACCCATGAAGTCATTGAAAACAAAACCCCCTTCAATTGGTTCTAGATTGCACTTTGTTTCTCTATCAAAAACTAATTTAATATCTCTCTCTAGAGGTAGAATTTCTTGCTATCTATTTTTTTACCCCACTTTTTATTGGTAAAATAGGGTTTTATAAAGGGACCCCACCCTTTAAAAAAGAGTAAATTAGGCAAGGTTGAGAATCCATACCAAACAATACTGCAAAGAGAAAAATAATAACTTAAAAAAATTAAGTACACAAATGGGGAAAAAATAATAACTCAACAACTTGAGCATTTACATCCCTGAATAAACTCATTAAAATTGTTTTTAATTTATTTTATATGTTTTTCCATAGACATAATAGTGTATGAATCATCTTAAATATCTTTACCTTTACTTCCCATGTTATAGATGTGATTCTCAAGTTCAGTATTCTTCATTTTAAAGGCCAATATCAATGTTTCTATACTATGTATGAAATTTTGAACTATAATCTTACTAAATTTAATAAAGAGGATGTTCTCCTTGAAATTTTTGTTCTCAATATTAATTCTCTCTATATCCTCTTTCATAGTTTGCATTTCATATTTCATCCTAGACATTTTTTCCATGGTTCAATAGATTCCATCATCCAGATTAAGATTGTTGATAGTTTTTTTTAGCCTAAATGGTCTTTCATGAACCACTAAAGGAATTCTTTATAGAGCTCCACTTCTTCCCCAATCTAGTCCAACTTTTCCTATTTTTTTAGGTTTTGCATAAAGGAGTGAATGTCAAACTAGTTATTATCTAGTTGGGAAGTCTCCTTTTAGGTGACCATAGTTTCCTCATATAAAACCTTATCCTTACCTTTGAGGTGTGCCTTTGAATCAACCTTTTATTCTTTACATACCTTTATGGGTTTAATAAAAACATTAGTAAGAGTATCAAAGATGGTATCACCTTTAACTTTGGTAGGTTCCTTAGACAGATATCCATTAAACATGTTGATCCTCCCAGTGTTCTTGGAAGTATTGGCTTATTGGTCCTTAGATAGGATTATTATACTTTAGGTATGGGATTCCTTAAAAACATAATTTATGGGACTATGGATTCAAATATGGGAATAATGGAGAGAATCAAAGGATTTATATATCAGAAATATAATATATTTATGTAGGGGACCTTCTTTTTGGCTTTTTTGATATCATTAATAGAATCTTCTAAGGAGTGAAGAATGTAAAAATGAATGTTGATGGGGATGTTATGTTTGAAATATTTTAGTAGGGGAAAGTGATATAATTTAACAACTTTGAATTCTCCTTCTAATGTGACCCATTCATAGTTTGATCACCTACTTGGTTAAAGGGTGTAAGAAGATCAGATATGAGGTATCATCCCTAGAAATTAGTGAGTTTCTTATTACCCTTAAAAAATTTAGTGACTTCCACATTGTGTTCTAAATTGGACTTGCATACTTTTCATCTTCAATATTAAGGCTTATGACCTTGGTAATTAGGTCCTTTGATATTTAAACTATAACCTTGTTTATTTCTACCATTATATCTTTCTAGATTTTGGCAAACTTTTTTGAGAGAAATTCATCATGTCCATATATTTTTATATGAAATTATTTAAACCACATGTTTTTATAATGTTCTATACCTATTTTTTGAATCCAATTTTATTGGCCAACTAGGGTTCTACTCTATTTAAGCTTTTTACTATGAATAAAGTTGTAGAGTAGGCAAAAATAATGAAAATAACAATCAATAGACCTAGGAGGGTTAAGATGGTGATATAGTTGCCTCACTTAAAAATTTTATTAATTAATTCACTTGATTATTTATTATTTATGTGGCACATGTTATGAAATGTAGTGTTCCAATCATTATTGTTAAAAAATGGAAAAATAAAAGTTCATCCCACAAAACTAATCCATTATTACTTTTCTAAGGAGTGTTATCAACTATAGTCATGATGTTATGGATGGTATGGGGTCATCATTTATATAAAAATTATTTATTTAACATAATTATTAATAATATCTTCATTATCCCATATTTTAAAGTTTGAATTCACTACACTCTTATTGGCAAAGTTTTCAACCAAGTAATTACCTTCTTTATAGGTGTGTTGGAAGATAACCTCTCAAAAAGAATCATAAAGTTTGAGAGTTTAAATTATGATGTTTTTAATGATCTAGATGTATTTATTTATTTTATTTAAAAAATTGATAATATTAAGGGAGACACCATCACTATCAGATTGTTGATTCCCAAATCTTTAGCAAGGTGAACCCCCTAGAGGGTTGAGCGGGATTTAACAAAATGGTTTATTTGGAAAACCATACTTCCTTTAAAATATCCCATAAGATGAACATGTTCATGTCTCAATACCCCTCCTCCCCCTAGAAATTTGGGTTTGCCTTTGGAGGCTCCATCAAAATTAAGCTTGAACCAACTAGCTAGAGGAGGTTTCCATTTAAATTCTATCATTAATTATTTATTAAGATCTTTAGGTGGGTTGAATTATATATCAATGTTCTAATTATTTAAAATTAGAGACTCTTTAGGATATATGACTTTATTATTCTTCCATTTGATGAATTTTAAGTACTCCAAAATTAAATTTTAAATTTTGATAGTGACTCTTAAACTAGCACAATTTTTATCTCTAAAAACTCTATTATTTCATTCTTTCCAAATTACATAGATGATATGAGGAAAGGAAAGGTTCCAAATCTTATTTAAAAATTTATTTGTGAATAGAGGGATTCAAATCAACTAAGAATCTAGGGCATAAGAAGGTTGGGTCTAGATGATCATGAATTTATAGAGGATGAAACTCCAAACTCTAAATGCATATGGGTATTAAAACATGACATGGCTAATAAATTTACATTCAATTACACAAAGTGGGAATCTATTGATCATATGCATGCCTCTTTTTATTATATTGTCCATTATAGGTATTTTTTTCTTTGTACTTATCCAAATAAAAATGTTGATTTTCAAAACAATATCTTTATCCTAGTATTTCATCTAAGGAGTATCATCAATTGAATCAGGAATCAAAAGTTCATAAGATGATTTGATTGTATAACTGCCTTCAATTAAATCTCCCCAAAGTAGCATATCTTCCTTATCAGCATTTATAAAATTTATTCCACTTAAGAGGATATTTATTTCTATAAAGATCTAATTCATGTCTTGTTCAGCATTATCAAAATGTACATGTTTTCATGATTTTCTATCATTTTAGATCTATAAATAATATTCAACTAATATACCATAGTTTTGTTTAGATTTTTATTCTAACTGATGCTAGGGATATATCTCACATATGTCATGGTCAAGAATCCATGTCTTCTTAGAAACCAATCATGTTTCCTTTACCTAGTTTTGAGTTAGTACCTTTCATAATCACATCCCTGCTTTTAGTGAAATAGTTATAAATTTTAGATCCACTAGTGGAAGCCACTTCCAATATAAAAGTGACTATGTTATTATTATCCATGTATTTTTCTCTAAAAATTTACTCCATAGGGTGGAATAATTTATAAATTTGTAGTACATTTTTGAAATTAATTATTTGTTCATCCATGATATATTTCTAATACCAAGACCTCCTAATTGTGTAGAAGGAAAACCTTGTCCCATATAACAAGTGGGATTCTTCATTTTTATTATACATGTGTCTAAATAAATATTTTTTGAATGCTATCAATCTTATCTCTCACCACCTTAGATATTTTTAATAGGGACATTATGTAGAATGGAAGACTTTGTAAGACACTTTTGAAAAGTTGGAGTTTGTCAATTTACATGAGAAGAGTGCTTTTCCAAGCTATTATTTTATTCAAAAATATATCTAAAAAGGGGTTCCACGTCTCATATTTTAAAGGGCCCATAAATAAAGGCATACCTAGATAGTTTTAAGGAAAATATTTTACCTAATAGTTCATGATTTGAGTTATTTTTTGCTACCTAGGAAGAGGAGTGTTCAGGAAGAATAAGGAGCTCTTGTCATAGTTGATTTTTGTTTGGATACTTTCTCATATGTAAGTATACTATTATTAAGCTAATTTTATTATTTTACTGAGTATATGACAAGATCAATGGTGTCATTAACAAAAAAATTATTAAGATTAGGGTCTACTCTATTTATAGATCTGAAGCCTTTAAAAATCCTATGCCTTAATGTAGATTAAATATTTTTTCTTAATGTTTATGCCATGATTATATATAGAGAAGGAGATAGGGGATATCCTTATCTTATTCCTATTTTTATTAAAAATAACCCTGTATGGATACCATTAATAAGAACTAAAAACATGCCCAAACTGATACAAGTTTGAATTAGGAGTCGAAAGTGAGGGTGGAAGCCAAATTATTCAATTATCAAGTTAAGGAAATCCCACTCAACCCTATCAAAGGCCTTTCTGATGTCTAGTTTAAAAATCATTCCAGGTTGTTTACTTTTATCCTTGGAATGGATGGTTTCATGAATAATTATAATTCCATCTTGTATTTTTTTGCTAGAGATGAAACCTCCTTGAGGAATAGAAATAATTTTCTCTAGCAGAGGTTGAGGTCTCAATGTTATGACCTTGGTGAAGATATTATAGGCTGAGTTGAAGAGGATGATAGGGTAGAAATCCTTCATTACTATGACACCATTTTTATTTGGTATTAAAGCTATAAAAGTGTTGTTAATCTCTCTTAATATTTTACCAATATCAAATAATTCACCAATGGCCATAGACAAATCATGCTTGATAATGTCCCAAAAGTTTTGAAATAAATCTATAGGGAATTTTTTTGGACCTAGGGCCTTGTCCTTATTTAGGAACAAAACTAAATTATCAATTTCCTCTATGGTTATCATTTTGATGATCCAAACATTATATTTCAAGGATATTTTGGATGGGATATGATGAATAAATTCTTGAATAAGCACCACATTTTTATCTAGTTTAGGGATAAACAAATTCTTGAAGTAGTTGGAAGCTTCCTCCTTGATGAATTCAAGTTCAGAGCTTTCCTCTCTATTTTAATTTGTAATTTTTATGATTATTTTATGGCTTTTGTGTTTGAGTGTGGTGAGATGAACTAATTTTATGTTTATATCACCTTCCCTCAGCCAGAAAGGTCTTGATTTTTATGCCAAAACATTTATTCACAAGTTATCATATTATGGTATTCACTTAAGATGCCTTTATCTTTAAATATGAGGTCTTATTCCATATTATGGGTAGCACATTGACATTCTAATAATTTAATTTTATACTATAGATGCTTTTTTACTTTATAAAATGTTACCAAAAACTTATTTGTTCCAAATTTTGATATTCTTCTTGACGTTCTTAATCTTATTATAAATTAAAAACATAACATTAACTTGGATATCAATATTCCACCATTAATTGATCTTATCCTTTAGGTCTAGATTATATAACCATGTGTTTTTGAATCTAAAAGGAGTTATGTCCTTGTTGTTATCATTTAGATTGAGGATAAATGAATTGTGGTTATACCCTATGTTAGCTAAAGAGGATAGGCAAAAGTCTTGAAGGATCATCTAGTCAATTAAAAGGATCACCATATCAAGTGTTACTTCAATGATATTATCTCTCATTCATATATTGGACCATGTAAAATGGAACCCTCTTAATTCTATGTTGAAAAGACCATTGTTAGAAAGGAAACCTACAAAATCTTCCATGGTTTCTGAGTAGAAATGATTACCACCTATTTTTTCACTAGGAATAAAAGGTGCATTTAATTCTCTCATGAGAATCCATTTAATGTTCCTATATTTCTAATTAAATTAATGAAGTTCATTCCAAATATTTCCCTAAGATATTGTGGTATTGGGAGCATAAATATTTGAGTGAATCTAGGTAAGATTGTTGTTTATACCATGAAATAAAATTACTATGTGGTACATACATTTTAAGATAGCTTAACCATGTAGATTAATTTCATTCCAAAAAGTTTCTAGGCCTCTTGAGTCGCTAGTGTAACTAGCACTAGATACTTTAACATTTTTCTAGGTTTTTTTCCTTAAGTCTTAAACCATGAATTTTGCCATTTAATTTCTTGAAGAGAAAAAATGTTGGGCCAATTATTTATTGTAAGGTATCTAAATAATCTATGCTTAATAATGTTATTAAGACCTATAATTTTCTAACCGATGAATTTAATTTATAATTTTTGGGGAGAATTTAGGTATTTTTCATTTAGATCCAGGCTTGAATACCTTATAGAACTTCCCTTTCTATTTTCTTCCTTTTGGTCTCAAGTTATGAGCATTTTCCTTTCTTCATAAAATTTCCTACATCATGTGATTTAATTTTATGTTTAGAAGGAGTATTATTAACTTCCTTTCCTTTTTCCTTTATGGTATAGTGGGAAGATATTATCTAATAAACTCTCATTAATTATTCAATTTGCTTTGCTTTAAGTTCATTTATCTCTGAAGGCTCATGCTCTATATTGAATTCTGAGTGATCCTCTTGAAAAGTAGAGGGAACTATTTCTATATTGTCTTCCTCATCCATTTATTTGAGGCATTAGAACATGTTTTGGTTTATTAGAACTTGGTCAGTGATAGTATCATTTATTACATCTGGATAGATAATCGAGACCACTACATATGAATGAGCATCAATCTCCTAATAGACTATAAATTCGGTTTGGACTAGATTTTATAGAAGAGTTTCATATTTACCCTTCTTTTTTGTTTCAAATTATATCAAATTTTCCACCACTACTATTTTATGGGCCTTATAATCCCCTAGATAATCTAGATCCATCCTTTCTTTTCTTAGATTTTGTGATAGTAGAGGTGAATCTAGAGTTTGGGTTAAACTAGGAATGATTTACTCTATTTCTAATCTTTTTTCCTTGGCTTTTTATTTATTATCAAATAAGTTATTATATGACACCAATTCTTGGTTAACTAGGTTAATATCCTCTTCATATGTTATTAATCATTTGTCCTCTATGTTTTTCTTGAGTCATAACTATTTATCCTTCCTAGAAATAAAAGTATTACCTTTTTTAACAAAATAGAGGAATAATCTCATGTAGCCTAGCTACTTATAACTATCACACTTTACCATAGAGTTTTTATATTTAATTTTATAGATCCATTCTCCTCTAGATGAGGGGTTGAGGATAATAAGCATTGGTAACTCCTAATTCATGAAATCACTGACAAATATGTAAGCATGCACAAAGTGATATTTGGCTCTAGTAGGACCATCAAATATTATTCCCAAATCTCTAGGTTAAATCCAAGAAAATGCACCCAGATCATCATCAAATTGATGTTTTATTTTTTGGGTTAAAATATGCTTTCTATTTCTTAAGAAACATACCAGTTATACCCATGAACCATGGGACTCCAATCAAGATTCTTGAGTAGTCTTCTAAATTATTACAATGTAAAAATAATAATCCATTACTCATTATAGATATGTCAATATGTATTTTAGGAGTCCATATTATGACTACCCACTACCGAAAAGTATCAATGTTAGGTCTAACTATAAGAAATTTGCCTACCGGGGCATTTGTCATTCTTGACAAATCTACGTTTATGAGCATTTATAGAGCTTAAATATTTTTGAAACCTCTTAGATCTTTGAATACCAATAACTATTTATTTGGCTGAATGGCATAAATATTAGCATTAATACCTTGGGTTGATTAGCCTAGACAAATTACCATTATATATTTCATTTGGGGGTGCCTTATCTTTGTCAAATGTAAGACCCAAGGTGTTTGTTTGAGGATCCCTAACACTAGGGGACACACCTATGAATTTGTTAGAAGTATGACCCAAAATTTTTATCTGAGGTTCAATAATGCTAAGTACCACACCTATGACTACTTGGTTATGTATCAAAATTTCAATTTCATTACCATTCATGCCATCACCATATCCATCTCCACATTCTCTCTCAAAGTTTGAATTTAAAATGTTATCTCCTCCCTATGCTCTCCCAAATGCTTCATAAAAATTTTATTGAAATTTATTCAATATTTTATAAACCCATTATCAATTATCAATTTATTATTTTTTCTGAAAATGAGAGGCCATTTATTTCTCCATGTTTTTTCCTTCTCAAAGATCTCCTCCATTTTGCTTGAGATTTGTGATGAAGTTTGAGAGTTTTATTTTAATATTATTATATTCCTTTCCAAAAAATATTCAAAATAATATGTTATAGAGTTATCAACCAATTTGTTTGAATCATCTCATTTTTTATGTTGAGAAATAATTATTTTAATATTTATTTCAATGAAATTGAGAAAGCTAAGATGAGATGCCATTTTTTATTCTATCTTTTCCATATCTCTTAAGAGTAAGGAAAATATATGAAATTATTATTAATTTATTCTTCTCTTCCCCCACATAAAAAACTTTTTGATGGCCCATGGAATCCTCTCTTAATCATATTATCATATGCCAAGTCTTTTCTAAAGTAAACCAGCTAGAGAAATTTGTTAGCTTAAGGGAGTCCATTTTTTTGCCATACTTTTTTGAAAGGAAATAAATATAGATAAGAAATAAGGGGGATGAAAATAATTATTTAATATTACTTAACACTTAATATTACATATTTGGATCCATCACAAATGAATTTGTATACAAATGGAAATGCAACAGATCTATAAATCAATCCTAACTTGGAGAAGATAAATCCTACTTAAAATTATGATTATTAATACATTAGATATTTGTTTTCACAACAAATATGGATCTAATATACCTATACAAGGGATATATTACCATAATAAAATCACTATGGAGGGTTCTAAAGTCTCTAATCAAGCAAAACTTTGTAATAACCCTAATTAGGTCATATGTTTTCATATTCACAAAGTAAATGCAAATTAAAGTAAAGTTTAATCTAATACTCACCAAATATTGTGGCATAAAATGGGGGTTAGTAAACATAATATTAATCATTCATAATATAATCCAAATTAAGCTATGTATAGGTAGAACCCTAATGTATGGATAGAATAATATATTCGAAATCCATTATTTATGTTATTTCTATCTACTAAAGTAGAGGAGTAAATTTAGAGATACTTACCTTGAAGATGTACCCATCGAGACTAAATATTTCCCTTAGATAAATTTTATTCACAAGAGGTTTTTTTGGTTTGTAATGATCACTAAGAAAGGCCAAATCATCCAAGACAATATTCTTCTCCAAGTAGAAAACCTTAAGATATAACTCCTGAAGTATAATAGTGGAAGAGTAAATTGTAAATAATTGAAAATGAATATTTAAATATTGTTGTATCTCTAATAAATGATGAAATGAATGTGTATATATAGCTGAATCTAACCCTAAATCTTTCTAAAATTTTAGTTGACAGGGTTAGCCCAATTGGCTTTGTATTGTTATTGATAAACATAAATTAGGTCTTGGTCTAGGTCATCCCATAGCCAACCTAGACCCTAAATAAGTTTTATCAATTAGAGTATAGGGTTGATGGGGACAACAATGTAACATAAACTATTAGGAAGTGTTTTAGGCTTAAGGAGGGGCTAATGAAAGCATAAAATGACTGGAGGAGGGTATAAAAAAGGAGGCAAAGCTTAGGGTATGTTTTTAGGATATGGTTGGATTTATATCAAGTGGTGGTATAGGGAAAAAAATCTTAAAAATCACCAATGGCCTACCCACCCCTTTCTTGATGCAACTTTAAAGGCATGCACTCAAAGAGATTGAGACTCTATGGGTTCTTACAAGAGAGAAAACATTAGTAATTGATAAAGTTTGAAAATATTATGTGTATACATGTGTTCCACTCAAATCTCATCACATGTTACTCAAGTGCAATAGGGGATGGTGATTTAGGAAAAGAACATAGTAACACATAACACTGAAGCTAAATAAATTATAGTAATTTAAAGCTTAAAATAACTAAAAGTAAATGGTTGAAAAGAAAATAACTAAAAATAAAAGTAATGTATATGTACCTTGAATTACCTTTATCACTATATAATTGTCGGTTATGTTTTTAGTTTTGATCATGGAGAGCACAAAGACTACTTTTGACAAACCCAAGGATATAAAATTAAAGAGTAAAAGTAAACAAATGTAGTAAATCCAAGATAATTGATGCAGTGTAGACAAGATGTACTTAGAAATTTGGGAAGTTAGGGAAATAAATTCTAAGCTAAGGCCATAAAACAAAGTCAAAATTTTAGAGTAAATTGGGTAATCAAAAAGCCAAGGCTATTAAAGACTAAAAAACTCAAAAAAGTAAACCTTACGGAAGAAAGGCAAAAATCACCAAATCAAACCAAGGATACATGTCAAAAATGGTAATCAAACATCAATTTGAAAGTATTAATAATCCTTAATTAAATAAATAAGGATAAACAAAATGGTAAAACAACATTAAGGAGTGAGCGGTAACAATATTTACTCAATCATCAATGGAAAAAGTGCATAAAAGGGGAAAAACATTGGTGAATGAGGAGTAACAAGCTAACCTCAATCAATAATGGAAAAAGTAAAAAAAGTATAATTGGACTCAAGTGTCTTAAAAAAATGGAATTACATTAATGAAAAATGGTAAAAGAAAGCAAGGCAATTCTACAAATGTAAAAGCCATAGTATAAAGAAAGTAATCCCTAGTCACTCAAGCATGTTGTTTTATTCTAAGGATAGATAAAAATAAAACAAAGTAGTGTTAGTATGTTTCTAGGATATGAATAAGAGGTAATATATAAAAAAATGGGAAAACAAATTTACAATCACACTTACCTATCAAGGGGGGAATGAAATGGGTGGAGGGGAAATGAAGTAAAAATTAAGGTAAAGAAACTCTTTATCTAAGTCAAGACAGTTGAATTAGGTTTCTCAAAATAATAGTAATTTTGACATTGACTATGAAGAACCTCTATCCACACAAATCTTAGGTCAATAAATGATGTATGAATATCATCCCATGAAGTCTATATACATGAAAATTAAAATTTAACCACCTTCCAACAATGTGTTACCCATTCTTCAAGATGATTTATAGAGCCATCAATCTACTTCAAAGATTATGTACTTACATGAGAAATTAAGTATCACCATAGATTTTTTTTAATTCTCCTATTCCAATCTACTAACTTACTATACCCCAATGGACCTCGACTCTATCATGAGGGTAACTATGGAGTTTGAGATTTGATTAGAGATAGGATTTATGTTGTTAATCACCTCTTTTAGTGTGATTTTGAATTTTGACTTTGTATGTTTCCTTTTATATCTTTGTCTTTTGTTTCAAATGATTTGGATTTTAACTTTTTGATGGCTTTTTCTATTCCTCCTCCATACAAATTTAGATAACCAAACATGGGTTCTAAAGATGACTATCATTTAAAAAAATTAGACATGTTTTATATGAAAGAAAACTTAGAGATAATGGTGTCTAAGAGTATTGTTAATTTAGGTAAAATAAAAGTGGTATCTTTACTTTGACCTTGGTTTATCCAGAGTGGAATGAAAGGAAATGAAATCAAGAATAATGAAACATCAAACAATTAGAATGACTTCAAATCATAAAAATGTGACAAAAGCTGAAAAATGTATACCATGATAGTGAAGTGTTCCTTATCATAAGAATTAGGTAATCATAGGAAAACATGTTAAAACCTTATTTTTTGTGAAAATTTTATATACAAAAAAAATCATAATCTAAAGCTAAGAACAAGGGATCATAAACTTATAACCATTATGAACACATTACAGAAAAGGAATACTGAATTAAATATGGTGATTTTATGAGGAAGTCCTAGTCCTATCTATGGTATTATATTGTAACTCATAAAAGAGAAATCTAAGAGGATGCATAAAGAATGAGGAATATTGTATTTTTTGAGGAAGGCCAGGTCTTATCCATAGTCTTACACTACAAATCATAAAATAGGAACCCAAGGGGTGAAAAAATGATTGGAAATAAAGTAAATAATGATAAAATAAATAAATCATTAGTAATACTAGGTCTTATCTATGGTTTTAAAATGCAACCCGTGAGAAAATAGAAACCAAAATACCAAAGAGAAGGAACTATGGTTTGTGGAAAGAGAAATTATCATAAAGGGTGAGACCTATGTAGATATCTTGCCAAAAGTGTTATAAAGATAGCATATATAAATCATGAAAAAATAATAAGATCTAAACAAAATACTTCTTTAAAAATTATACATTGGTGGGCTCTTTGAAAATATGGCCTTCATTAGTTTGAAGGCAATGGGTGCTAAGACCAAGTATGTATTTTACTAAGGGATCCACCATTTTTGGGTGTATTTTACCTCTTTATCATGAGTGTAGTCCAATTTAAGGACAATATCTCCAACATTAAAATTGTGTACTTTAACCCTTTTGTTGTGTTATTGGTGATGCAAGACTTATATTGGTGATTGTGTTATAGAGAAGAAAAATGGTGTCTATCAATAAAACTGAGTGTGAAGGTGAGATTCACATAAATATTCATTTGGTATGATACCATGAAGAGGGATACAGAGAGAGGTAATCTCAACTTATAAATGGAGGACTTATTCAATACCATAAACTAGCAAAAATAGGGTTGTCCTAGTGGAAGTGTGTATGCTAGTGTGTTAGGCCTATAGAGTGGGATATAGATGAAGATTCCAATCCATGAAAGTTTCATGGATTGTATTTTGGATAATTTTATTAATAATTTTGTTATTGGTTTCATATTGGCCATTTTATTGTAGATGGTAGTGCATGTAAAATTTGTGATCAATTTTGAATTTGTCATAGAGACATTTGACGTCTTTATTTTTAAAATTACCACCATTATCAAAAATGATAGTATGAGGGATGTCAAAATGATAGAAATTTTTATTGAGGATTAATTTAGAAATGGTGGTTCTAGTGACATTAGCGAGTGGCATGGATTTGACCCATTTTTTAAAATACTCAGTAGCCATGATGATAAAGACATGCCCATCCTATGATCTAGGTAGTTTGTCTATGATATCTAATCCCTACATTGAGAATGGCCAAGGTAACCTCATAGTTTGAAGCTCAAATGGAGGTTAATGGATTAGATCATCATGAATTTGGTAGGGACTAAATTTTTTAGCAAACTCAATGGCATCCTTTTTAAGATTAGGATGAAATTAACCTATGCATGAGCATTTATGTGTTGTAGTATGTACACTATAATGACCACTATAAATATCCCTATGTACTTGTTCAAGAAGAGGAGGAACCTCTTCTTTGATAACATAGTATATTAGGCTACTTTTAGCATTATGATAATAAATGATTTTATATCAAAATAAATATTTGAAAACTTATTTGTGAATTTGAGTCCATTTTTGAGAATCCATGTTTGTAGGATAGGTTTAATGCTCAAAGAATTGAATGTTGTTTTTGTACCATGGGCTCTATCAAATGATGATAGACTAAATATGGTAGATAATTATATTTAATGGTTAAATATAATAGGGGGACTTTATCATTTGGATAAGAAAGGTAGAATCAGTAAGAAATTGGTGTAGATGAAAAAGAGATGTTGAAGAAGTAAGTTAATCAATGGTAGAATTTTGATCTTGAGGGATGGGCTCAATGGTAAAAGAAATGAATTATTTGGAAAGGGTAGTGGTTATTTGATGATAAGCAATATGGTTTTCACTTTGGCATTGATAATCACCATTAACCTATCAGTTGATGAGTTGGGAGTCACCTAAAGCGTGCAAATATGTGATGTCTAAATCAAGTTCCATTCTTATGCCTAAGATTAATGCTTCATATTACACCATATTATTAGTAACATCAAATGTAAGGAAAAATTCCAAAGGGATAATTTTACCAAGAAAAATAGTGAGGATATAACCTACCCCAACTGATTGAAGGCATTTGGAACTTTAAAAATGAAGGTTATAAGTATCTTCATGTAAATTGATGTTGATTTTAGGTAGTTATTTCATGAATACTTTAGATTTAGAAGTATCGAGAAGGATACAGGATTCTTCTAGATTGCTTGCTTCAAAGTTACTATTGAAATTATGGAATTAATCTTTAAGAGATAAAACTTGATTAAGACTTTATATATATAGGATATTATCATCTGGGGGATTATCTTGAAGGTGATCAGTAGCAAGTATGGGAGCTATTGCAAGTTGGTCAGCAATGATTTATCCTTTGACACCTTTTTACATAATATTGTAGAGATAAAATTCCATTAGAAGGACCATCCACTTTCCAATTTTATATCTAAGAAGAAAGGATTTAGAATAAGTAATGGAGTGGATCAAAATGAATGATAATAAAATTTGTTTGATAAAGCATATAATTATGGATATTTTCAACTACAAAATATATAGCAAGGCAATCATTTTATACTTTTTTATAATGTTTTTCATAGTTAATGAGGCCTTGACTAATATAATAAATATCATATTCACATCCAGTACCATCTTGTTAGGAAATCATTTCCCCAACTGATATGGGAGTGGAATAAGTATATAAGATTAAAGGACAGTCATTAGAAGGTGGATGAAGGGTGGGCAGATGAAGCAAAGATTATTTCATATTGTCAAATGTTTTCTAATAAGGATCCATCCATTTAAGAGCATTACCTTTACTGAGAATAGAATTAACATAATATAAATGGTAATCCATTTTGGGGACAAATCTTCTTATTTATCGAAACTTGCCAAGGTAAGTTCAAATATCTAGAATGGAATGATGGATAGGCATGTTGACAATAGCATTAATAATAAAAATATCAACATCAATACATGCTTAAAGGATCTTGAATTAATTTATCCACTCCATAATCATTTCACATAAAGTCATCTTTTGTGTAAGATGCTTCCTAAGCATTGCATAGAGAGGGAAATTAGTGATCTCATTAATGAAAGGGATGGTGCAATCATGAGGTAATAAATAGGGAGGTATCCACTCCAAGATGTAAAGAGGTAGATTGGTAGTGTTGTACATCTTTTGTAAGTATTTGGGCTCATCATCATCAAAATTATCAAGAGTAGCATGTAAATACATATTCATGTTGACAAATTTAGGTAAATGTGCACTATTAATATTCAAATTAGTGGGAATTTGATATTGATATTTAGGATTTGGAATATGAATACTCCATGGGTTATGATTGGCCTCATGTTTATATTATTTACCATTATGAAGGAACTTGATATATTAGATATCGAAAGAGGCAATATCCCTCATTATATGAGTCCATGGATGTCCTAGTATTATGTTGTAAGATAAGGGTAAATCAAGGACCATAATCTTGGTTTGTATAGTCTTAGGTCCAATTGTAAGAGGGATCTAAATACAACCAACTAGCTTTTAAATAGTTATATCAAATCCATGGCATGTCAAGTGAGTTTATTTAAGATGATCTTTGTTATAACCAAGTTTATGGATGAGACATAGATATTTCACATTAGTATTTTACCATTCATCTACTAATACTTTTTGAAGGAGGGTGGTATTAATGGATATTTTTAAAAAGAGGTGTGGATCATCAACTCAAAAGAGGATCTCATTGTTGATCTTATCTTCTTTGAGGAACTCTATGAAGGGTTTCAAATAAGGACAAATGGATTCAATGATATGCACTTTAGTTGGTTGAGGATCATGAGAATATGGTTCCTCTTCTAATTAAGATGGCTCTTCAATTTATTGAAGTTTTTACATGAGGAACTTGTGATGATAATGAAAGGTCTGAACTAACTCCATAAGAGGTATGTTTTAAGGCATGGATTTGAGTTCTTCTAAGAATTTATAATTGGTTTTGGAATAATAAATGACATGAGGATTGGAATCTAAAATAGGTTTAGGAGGAATATAAGTGGTTGGGAGTTCCTAAGGAGGATATGGTTCCTCATTGGTTTTTGAATCTAAGTGAGTAGTTTTAATATCTTTGAGGAGTTTATCTTCCAAATATGGATTCTTAGGTTTGATGACAGGATCTTTGTGAGCTATTTTACATTGATAATTGACCTTAGTTACATTCACATATAGGTAATTGGTGTAATATTGGTCATAGTTAGTGTCAATTTCATAAACATCCTTCTTAGATTGTTGAGCATTAGATGTGGGAATATTTTTGGTTGTTAGAATAATAATTTTTGGGAGCTTGTTGTTTTTTATAAGCGTTAATTTAATCTTGATGATATATTTGAATCATGGATTCATGATTGAAGGAATCACTAAGCATGTAGGAGATAACAAATTTTGTAATCCCTCTACATGTTTCATGGTAATCACCAATGTCAATATGGAACCAAAAAAAATTATTAGGATCATACCATTTAGGAGGATTATTTGGATAAGTAAATGGTTTAAAGGGTGATAAAAATTATTTCATTTACTACGTAATTAATGGCATGTGAGAAGGTTGGGGATTGTTGACTTTGGTAACTTATAATTTAGGTTGAGGAGGATTTCTAGTTATAGAATTAGTTGAACGTTGATAATATCCTTTAATGAGTTTAATATTAGGTTAAAACTATTTCATTAATAATTATTGAAGATTATCTTGATAAAGAGCTTCATTTAGCATTTGAGGAGCAAAAGTTAAAACCTTATATTAAATTGAAGGAGTTAAGGCTATTATAAAGAGTTAAAAAAAATTATCATCAGTCATGTTATGATTAACCTTGTGAGCTACATATTTACATTTTTTGATAAAATAATGAAATAATTTAGTGAGATATTTCCAAGCATTAATTAAATAGCTAAGGCAATTCTTATGAAGATCATTGTGTTAAAACTCTTTAACTAAGGGATTAACTAAATCCTCTAGTTTCCATATGGAATTTTGGGTAAGTTGATTATACCATTCAAATAAATCACTAATGAAATTTTTATTTAAGGGTTTAGTTGTGGAAAAATTATTAGTTTGGAATCACTTCTTAATGATTACCAAATTCCTTAAGAAAAGATGCAAGGTTTTTAGTCCCATCATATTCAATAGTTGGAGATATGTTACCAATGTCAATAAAAATAATGAAATATGCTAAAGGTGTTGATTTTTTATCAATGATGTCTCCAAGGTGTCCAAGGGTGTTCATGAGGTGTCAAGTATGATATTAGGTCAATGACAAAGTGTGCCTTAGTGATCATTCATAGACCTTATAGTGTTTGCTTGGTTAGGCAAGATGATGGATGTTGATGATGTGTTGACCTTGTTTAAGGGGTCATATGGGGTGTAAGTAGTTGTTGGTACACTTTTATAAGTGAAAGGAATTCATACAAGTCATCTTGTGAAGGTCTAGGTTATCCTAGTAATCTTGGTAGAATTTCTTGAGTAAGCAAATTGATGATGTCAAAAAATTTATATGTGAAGGTGTCAGAAAAAAGTGATCACATGGGTTTGTTCATATTTGTGCCTAGAGAAAGTTTCTAAAATTTAATATATTTACATGATTTATATCAAAATTTATGATGGTTCAGAGTTTCTCTCCCAAGCATATTTCACTATTTTCCATACTTAGCCAATTTTACTTTAAAAAGTGACCATTGGAATTCAAATATTTGAATCTAAAAAAGGAAAACTAATCTACAATGTTTTGACTATATATTTTGATGATGGATGAATTTTATGTTGGAGTAATAATTAAAGTGGTATATAAATTCAACAAAAATCCATTAAAATTTATTTGGAGGTTTTATTCATCGTGCATTTTCATTTATTATGGTTTAAAGTTGACTGAGGGTTTGAATTTATTTTGCAAGTGACCTGAGAAGGATGTTTGAGTTTTTTATTGATGGTGTTTGGATGTTTCATGGTGAATTATATATTAGAGAGTGTTTTAGTCTCACTGAAGATCATCTATATGGATTTTAGAGGTTTAAACAATCCATATTCAGTATAAACCATTGCTCGAAAGTTGATTATTTGATCGTTTTATGGTGTTTTCATGCACAAGGTAATTTATTAAAATGTTTTACATATGAAAAGTAATGTAGTGATGAATATAATCACTTGAGGGTTTTTTAGGGGTAAATGGCATGGACCTATGTGATTTGAAGTGGTCTTATGTTTCTATTTTAGTTTAGTGAAGTGTTAAAGGGGAAAATAGGCCTTCGTGAACCTAAAAGGGTTACTTATGCCTAATTAAAAGGTGTTGTTGCTTAAGGGTGATATATCAAAGCTATAGTCAACATATGTACATAGTGTTGATATTTTCCTAAGTAGAATATAATCCTTAAGGGTTAATGAATGTCTTATGTTAGAGCATAAATAAAGATGAATATTTATAGAGTTGATGTGCAAAGAATAGTCAAGTGTGAGTAAGTTTAGTGGATGGATTGAAGAGAAGATAAATATGAGGAAAATGTGTGTGACCTAGAGGTCATATTTTTGATGTTGTAATAATTTTTTATAGGTTAATGACTAAGAATGAGAGAAGAAGTGTAGAGTGATCCAAAAGGTTATTTTGGATGCATTACTTGTGTGTGAAGGCTTGAGAAAGTGAGAAGGGTTGAAGAGAGTTGTTAGTCATTTTTTCTCCACCATATTGGAAGGTAATAAAATTTATGAAGGTATTGATATTAGAAGGTGTTATTTAGGTGCTCAACATCTAGGGTAAGTGGGTTCTTGTCCATGCTTAGGGGTTGGTTCTCCTTATGAAGTGGGTACTTCACTAAAGTATCTTGTTTTTTAATATCTTATAGGACTTTATTCCATGTGTTTTCAAGTTCGAGAGTGGGTTTTATCCCCCATGAGGGTTTCCCATATAATTCATGTGTTATGTTCTTTGGTCTTAAATGGTTTTATTTATCATTACAATGAATGGTTTATATGATTCATGAATGCTTATGTTGAATGGTTAATAGTTTGAAGGATTGGAATTTAAGTTGATTTACTTACATCACTAATTCACTTCCCCCCTCTCAATGATTGTACCTATAATAGTTAGAATCAGAGACATGCCTTATTTATAAGTTTAACCATTTAAAGGTGATCAAAGGTACAATGGGTAGTCATAAAATTCAAGGTGGTTTATCTACTAAGTAAGCACCACTATTAAAAAGATCCAATTATTATTTTTTTGAGTTCAAGGATGAAGACCTACATCATGTCTCTAAGTTTTGACATTTGGCAATCTATTATGGATGGGTATTCTACACACTCTACTCCTCCAACTAGTGTAGCTGATAATAAATTGAGTGAAAACAATTATAAAGCTATGAAACCTATAATTTGTGGCTTATTAGAGGATAATTTGACTAAGGTAATCTATTGTAATTCTACCAAAGAAATATGGGACAAATTATAGATCATCTATGAATGGTATTCAAAGGTTAAGTTGGTTAAATTATAGACCTATCAAAGGAAATTTAAGGGCCTCAAAATTAAGGAATAAGATATTATGGCATCCTATCTTATAAGGGTTTATGAGGTGGTGAAATTGACTAGAGGTCTTAGAGAGGAGATTGAAGAAGCTACTATAGTACAAAAAGTATTAAAGTCTCTCATTCTTAAGTTTGATTCAAAAATTTCTTTTGTAAAAGAAAATCATGATCTCACCAAGATGAATATGGATGAATTGCATGGAATTATTACTACATATGATATGAGATTCAATGAGGATAAACCACCAAAGAAGGAATCAGCCTTCAAGGTGATCAAGGAGATAAAAGGAAAGAAGAGCAAGTTAAGTATTGAACACTTTGATCTTAATGAAGATCAACTTAAAGCCATGATTGCAAAAAAATTGAATGTAGGATCAAGTAAATATGAAGGGAATCTTCCTTTTAAATTTTTTTCATGTGGTAAAGTTGGTAATTTTGTAGCTAAGTGCCCAGGTAGAGGCAAGTCTGAATATAAGGAAGCTCATAAGGAATCTCATGAGGATGAGCACAAGAAATATAAGGGTTTTAGAAAGTGCAAAAAATTATTCATTAGGATAAATGGAAAGAATGAGTCATACAAAATCAATAAGTGTCTTTACAATGAATAAAATATTAACTCATCTACTAAAAAAGAAGGAAACACATTAGACAGTGATGATTCATCTCATGATGAGAATAAAGAGAAAATATTCATGGCTTTTGAGGATGATGAAGGTGAATGTTATTTAAGTATATATCTCTTTGGTGGAGATAGCTCAGAGGAATAAGATGACCAATTCACTCTTGAAGATAAATATATGAATACCTTGAAAGGGTTGAAGCTTCTACAAGGCAAGAATAGAAAGCAAGCATCCTTGATCAAGAGCTATAAGGAGAAAATTGGCTTCTTTGAAGAAAGTTTGAGAAATGAAGTCAAATAACATGATAACATAACTCAACACCTTAAAACTTAGGTTTATACCCTTTTTGAAGAAGTAAATATTAAGGATGAATTATGTGTCAAATATAATTAGATATGGAATCTTTACAGGTGAAACTAAATCAAGTTATGAGCAAGCTTGAAACATATCAAAAATTTGAAAAAAGTAAAATTGATCTTAATGACCTATTTAGTATTCAAAAGGTCTCAAATGATAAGTCATGCCTAGATTTACATGAATATTTTCAAAAATATAAGAATATTGAGAAGACAGTGATGATATATCAAAAGACTAATCATGTTAAGGAGAGTGCTAGTGAAGACAAGAAGGATGTCAATATGAATAAGAAGGATAACTTCAAAAGCCACAAAAGTTTGAATCAAATAAAACAACCCAATGCAATAAGGTATGATAACTCCTTTAATGGTTACTATTATTCTTATCATTAGTTTGGTCATAGGATCATTGATTTCAAAATAAAATCTCTTGGTAAGATATTTGCATGGAATTATGAGCAAGATAATTATAAGTATGAATAATATCATCACTCAAGATAGTCAACTAGTCCACAAGGAAAGAATGACATCTTGTGTTATAGGTGTCAAGGGATTGATCATATTGTAAGGTCTTGTAATGCCTTCATTTGTAAATAAAATGATTAGGTGCATGAATGGGATAATGAAACCTCAAGAAATCATCATGTAGCCCATACACAAGGTATGTATAATCAAAGAAACTTAATTTGTTTCAAGTGTAAAGAGAGAGGTCACATAACAAAGTTTTGTAGGAATGGTTAGAAGTCTATTTCAAAGAATGACAATCCTAACCTAAAGAAAAGGAGCCATAATAAATGGAGACCCAAGGAGGTGAATTAAAAATAGGTTCAAAATGGATTGTTTATTATATAGAATAGGGTACAAGTTCAAGTGTCAAAGAACAAATATTATCTACCCAAGTAGACAAAATAATTAAGCAAGATTCCAATTCTGAAGGAAAGAATAAAGTTAAGGACTCATTCAAAGTCAATTTGATGATGAGGAAAGAATATAATCCAAGTGAGAGCATGGATATGTGGGAGTATCCTAATTTTTGGGACCTATAGTATCTCTATGGCAAGTGGGTATCTCTACCTATGATTCTTATAAGACATATTTCATGTGTAAAATCAAGTATGTGTGTTCTAGGTGATGTAAAAAGTATAGAGGTATGCAGAGTTACTGATTGGTCTTTAATACCAATGCCATTATGGTATAAAATTGATGATTTTTTTTTCAAGCCTTTTATTGATCATATAAGGTCATTTATTAAGGGTTATCAACAAGGTCATGAGCTTACTATAGATGTTAGTGATGAATAGCTTCAAGAAATGTCTTTAGAGACATTGGTCTTAAAGGCATGTTTTAGTCAATCTTTGAAACTTAGTTTAGTTGGTAAAATCATGAAGAATTAAGGTAAGATTGATTTGGAGTGTGAAGAGGAATTTTACAAGTGTATTCCATGGGTTTAAATGTGCTCAGTTGGTCAAAATAATCATTCATGACCATTTGTTTAGTTTGACCATTTTACTTAGTGTTCATTACCTAGTGAGAGCTCATCATGCAAAATAGGTGTATTTTGGGTATATAAGTATAAAAAGGGTTGAAACTAGTTATATTTGATGTGTCTAAGTAAAAAAGGTTCCTTAAAGTTGTAATTTTTATCACATGATCAGTTGAAGGTGTTTTGGCATAGTGATAGGGGTATGCATAAGGTCTACAAGCACAATTATGAGCTTTCTAGGTGTCAAATGAAGATTGGTGAATGTTTAAGGTGACTTTATGGAATAATAAAGGTATGTTAACCTCATAAAGGTGTCATCCATATGGTTTTAGGCTTTGAAGGCCTCTTTAGGGCAAGTTAAATATTTTTTATAGCTCTCAGGTATGACAGTCTCTATTTAAGGGCTAGTAAGACAAAACCACATTCATGGTTCTATGGGTTCCCCAAGGATTCATACCTCAATAATTTTTATAATCATGTGTATTGGTGACCTCCAAGTGTAAGAGAATTTTCAGGAGCTACCATTGACTAGAAGATGGTAAGTTGACCACATTTTTATTTAATGCATTGGTGTTTTAACCCATGTGGGTTAATGACCTTCCCAAAGGAGTTGACGTCTGAGGTTGCTTAATCATTGAATTGGCCAAATTGGTTCTCAAAAACTACTTTATAGTCATCTAGAAGTATATGTTTTATTCTATTATTTAGCATTTGTACAAATGGAGGGCTAATTGATAGGTCAATTTGTGAAGGATCTATGGTGTAGAGGAAGATTTGGATGATAAAAATTGGCATATATGAGGGGGAATATGAGTGTGCATTAGATATGGATTTTCAATTAATGAATATCTCTACATAAAAATTCATGGGCTCTGCAAGGTTCAGGTAGGGTTATTAGGCCTCTAAGACAAGGCTAAGTGATTTAAATGGACTTTCTGGTCATTTTTCTCTAAAATAACAAGGTATTATTGATCTAATATGAGTTTTTTAGTCTATTTTGAGAATATTTCATGTTTGAAAAATGGATTAAACATCTGTTAGTGATCATGGAGTTGTCTTATGAGAGAAAATTTGAAGGCAACATGAAGTTTCATCATGGTTATAAAATGTCTAAAGGTGATCAAGGGGTGCTTAAGCTTAGGTGACTTAGGGGGAGTTCCTATCAGTGTTATTAAGGTTTGATCACTACTATTTGCTTGATATTGTTCATTTATTCTTCATAGAGTAGTGCATGGTCAAAGATGAGTGTTGTCAATGAGAAGGTTTAAGGTAGTCATGGTAAGAAATGGTATGCATAGTGATAGGGGGTTTCTATCAGCTCTCATAGGAGATCCCTTCTTGATATTGGTTTTGAAAAATTTTAAAGGTCCTCAAGATCAGTAGGTAAACCCACTTTGTCATTGTGTCAAAAGGGGAGAAAGTGTTTGTAGAGGGTAAAATAATATGTGCATAGCTCTATGTTAGTGTTTACAAGTGTTGACATCAATGAAAAAAGGGGATATTGTTGAAGTGTTGTCAATGATATCTCCAAGGTGGCCAATGGTGTTCATGAGGTGTCAAGTATACTATTAGGTCAATGCAAAAGTGTGTCTTAGTGATCATGCATGGACCTTGCATTGGTTTCTTGGTTAGGCAAGATGATGGATGTTGATGATGTGTTAACCTTGTTTGATGGGTTATATGGGGTGTAAGGATTTATTATTTTTATTGTGGAAGTTAAAGGAATTCATCTAAGTAGTCTTTTGAAGGTGTAGGTTATCATATTCATCTTGGTCGAATGTCCTAAGTAATCAAATTGATGGCATCAACATTCACACATGTGATTGTGTCAAAAGAAAGTGGTCACATGGATTTGCTCATATTTGTGCATAGAGCATGTTTTTAAAATTTTAAATCTTGAAATTATGTATATAAAATTTTTGATGGTTCAAAGTTAATCTCATAGAAAAATTCATTGTTTTCCATACTTAGCTAAATGCGTATTAAAAAGTGACTATTGGAATTCAAATATTTGAATTTACAAAGGAAACCTAGTCTATAATGTTTTGCCTATAAATTTTGATTATGGATGAATTTTATGTTAGAGTAAAAATAAAAGTGGTATATAACTTCAAGGTTAATATATAAAAATTAATTTAGACGTTTGGTTGGTAATTAATTTTCATTTATTGTGGTTCAAAGTTGATTGAGGGTTTGACTTTCTTCTGCAAGTGACTTGAGAAGGTTGTTTGAGTTTTTATTGATGTTGTTTGCATGTTTCATGGTGAATTATATATTAGAGAGTGTATATACTCCATAAATATCATATGTATGGATTTTTTAGGTTTGACCAATCCATATTCAGTATGAACCATTGCTTGGAAGTTGACTGTTTGTTCATTCATAGTGTTTTCATGCACATGGTAATTGATTGAAAGGTTTTGCATATGCAAATGAGTTTAGTGATGAATGGAATCACTTTATGGTATCTTATTTCGAATTTGGAATGGATATATGTTCTTTGAAGTGGTATTTTTTTTGCTATCTTAGCTTGGTTAAGTGTTAAAGGGGTGAATAGGTCTCCATGGACCTAAAATGGCTACTTGGGCCTAATTGAAAGGTGTTTCTACTTAAGGGTGATCTATAAAATATATGGTTGACCTATGTAGGTAGTGTTGATATTTTTATAAGTTGGATAGAATCCTTAAGGATTAAGGAATGTTTTTTGGCCAACCAATAAGGTGGTGATCATGAAGTCTCTATAAAGAGCATAAACAAAGATGAAGGTTTCTAGAGTTGATATGTAAAGAATAGTCAAGTGTGAGTAAGCTTGTTGAATGGATTGAAGAGTAGAGAAATGTGAGGAATATATGTGTGACCTAGAGGTCATATTTCTCATTTTGTAATAGTTTTTTCATGTTTGATTATTGAGAATGAGTAAGAAAGTGTAGAGTGATCTAAAAGGTTGTTTTGGGTCCATTGCTTGTGTGTGAAGGCTTGATAAAGTGTGAAGGCTTGAAGATATTTTTTAGTCATTTTTTTCTATAATATTGGAAGGAAATTAGATTTATGGAGCTTTTGATATCAGAAGGTGTTATTTGGGTGCTCAATATCTAGGGAAAGTGGGTTCTTGTCCATGCTTAGGGGTTGGTGTTCCTTGTGAAGTGTGTGATTCACTGAAGTCTCTTGTTTATGATCTCTTATAGGACTAAAATCCATGTGTTTGTAGGCCTAAGAATGGGTTATATCCCCCATGAGGGTTTTCCACATAATTCATGTGTTATGTGCTTCGATATTGCATGGTTTTATTTATTCATTGTAATGAATGGTTTATATGATTCATGAATGCTTATGTTGAATGGTTAAGAGTTCAAAGGATTGGAATTAAAGTTCATTTTATTGCATCACTAATTCACCCCCCTCTCAGTGATTGTACCTCTAACAAAAGTCTCATTTTGGATGTGTTAAAGAATCTTATTATGCATGATACATTGGGGAATGACATTTATCGTGTCATTTCTAAGAGGGGGAGGAATAAAATTTTGATTTTTTTGAGAGAGAAGAATGGAAGGTTTATTTTAAATGTTGATCAAATGATGTTGTACTTGCATCATTTGGGAGATGTTATATGTTTTCATTATGTTCATTCATTTCACAATCTTTGCAAGAATATGAGTGGCATCAATTGATGTATTAGTGTTTGTAAGAGGACTCTCTAAATTGGTGTTAAGGGGAGGGTTGTTAGCATGGTGAATTCCCTATGGGTTTATTGGATAGACTTATGTCAATTTCCCCCATATTATGGTGAGATGTTTGAATATGGGAATTATCTTGATAGTCTAAAGAACATCAGATTTATCAATCTCATTTTGTGGATTGATTTAAACCATGTTACAATCTAAATATGAGGGAGGAGTTAGGGTGTGGAGCTAAAAGCTTCAACTATTTGCAGACATGAAGAAGAGGATGTTGAAGAATCAGAAGCACTGGCATCGATAGCATGACCAACGTCAGTCAGATGTAGTGCAGAAGGCAACCAACGACGGTAGATAGTTGATTGACGTCGGCAGCACCAGACCGATGTCGGTCACCTATGTGTTCTAGAACTACTGTTGACGAATAATCAGTTAAGTGAAGCAAGTGTTTGCATGTCAAATGACTAATTATAGTCATGAGATGAATATCTAATAATTGTAGTTAGATTTCTATTTCTGTATGCATGGGATCCTATTTAAAGACCCATAAGGCATGTATTATAATTATCAAGAAGGCAAGTAAAAGCATTAAAGCAAGCAAGGTCAAGGAGATCTACAGGTGTAAGGTCAAGGAGATCAATTGAAGCATTCAAGGAGGGATAATAACTTAGGCTATAGAGTTGTTCTGTTGAGCAAGAGAGAGAGGGAAGAAGGTCTTGAGGTGTGGCAAGCCTTTGAGGTGGAGGAAGAAGTGGCATCTTCCTTATTGTATTTTCTTCTAGTAATATCTAATACAAGAGTGTGTATTGTCTCTCAAATTCTTTGTTGTCTCAATTTTCTAGTTACTTTATCATTCTGGTATACTTCCATGTTTAATTGCTTATAAGAAAGTAGTCAATTGTGCTTTCGTTGGATAAGGGGTCACCTAACAGTTGGTATCAGAGCTACGGTTTGCAGGGAGCAGGTTATTGTTTTTGATTACAGGTCACTCATAGGGTTTTCTTGATTGAGTGGGAGTTCAGCAATGGTAGAAGAAAGTAAGCTACAAATGGAGAAGTTTAATGGCAAGAATTATCAACACTGGAGGATGTAGATTGAGGATTATCTGTATCAGAAGGATCTATACCTACCGTTGGGTGGGGTTGCATGTAAGCCCACAGATATGAACGATGATGAATGGAGTGTTCTTGATCGAAAGGCTCTCAGTTTCATAAGGTTGAGCCTTGCATTGTCCATGATTTCTAGCTTATCACAGTGCAAGACAACAGAAGAGTTGATAAAGTCCTTGGCAAATTTATACGAAAAGCCCTCAGCTTCTAATAAGGTATATCTTATGAAGCAGCTATTTACTTTGTAAATGCAGGAAGGTGGATCGATACATACTCATCTCAGTGATTTCCATGGTTTGGTAATCCAATTAGCTTCAGTCAATATTGTTTTTGATGATGAGGTAAAGGCTCTCTTGATTTTATGTTCTTTGCCTGAAAGTTGGGACAGTTTGGTTATGGCAGAAGTAATTCTACATCTGCTTCTAAAATCTTAGAATTTGATGATGTTGTGAGTGTGATCTTGAATGAGGAAATACATAGGAGAAGCACAGGTGAATCTCAGGTAATGCTCTAAGTGTAGAAAGCAGGGGAAGGCAAAGGGAGAAGGTTGAGCAAGGGAAATCAAGGTTGAGAAGGAGATCTGAGTCCAAAGGTGTTACTTGTTGGTTTTGTGGAAAGAAAGGACATACAAAGGAGTGTTGGTTGAGAGATAAAGAGAATCAACATGTAGGTATTGAAGAAGCAAAGGATGCAAATATCATGGTATAAGATGCTCTCATACTTTCTTTGGATAGTCAGGTAGGATCATGGATTTTAGATTCTGGTTCATCTTTTCATGCATTCCCAAACAGAGATTTGTTCCATGAGTATGAACAGGGAGACTTTGGAGTGCTTTATTTAGGGGATGGTACACCTTGTTAGATAGTTGGCAAAGGGAAAGTGCAGCTGAGATTGTAGATTGATAACACATGGGTGTTGAAGGAGGTCATGCATGTCCTGATTCTGAAGCAGAGTTTGATTTCTGTAGGAAGGTTGGGTGGTGAGGGATGCACAATAACCCTCACATTGGATTCTTGGAAGGTTACCAAGGGTGCACTTGTTCTAGCAAGAGGCAATAAAGTAGATACTCTTTATCTATCTACTTGTATTGTTGATTCTACATCTGGTTTATCTACTTCAGCTGTAGATTCAAAGATGTGGCTTAATAGGCTTGGTCACATGAATAAGAAGGGAATGGATGTTCTTGATTCAAAAGGTATGTGTTTAGATTCAGAAAGCATAGATAGAGTTCATTATAGGAAAAGGAAATTTGATGTTTTTAATAGGAACAAAGAAGCCTTGGTGTTTATGGAGGAGATGAAGGATAGAGATCAGTCACAGGGGCTGAATAAATATGAGCAAGGTAGCATGGACAGATGTTTGATCCAAGATGAGCTTGCAAATGAAAAATTCATCACTTGTAGAAAAACATAGGTATCAACGTCGGTGCTCCCATGGCACCGACGTCGGCTAGACAAAAACTGACATCGGTCATGTGCAGACCAGCAGGGTCGGTAGGTCAGGTAGGAGAAGTCTGACATCGATCATTAGGACCGATGTTAGTAGGGGGGACACTAGCGTTGGCTAGGGAAATGGTGTTGGTAGTCAGGGTCAGTGCAAGGAACCGACATCGATCGAGAGCAGACTGTGAGATGGCTAAGATTGGTCACTAGAACAGATGATGGGTGGATAGCTAGCTATCAAGGAGTCTCAAACACCCATATGGAGGTCAGAAATGGTAGAATCCAGAAACAGTGGGAGCTTGGCATGGATGAGGAGTGTGAGTCCTTAGAGAAGAACCAAATAGGTATTTGTTGGTAGAGTTGTCAGCTGGAAGAAAGCACTGGATAGAGGGATGGATTCCCATATTAGAGAAGAGAGTGGATGGACACATGAGATAGAAGGCTATGGTATATGGTCTTGATTAGGCTGCAGGACAATGGAGTTTTTACCATTGTATTTTATCTTTACTAGGTTGGATAATATTAGCTAAATTATTTTGTTACTGTATTATGTTACTTGTTGTAGGGTTTCATATACAGGGAGTTTTTCTGAGCTAAGGGTAGAGTTGGTTCAAAAGTATGTCATGAAGAATTTGGGAGCAGCAAAATTCTTTTAGCATAAGTGACAGCTATAGCATCACAGGTTTGCATGGTGGTTGGTCTTCAATAGTGACTTTGAAGAGGGATACAGAGCCAAGAGAACAAAATAGATGGTGTACAAGTATAGGTATAGTAGCAGATGTTTATCTCCAAGTGGGAGATTGTTAGGGTGTGGAGCTAAAAGCTTCAACTATTTGCAAACATGAAGAAGAGGATGCTAAAGAACCAGAAGCACTAGCATCGGCAACATGACCGACGTCAATTAGATGTAGTCCAGAAGGCAACCAGTGATGGCAGATAGTTGGCCAATGTCGGCAGCACCAGACTGGTGTCGGTCGCCTGTGTGTTCTAGAACTGCTGTTGACAAACAGTCAGTTAAGTGAAGTGAGTGTTTGCATGTCAAATGACTAATTATAGTCATGATCTATGTGTCTAATTATTGTAGTTAGATTTCTATTTTTGTATGCATGGGATCCTATTTAAAGACCCATAAGGCATGTATTGTAATTATCAAGAAGGCAAGTAAAAGCATTGAAGCAAGCAATGTTAAGGAGATCTATAGGTGTAAGGTCAAGGAGATCAGCTAAAGCATTCAAGGAGGGATAATAACTCAGGCTATAGAGTTGTTGTGTTGAGCAAGAGAGAGAGGGAAGAAGGTCTTGAGGTGTGGCAAGCCTTTGAGGTGGAGGAAGAAGTGGCATCTTCCTTATTGTATTTTCTTCTAGTAATATCTAATACAAGAGTGTGTATTGTCTCTCAAATTCTTTGTTGTCTCAAGTTTCTAGTTACTTTATCATTCTGGTATAATTCTGTGTTTAATTGCTTATAAGAAAGTAGTCAATTGTGCTTCCGTTGGATAAGGGGTCACCTAACAATCAGATTTATCAATCTCATTTTGTGGATTGATTTAAACCATGTTACAATCTAAAGATGAGGGAGGAGAAGAAGTAATCTAAGAGTGAGGATCATCTTGGAGGTAAAGAAGGGAAAAAAGGAAAACCCCATATAGTGTCTAAATGGATTTAGGTTTTCCAATAAGATTATGATAGGGGTTTTCATTATTTTTTATGAAAGGATCTAAGATTAGGAAATAAGAGGTTAAAACAAGGATAAATTTAGCCAATAGGTATAGATTTGATTGAGTCGATAGAGTTATGTAAATAAAATTCATAAATTAAAAATATAAGGATATGTAGTCATGTAGGTCAAATGTGTACTATTAAATAGGTAACCAAACAAGAAGATAAGGATATACATTTAGAAAAATTGACTGTGTACTAAAAAGAGGAAAGCTAATCAATCTATAAGAGATTGTATCAACTAGAATGATAGTGTTATAAAATAAAAGAAAATTTTTAAAGATAATTTTGAAGTAAAATGAAAGTAAGCACATAAGAAATTGGATCAATGTGGTTGATCCAATTAGAACATAAAACACACACCTTGCACCAACAAAATCCAATGCAATTTTTAATACAAAATATAATTGTAAAATATCAAGCACTAACTTATAAGTAAATGCTAACTAGTTGGTCATCCTAAGTGTTATTAGATTATAGTAAAGTTTAATTATAATGTGATTAAGAAGTTGGCTGAGATAAGGAACTATAAATGAATCTAAGGTTGGTTTTAGGATGTTTAGGTTGAAAACTATATGTATTGGAAATGGTAATGGCTTGGTATTGGGGCCCACCCCCTCACTTCACAATCTTATAGTGATAAGGGTGTTAGGTGATTTGCCAATATATACCATCAACCATGTATTTATACTTTCTTATAAAACTAAGTTATCTTCCTCCTTAGTGATGAAATCCAAGTAGGTAAGCCTTGGGAAGACACATGTTTAATGTTTTTTGAATGTAAAGTGATTTGGAAGTGTGTGCCGAAGAGAAAAATAGTGTGACTAAAATAGTAATTTTAAAAACCACCTATTTAATCTATGTGACTTAATCTAAGCATGCAAACAATGAAAAATAAAATTGAATTAATTATTAACAATAAAGGTTATTTCCTTGATTGATAATAGTACAGAGTCGATTTAGGTGACACTGTATGCAAATAGTGCAAAACATAGTCAACTAGGTTGCTATTGTACTAAAAAAGTAAGATCTATAAGAACACAATCAAATAGATAAACTATGTATTATATATGGAATATAAACTATATAATTGTGTCAAATAGGTCAACCCAAATGTTTTTAGGGATAGAGTTTTATAAGCTATAAACATGTGAAAAATAGTACTACAAGAAGAATTGAAATGATAAAGAGAGAAAGGAAGGAACCTTGATGGGATTAAAGATATTTTAGATTACATATATTTATGTTATCATGTTCAAATGTTGTTTCAAAATTATTCTAACTAATTCAACTAGTTCAAATAAGTTTGCAAAACCCTATATGTTAAATAAGAAATGGTGAATAGAGTTAACTGGTTAGACTATGTTTGTAAACCTATATGTTGACAAAAGATCATAGTAGATAGAGTTGACTAGATTGACTATGTATTTATTTACCTATAACTAAAGAATAATATTTTGATAAACTATTCAATCTAATAACTTATATTTGGTGAAGACCTACATAGACAAAATAAAGTCATTTTTGAGCAACTGTGTGTTAAAGCTATGCACAAAATGTTATAACTACACTAATTAGTTTGATAAAGTACTATAAAAATATAATATGATGAAAAAATGATGGCATGAAAGAAAACCTATAAGGTTTTAGTTCACATCAATTTTATCAAGATGTCTACAAATGGAAATGTAACTGATCTTTAAATCAATCTTAGCTTGGAGAAAATAAATCTTACTACACTTCTGATTGTTGATACATTAAATATTTGGGGTTATGACCAAGATGGATCCACTAGACCTATCTAAGGGATATCATACCAAAAAAGAATCATTAGGGAGGATTTCAAAGCTTGTAGTCAAGCAAAACTATGTAATAACCCTAGTTAGGTCTTATGTTTTCATATTCACATAGTAAATGCCAAGGAAAGTAATGTCTAATCTAGTGCTTACCAGAGCTTGTGGCACAAAATGGGGGTTAGTAAACATAAAACTAAACATGCATAATAAAATCTAAATTAAGTTAAAATCCATTAATTATGCTACTTCTATCTACTAAAATAGAGGAGTAAAGTTAGAGATACTTTTAGCATAAGTTCTTGGGTTTTCATCAGAACATGTTAATTAGATGGAGAGAGTGTGAAAAATTACATCAAAATATTATAGGATGGCTTAATCAAGACTTTGAAACATATGTAGGATTTATTTTAGAGAAATACACCTATTTGATAGCTCAACATATGATGTAAACTACTTATAGATATTAAAAAATACACATTAGACCAAAATAATAAGGGAAACATTCATAATAACATAATAAACTCTAATATTATAGCATAAAAGGGTAAAAATTCTTATATTTCATAATCAAGTATCTAGTAGGGATTACAACAAGGAAACCTCCATAGATCATGGTCTAATTCTATCAATATTATTTATGAAGATCTCTATTCAAAATAACAATCACTATTTTTTTTATTCACACATTCATCAACCCTTTTATTGCATTCTTTACAAATACATATAGACATTAGTTCTTATGATTGTAACTTATATATTTACCACACTAAGAACAGTTATCCATATCACATTTGGTTGAGTCCTGATTAATATAGAGATTCTTGTAATAACTCCTAACAACCTACAAATAGAATACAATTATATTTCCCTTAAGACATTCTTGTCCATACAAATGGTTTTACATTTACCTTTTACTCCTAACACTTTCCTAGACTTAAAATGTTATCTCATCTTGAAATAACATCATATAGATAATCTATCCAAAAATTGAGAAAATGTGACAAAATGTAGAAGTGTATAGGATTCACAAACTTCACTCAAGGTTCCAATTAACTAGTTTTCACCCCTTGCACATTACTTAACCACCCTTTCAAGTTTTCAAATAAGTAGCATGCTATCTTACCACCCTTGGGGGTTTTCAATAGACTATCATGACCATGTGAACACCTTTGATGGGTGTTCAATATCTTAGTTTTGCTTATTTTTATACAATCTTTTAATTATAAAAAAAATTGAACTTGTGCAAACATCAATTGGTAAGAGGTAGCATTGATGGAGCGGTTGAGATAGTAACAACATGCAAAGGATTTGAAGTAATATACATGGATTAAGTAGCATTACTCTTTCTTTTTTAGATGATCTATCATAACTAGCTTGGTGGAATTATCTTAGGTTCATCTAATAGTGGTGTAATGCTTGCATCAATGAGGACCACGTCATCCTTGTAAAATTTCCAATTGAGGAGAGTTTCCTAAATGTTGTGCAAAAGACCACATAGTGGAGCTTGAATTTCCATCAATTGGTGAATATTCATATTAACCATTCTTGAGTAGATCATATTTCACCATTTTTACTTTAGTTGTGATTTATATATGGAGATATGCTAGCTTATTTATGTGTCATTTGTTTCCACACTAGTGGAGGATTTATGTAATGTCCAGCTCTTCCAAGTATGTATACTCTACATGATTGTATCCCTTACACCAAGTGAGGTTTACAATATAGAATCCATAGTAGCAAGAATTTCATTGGGAACTATGATTTCATCTTGTGTGAAATTATTCATGGTACATTTGGGTTTTATAGTGGTCCTAACATTATCCAACTACTTCTTCCAATCTAGAAGCTAAAGTGTAAGTTATGTAGCTTGAGCCTGAGAATGTATCTGGGTGGCCTAATACTCAACTAGTAACTCATATAGGACCTTAATCTTAGCTTTTATGTCTTCCCCTTCATGATGATGATCACCTTATTTAAGGTTTACCAATTTGTTGTAAACTTGTTCACTAGAAGAGCAAGCTAGTCTTTGTTTAGGAGTGAGGGATCCATAATTAGTTGTATGTTAGACGATGGAAATACTTTACATCATGTGTAGGTGACTTAAAAAATTTATATTACATGTTTTTTGAGGTTTTTATGTACTATTTTAAACTTTGACACTATGAGGTTGCATGCCCTGCCACTCTACATATCTCATAGAACTCTATCTTAACCCTAGGGCATTCATTTCTATGATGCCCTTATTTTTCGCTCTATGTACCATATATCTAACTTGGGTCTCTCATCCCTTCCTTGAAACTGATCCAATATGATCAAGATAATCTTTAAGGTAATTTATATCTTTGATGATGGCATGACCACATTTTTTTACTCTTTAATCTACTCCACCTAAATCATAGTGTCTCTTCCATTTGCTTTATCTCTAAAGTAGGTTTGAGCTATGTAAAATATGATCCTTGGTCTTAAACCCTCTACAAATCAATAAAATTTATATTTATCCTATAAAACAAATTTTACCTTGTTCATGATGTCCTATAATATGTGATCATAGTTACCAATGGTCTCCTAGGTTCTTTATCAGATCTCCTTCAAATCTTGGATTGTTCGGCTTGAACTCTTATTAATATTAAACTCTATGATGAGCCAATTATTAACATATTCTAGGGATGATTTGGTTGTAATTTTATTAAAGATGAAATCTATTACATGTCCACTCAAAGTATTGACCAATTCATACTTCTTTATATTATCATTAGTAATTAATTTTTCTTATCATTACATGTTATAAGTAAGTATTATTAAGGGTCTATAGACCCATCATAGGGATCTAGGTGTATAAAATCACCTAATTAACTTCCATATTAGGGTTTCCTACAAATATCTTAGTTGATTTGGTTACAAATGGTATCAAGGATGGTCATGGTTTTGGAAACTTCTAGCCACTTTGAGGTGTCTCATGATCTGGTGGTGGTTGTGATGTCTTCCTTAGGTCTAAGGATGTGGTAGTTATAGATATATCTTCATTGTTTCCTTCTTCTTCTTATAATATTTGAAGTTGTGTAATGAAATCCTTAGATTACAAAATAATTAAAAGATTTATCTCTATAAAAATCAATGTTTTTATGTTCTTCTATTTGTCTAAGAAACTCTGACAACTTCATGATATGTAGCCTTTTATACTCCTAGGTTTTCTATGAACTTCTAGAATTGGTCCTTGCCAAGTGTCATCATCTAAAGTTATATAGTAATTATTGTGTTTTTTTTTTTAAATGGGCTTGGGAGATGTGTGATTCCTATAGAAATGATCCTTACCTCCAAAGATGTATCTCTCAAAACTTGAACCTATACTATGTCTACAAATATAAGTTAATTTAAGATTTTATTTTTGGGATAACCTTTTTGGAAACTGTGAACTTTTACCCATCTATTTTACTTTTATACTACTACCTTATTATTTCATCCATGATAAATCTTCATCACTTCCTTGCACTCTATCTCTACTTGGCCTAGGTTCCTCGCTCTATTTCTCTTCACTACACCCTTCTCCTTGTCATCTCCTTTCATCCAAATCATCAATGCTACTACTACTCCTTATATTCACAATTTCTTGAAACACACTATTTATTCCATCTCCTTTATTGTCACAACTCCCTTTCTAACTCATGACTCTTTTTATAGTCTTTTCCTCTAGATTCTCCATGTTAGACTCAACTTTAAGATCTATCTTTTCATCTTTGATTCATACTACCTTATCTCGTACACACCCCCATATGCTTGAAGTGACTACTCTATGGGGAAAGTAATAGGTACCATTGATTTTTACACATCTAACATCTTAATGAGCATAGGAAGATGTTGTAAGAACTTTCCTTGTATCCCTCTCATAAATCTATCATTTGCCATATCAAATGGTATGTATCCTTGTACCATAAGCTCTATGACATACCTATCAATGGTTAAATCCACCCATTGATATATCCACATGGGTCTAGCTGATGTCTAAGGCTTGAAGTTGTTCAATATTATTCTCAAACTAAGTAATGTCAATAGTCACATAAGATCTAAAATAATGATGTTCTAGATGATCTAACTAGTTAGCTAGCAATCCAGGTAATTCATACTAGAATGTCTCATAAATTTTAACATAGAGGTGTTATTATATAATATCTCTTGAAGTACACCTAGTTATTTGGCCTTATTTCTATGTGAATTAATTAATTTTATGTTCCAACCATCTCTCCACCTTTGTTTGGGTTGGTAATGATCATAACATATCCTTGACTAATAAGTTCCACGCTCACCATACGATTTTTAGTAAAGGTTCCTAGGTTTTCACCAAAACATGATAATTGTGTGGATAGAGTGTGAAAAGTTACATCAAAATATTATAGGATGGTTTAATCAAGACTTTGAAACATATGCAAGGTTTATTGTAGAGAAATGCACTTGTTTGATAGCTTAACATATGATTTAAACTACTTATAGATATAGTAGAAATACACATTAGAGAAAAATAATAAGGTAAAAATTCATAATAACATAGATAACTTTGAGATTATACCATAAAAGAGTACAAACTCTTTGAATTCATAATAGAGGATCTAGTACCAAGGATTACAAAAAGGAAACCTCCATCAATCAAGGTCTAGTTTTGTCAATATTATGTGCAAAGATTCTATGATCAAAATAAAAATAACTATTCTTTTTACTCATATAATCATCAACCCTTCTATTTTATTATTTTAAAATACATATAGGTATTAGTTCATATGGTTATAGCTTTCATATTTACCACACTAAGATAGTTATCCAATTACATTTAGTTGAGTCTTGACCAACATAGAGATTATCATAACAACTCCTAACAACCTATAAGTAGAATATAATTATATTTCCCTTAGGATTTCTCATACATATAAATGGTTTTACATTTACCTTTTACCATTAATAGATACTTACCTTGAATATGAATCCATCGAGACTCAATCTCTCCCTTGGATAAAGGTGTTTTTAAAGATGTTATTGTGGTTTTTAAGGATCACTAAGAAAGGCTAAATCATCCAATACTTTTCCACAATACAAGATTCTTATCCAAGTAGAAAACCCTAAGGTATAAATCCTCAATTATAATGGGAAAAGAGAAAATTTTAAAGAAGTATGAATAAATAAATAAATATTATTGTCTCTCTAAGAAATGATGAAATGAATGTGTATATATAGTTGAATCTAAACCTAAAACTTTTGTAAAGTTTAGCTGATAGGGTCAACCTAATTGATTTTTTATTTTTATTGATAAAAATAAATTAGGTCTTGGTCTAGGTTTGCCATGGGCTGACATAGACCCTAAATAAGTTTTATCAATCAAAGTATAAGGTCAATAGGGCTGATAATGTAATGTACACTATTGGAAAGGGTTTTAATCTTAGTGTGTGGATCATGAAAGTGTAAAATGACTAGAGGAGGGTGAAAAAGAGGATTCAAAGCTTAGGGAAGTATTGTTAGGAGCTATATAGACTGATAGAAAGTGGTGGTATAAGGATACTAATCCTACAAAGTGCCAATGGTCAACCCATCTCTTTCTCGGTACACCATTTAAGGTGTGCACTCAGAGAGATTGAGACTTGATAGGTTATTTTAAGAGAAAAATAATTGATAATCAATAAAGTTTGAAAATATCATGTGTATACAAAATCTATCTTCCTCATCCTCAGCTACTAATAGATAGTAGAAAATAAGGAAAAATAATTTGTTTATACTTTCTTAATGATCTGGATTATGTAAATCCAATTATTTCCAAATGCATATTCCATTTTTTAATGTAGATGTAAGCTAAAACTTTTAACCCCCAATGTTCACTAGCTAATGGAATAACTATAAAAAACTCAATTATTTGGCACAAGGGCATTTTTTATCTACAATTCCTCCCAAAAATCTAATTTTCAACCATTAGATAACTTCCAATGTAATTTTTTCATAATAAATTATTTGCATTTTTTTATTAAATTTCAAATTGTATAACTTATGGGTAGAGGGTTTTTGTTAAGTATTATGTTTGAGTCTTGGGAGTTAGGGTATTTAACTTGAATAAATTGGCTCCAATTTTTACCAAACTCCTCGTATAATAACCAAAAAAGTTTGAATCCTAGGGTAAGGTTCACACTATCTTAAACTTTGACCTCTAATAATCTTAGGTAAACAAAATTGTTTCCATTCCACCAAGTTAATTTTATTATGCTCAATTAGTACCATTACATAAAAAAATACTTTAGATGGCATTAATCGCATTAGTAATTAAGTTTGTTATTTTAAAAACTAACATGTTATACGTGGGAATGTCTATAAGGTATGTTTGTATGATTTGGTCTCTCTTGGCCATAGCCATCCACCTACCTTTCCATGTGGACTTTTGTTTTCAATTCTATCAAGGACTAGTTTCAATGTTTTATTACCTACTTTCCCATAAAGCAGATATGTCCCTAGATAAGATATTGAAAGCTTATCTATCTCAAATTCAAGTTATCTAAATCTTTTGTTTCATGTTTTCATTAATATTTATAAAATAAAATTTAGACTTCATAATATTCACTATTTGACCTATAGCTAGAGTATAATTTTTTTTTTTTAACTTTTATTGTCTAAGCCTCTTCTACCAAAGGTTTACTTATAAGAAAGGTATCATCTATAAAAATAAGATGTGAAATATGATCCAAACTTGAGTAAATTTTATGATTTTTCATAATTTATGTACTTATGACATTATTTATGAGTCTAACTAGAGATCCTATAAGGATAATAAGCAAGGAAGAAGATAAAGTATCCCCTACCTTAGTCCTATACTATATTGAAAACAACTAGTTATAAATTCATTGATGAGTATACAGTAACTTTTAGTTGAGATTAAAATATAAATAATTTTTTTCCAATCTTCCAAGAATAAAAAATCATTAAATATTTGAATGAGGAAGTTCTAGTTGACTAGATCAATTACCGTATTCATGTACAAATTTATTAACTTGCATCATTTTTTATTGTGACTAGTAGAATGAATTTATTCATGATTTATTATGATGTCATATAATATTTTTTTCCTATATCAAATCCATTATGTTCTTCTAATATGATGCTCTACCTAAAAAAATCATTCTAGTATTCATTACTTTGGTGAGGATATTATACATTATGTTCCAAATGGAGATTGGTCTAAAGGCCTCAAAGTATTCATCATTATATATTAATTGGGATGATATTGAGGAAGGTATAATTTTATTTCCTTGGGATTTATTTTTTCATTCTTCAAAACCTTCCCATACATCTAAACCTACATGTGCCAACATTTATAAAAGAATATAGTTGTGAATGCATCCAACCTGGATATTTATCTCCACCCATTTAAAAAACTATCTATTGTACTTCTTAATCAGTAAAAGGTTTTTTTTATTTGGTATTATCATCATCCATGATGATATTTAGAATATGAGATATTAGTTATTCCCTAGCCAACTTAAGCTTATCCTAATATTTAGTGAGTAAGATTTTGTATAAATTCACACTTGATTACTTGATTTCTTATTTATTGAGAATAATTATTCTTGTGGGAAGAGTTAGATGTTCAATTCTATTGGTGTTATTTCTTAACACTATAGATATGTGGAATAACTTGGTGTTCTTATTACCTTATTTTAGCCAATTTACCTTGGATTTATTTTTCTAGTGAGTTTCTTCCATTTGAAAAAAAAATGTAATTGAGCCATTAAAACTTTTTCCTTATCCATAATATCCTCATTTAAACCTTCCTTTGTGATGTTTTTTAAACTCATATTTAGTATTTATAAATGGATTATTTTCTTGAAAATATATTTCAAAACATGTTTTTATTTTATAGTCTTACTTATTCCTTCACATTTTCTTAATTTATGTACAAGGGTGAACCTTTTGCATCATGTTTCCTTATATACCAACCATTTTGTTATATTGAAATTGAATTCATGATCTTAGAACCACATGAATTCCATATTTAATGGGATTCATTTAGGATTTTTTTTATTTTACTTCTAGTAAAATTGGTCAATGATTTGATCCTAAAAATAGTGAGATATAATAGCCAAACCTGTAGTTATCAAAACCTTAATCCAAAATAAGTATAAATATATCAAGCATTTTTATAATATATGAGTTCCCTTTCCTTATATTATTTCTAGTAAATAGTCTATATTTTGGCTCTATTTATATCAAACCATAATTAATGTAGAAGTCATTAAATTCTAAGGTGTTAGGTGGTAGGATGGAGTTACCCCAATATTTATCCATGGATTTGAGAATCACATGAATATCCTCTTAAATCCATTTCATATTGGGTTGGTTAATATAAAAAAATTCAAGATCTTTCCTACATCACTTTTTTTATTAGTCTCTAGATGTCCATAAATATTTGATAAGTTAAAGTTCAAGTTTCCTTAATAGAAAGAGAATAATTTATTCAAACTAAAAAATATTTTGATATGATATTACATTTTATTTTATTTAGATTATATAGTTCGAACAAACCATCAACATTGCCCCTCTCATCTTCAAAATCTCACTCAATTTTTTTGCAAATACTTGTGAACGCCTATTCGAGTGAAACATTATCAATTATTATCTCTTGTATAATTAGGATATTAGGTCTATATTATTTAAATAGTGGCTTAATAAGGTGACTCTTGTTATGTTAATTTAGTCCAATAAAAATATATTTTAATATTTTCATAATTTATGGTGGATGGTGGTCCCCTTTCACCAATTGTGAAGTTCTCTAAGGTTATTTGACTCTAATTATCGACTGCCATCCAAGCTTCAATTTTTTATTTATGAGCCAAGGGTTTTCATCCACAAGTAATTTGGGATATAGTATCTAGTTATTTTATTTATTGGGAGTAATTGAGGATTCTACTTCCTATTTTGGGTGTTTTCCATAAAGTGATGAGTATATAATGACTTGTCATTTCTAATGAATATTTGTCTCCATCCCTCATTCTTTTCTTCTTACCTTATTTTTCTAAACTTGTATTAGGAATGATATTTTTTGAAGTTGTATCTTCTATAGGATAAAAATGATCGTTATTTTAATAATAATTAATATCTTAATTTTGAGTTGTCTTAGAATTCACTCAAATTTCTCCATCAAATAAAGATTGAAAATTGTTCTTATTACTTCACTAGTAATTTCATATAAATGTGGTGATAAGTTGATTACTTATTATAGTGAGGTTGTATATTTTATTTAGTTGTGGGGGTTTTATGTTATAATTTCCCATAATTTATCCATATAAATGAACTTTAGAGTTTTGGATCAATTTTATTCAGAGCCAATTTTTTAACTAGGTTTTCCTTTATTGTTTTGGATGTCTCCATTTAATAGCTTATGACTTGGGGAAGAGAAGTATGGAATTATTCACCTTATGACCCAATTTTAAACATTTGTAACATTTTAAAGGTAATAATTCTTAATAAATTTATTATTTACATGTTTTTTAAGTGAGTCAAAATTAGACCAATTTTTGGATGGGTTATACAACATTAACATTGACACAAATTATTGCATGCAAACAGGTCTGGGTCTCCTGTATCCTGGCCTAAAAAAATTGGATCCCTAATCTTTTCTATCTTTTAAAGAATCTCTTTGATCTAATATTATATAGGTAATTTTTATAATCTCATCCAAAGAGGAGATTTTGAGATCAATTCCTCAAATTTATCGAATAAAGGAGACCAATATCTCATATATAAACGAGCATTTTTAGAAAACAAAGACTCCCAATAAAAACCCTATCTTTATCTAATATTGATTGAAAAATGAGATAAAATAAACCCTTTTATATCCATAACCCTTATCCTATAATAATCTTTCCAGTTATTCCAAATCTAAAATTTTAACTCTTATCCTACCAGCCATGTAAAAATAAACTTAAAAATAAGAGATTTATTTGTAATATTGGAAGAAATTACCTCAAGATCATTGTCTAGAATGGTGATGTTTAAGGTGTCTTTTAGAATCTTTTAATTAGTTTTATTGATGTCAATGGATAGCTATGTGTCTAAGGGAAATTGTTTTTTGAGAAATATCAAAGTATGATTCATATATGTGTTTCCATCACATGATAAATCCCTAGTCCGAGTGCACAAATTGTCGAGGTCAATTTTTTTCTTCCCTATGCATTTTCTACTTCCATATTCTATCATATCTCATATATTATTGAATAATGAGTATAATTTATTTAATATATATTAATAATTATTTATTGAATATAGGTATTAATAATTTCACTCTAAATATATGATTATGAATGCGTAAAAATAATAACTATATCATGTTATGATATTGGTTAAATAAATTAATTATCACATGTTGACCTATTAGATAACTAATTATGTATTATTTCATTTTGATTTATACCCACAACTATATAGGTTGTAAATAGGTTCAAATTAATCATTTTCACATGTAATAATTATGAAGTAAGGTGTGAAAACGAATTATTGTGGGATTAAGCACTCAAGAAGAATATGTGCATGATTGTGTGTAATGGTGATTCATATGACATATATAGTTTCCCTCCACTTATATTATTTAATATATTTGTTTATTTTGACTACTCATGTAACACATTATGTGATATATATCTATCATCTTATATAGTCATTTGATATTACATATAGGGTTTTTTTAAGTAAAATATAAGTATGTAGTGATATCATTTCATATATTTTTCTTCCATTAATGATTAGTCATATTTAATATTTCAATTCACATATTATTTTGTGTTTAATGTAATGTGTGTGTGGTGTAACCATGATCAATGAATTTTAGAATAAGGAGGAAGAGGAAGAGGGTGGATGAGGTTTACCACCACACTTTGAGGATTTTTATGGAGTAATTTGGAAGTAGTACTAATCTAATAATCATAAATATATTTTTCAGATTTATAATATTTTTCTATTATTTTTTGATGATTTGTCAATCAAGGAAATTAAACTTGTACCTAAGATACCTAACGTTGTTGCATTGAGATGATTCCCATTTATTCCACATTACTCCCTCTTTTGATATATTCGTCAATTTGATCACTACCACTTAAAACATACTACATAGAATATCAAATGGTTTTTGATGGTCTAATTCATCCAATTGGATTTAGAAACTCATTACCTTCTTTAAGACTAAAGTATGACTCAACAAAGCCATCTCCACTGTTAGGAAATGTTTCACACTCCTGACTTAGTTTTGACATCACTAATACACTTTTATTATTCAATGGTTAGGGTCTCATTTTATTAAATTTATTATAAATATATTATTTTGAATGTAATAAATCAACATTAGAAGCATCATTATCATCTTCTCACATCCTCAAAAAAATCATACATGATATATGTTTTGTTTATTGAGGATTTAGTCAATTAGAATAACATTTCAACTATTAGTTTATTTTTTTTATGGATTTTTTTGTTTTTATTATGTTGGATATCTAAAAATACTTTAACTTTATATCATACATAAACACCTCATTCACCCAATAACCTAATATTAATTTAAATATTAAAGGACCATGTAGATGGGGTGAATAAATCAATGCATCACACATTTCACTTATCTGACATGAAATTATTCTTAAAAATATATTAAACTATTATAAACCTCATGTATTTCTTTCTCCAAGCCTTTCAAATATAGGATTTTATTCTTTTTTTAAAAAATAGAAAATGCATTTATTATTATCTCTAGTAATTTCTTATGTAACTAGTTTTCTTATCTAATCTTATCATAAAAATAATTATCTTATTAGTGTTATTTTTGGGAGTTTTGTTGACTTTTATAAAAATTCTATCAACATTTATATTCATATTTATAAATTCATACTAATCATCATTATTTTAAAGCTCTTTCAACTATAATATATTTTTGATTTACGTATAGATTCATTACTTATTCTATTATGTGATAACCTTAACACATTGAGTTGGAATGGAACTCTAATGGGTTATACATGAACCAAGAATTAACACTAAAAATATAACATCTTTGAGTTTTTAAGTGCCTAAAATATAGAGATTATTGACTATAAATTTTAAAGATTAAGTTCAAGGATTGTAAATTATGATCATGTCATAAATCTTGAAAATATCAAAATGAACATATTATAAAAATGATGTTTTATTAATTGTAAATTATTATCATGACAATAATGTTTATAATGTGTAATGGAAATTAATTTGATATTGATAAAAATTATGTGGATATTATTTAATATCAGTTTATATATGATAGTCAGTGATGAAAGTAATCATAATTCATGTATATATGCATTATTGTAGGGTTCCCTCTTAATGGAATTAAGAATACACTTAGGGAGAACATGATATAATTTGAATATTTCTCAAAAAAATAAAATATGTGAGGGAAATATGTCTAAGACTATGTGGATGTTAATTTATCATTAGCCCTAATAACAAATGATTCTCTCTCTAGGTAAAACCATTTTTACTCATACCTTCTCAAAAACTCAAGGATGACAATTGAAAGGATGGAATTTGTAATAGTTGAGAAGTACATGGTCATTTATCAATTTAACTTGTACAATCAAAATCTACATAATATAATTTTTGAACTTAACTGGGAGAACTTAGAAGTATAAAAAGATGATTGTCACCATGGAAAGTGCCAATGACAAAAAAAGAGGCTATGTTTGTAGGGACAAACATGAATTATGATGGAATGATTTATATATGTGTATATTAGTTACTATAATTTAATATAGGGTGTGATAAGCTATATAGTTGAGAGAATAATAACATTTTGTGGGTGTATAGGTATTTGATTTGTCAACAATATTGATAATAATTTATTACTTTATGTTTTTTTATTGACACTTGAAACATTTAGTTAAATTTTTCTTATATTTACATTAGTGGTGATATATTTTAAAGTTTTTCATGGTCATACTTATACCTTGTCTCAATGACAATTGTAAAACTTTACAGGATTGTAGATAGTATTTATTAATATTATTTGTAATTCCTTCACATGTATAATTTTATGGAGACTCATCTCTACCTTTAATATAAATGGAACATTCCAACTAAAATTTATTGATAATATTTTATGATATTTTAAAGCTTTAAAGAAACCCAAAACTATGCTTAATAAAGGAAGCTAAACTTGTATGTGAAGGAAAAAGATAATTTCATCATAATAACTAGTTAGTCTGTCTTAAAATATTGATGAAATTATATATATATATATATATATATATATATATATATATATATATATATATATATATAACATACAATGATTAATTTTTAAAAATGTAGATTGAATAATTTAGTCTTTTAATGTTTCTAAACTTTGTATGTAAATGAAATTGAACCATCTTACAAAGTATTATTTGTGTGGTTATTTTTGGTTATAAAGAAGGATGAGTACACAATTTATATAAGGGTAACCTAAATATTTTCATATAATAAATGTGGATGGTGATTCAAATTTTAAAATTGTATATGGGTGGTAAATCAAGAGCTATATTCTACAAAAGTGGAATCAAAAGAATCACTAAAGGAAGGGGTCAGAGTCATGCCAAGGAGGGACATGGAGGGATCAATCCCATAAATAATTTATCCAAGACTCAAGGAATATTTCTAAGTGAGGTCCCCATGGGTGGTGGGGGGAGGGAGTGGATAAATTATTAAGTGCAATATCCAAAAATCACCCTTATCATGAGTAGATATATTGTTAGGAAAAATACAAATGAATGAAAACATAAAATAATTCTTTCTAGATCCCATAGTGAATAATTATGAGGTATGTCTAAATTTACCAAACATGATTGTTATAAATAGTAATTCTAAACTTGATAATTCTCTCTTAGATAGATTCAATGGTTTTAATCCAAACATATATGCTTTTAAGGAATGGGAAAATTAGAAATGGAAATTCAAGGGTATTAGAATTTGTGGCCTTGGTAAAAAAATATGGTCAAATTCACAAATTTAAATGTCTATGCCAAGGCTCTATTAGGAGTCCCATGACTCATGGGTAAGATTAATCTCAACCTCAAAAAATGGAAAGTCGGGTTGAACTTAAATAACTCAGCTACGAGGTAATCTCCATGTGGGTGAAAGTACTAGAAATTACATTAGAATATTAGGAGCCTAAAGTTATAATGGGGATTAGAATATTGGTATAGCCTATTTCCATTTACCTAAGAAAAAATTCCAAAATAATGGTGGATCTTAGGTTTAGTTTTTACATCCCAATAGATAAACCCCTTTTATATCCTATTAATATTAAGTCTAAATATGGGGTTTGGACCCAAGAAATAGAATACGAGATGGATTCACATATTTTTAAGAAGTGTAATATCTTGAGTCACTCAAATAAGGATTTCCCAAAGACAAAAAAAAACCCAAAGGGTGGGAAACTCTTCTAGAATAATAAAGTTTCCATAAATTTGCCTACTGAATATTTACCTCTAATAGTGGAAGACACAAATGGGTTAAATTCCATATCAAGGCCTAGGATTATAAAGTCCAACAAGGGGTAATATACACCTAATCACCAATTTTTTATTCAAATTAGAGAGAAAAATAAGAGATTCAAGTTCCAAAACCTGAGAAGTCAAATAATCTTAATAAAGAGACCAAGTTGACTTCCAAAAAAGACTTATAAATCAAAGGGGAGGACTACATAATGTTGGAGGATAAATTCAAAACACCTAAATACAATGATTTAGCTATTTTATAAGGAAAGGACTGTAGTTTTAGATATATTTTATCAAATAAGGTTTGAGGGATCAAACCTCTATTTTTTAAGCCCAAAAAAAGGAGGTGGAATTATGAAATGGATAAATATTAGAAAAGATGACATATACATTGAATTCTCATGAGCCACTACTAGAAAAAAAAGAGGATCCCTTAGAGATATAAATACCTAAATTGGACACCCCATCCCCTAGGATAGGAGAAGTTAATAATATCAAAAGTAAGGATCAGGGCTAATGTTTTAATACTAAGGAGTGGGACTCAATAAATGATGATGATAAATGGACATAAGTGAAATTCACTAAAAGAGGTAAGAAAAAGGCTAAATTTGGGTAAGAATATAGATATAAAGGAAGAATGACCAACTAAAAATTAAGAAGGAAATGACCAATTAAGTTGAAAAGGGTAGCCAAAGGACCCTCTAAAAAAATTTCCCAATGCCACAAAATTAATTTAATCTCCTGCAATGTTTGAGGGATTAATAACACTAGCAAGCAAAGTTTAATTATAAACTTGAGGAAGAATCAAAAACCTTAGATTTATATTTTATAGGAAACCAAAATGTCTGAATAAAATTTTAATCTAATTAGTGATAAAATATGGTTTAAGTATAGTTACACAAGGTATAATGTTAATGGGGATTTTGGTGGTTTAGGTGTTATTGCAACCCAAAAATAATTGAGGGGGTAATTTTGGTTAGTAACAAGAACCATATTGTCATCATGTTCAGTCATAACACAAACAAGTTAGAATGGATTTTATCCAACATATATGCCCTTAGGTCTAAGAAAATAAGGAATAATCAATGGAAAGAATTGGAATTGGATGGTATTAGGTGATTTCAATTCCCTATCACTCTAGTGAATAAAAATGGAGGTTTATATATCTATTATAAAATCATACCAAATCTAAATGACTTCATTTTAGAAGTTGTCCTGGTGGATGTGGATCTTTGTGGTTACCCCTTCAATTAAACCAACATAATTTTGGGGATAAGCTTGTTCACTTTAATCTATATAGATTTATAATTTTATTAAATTAGGGAATTCAAATTAGAATCTTCTTATCCTCTCTCCACTAGATTGGGTCTAATGATAGTTTTCCCATGTTTACTAGAGATATAATGAAAAAAATCAAGAATATACTTTTTAGATTTAAGAAAATGTGGACTCATCACCTAGAATTTGCATCATTTTTTCCCATTAAACCTTCCATTATGTGTCCAAATATTCTAAATAAGGCATGTTCCTCAAGTTGTACATGAATTAAGATTATGATAATGTTTCCAATATATTATTGGACAAAATATTTGATAAATTTATCATTAGCATAGGTAAAAAAATTTGATCTTGGCTTCTATTTTTTCCCCATGCTCTCCATCCTTATTAGAGTCTCTAAAATATTTTGTCCTATAAACTAGAGGACTGAGAAAAAGGAATCACATCTCACCATATATTTTAATCATGTTGGCTAAGTTACTTGGAAGAAACCTTGGGTGTGTCATAATTTAGTGAGTTATTTTTGGCATAAATATATCCCTTGGAATGGATTATGTAACCCATCAATAGTTTATTGATGACACTTTTTTATCAAGGAATCCATGGTGGGGGAATCCAAGGAAATAAATAATATCCTTTTGGATTATGAATAGGTCTCTATATAATGTATTAAATTTAATAAAATTTTATGTTCTTCATCAACACACCAAAGGGATTGTAGAAGAAGCTTTCCAGGATCATGGGTTGTTAAATAAAAACCTTACCTTCTAATTATTTAATGATTCCACTATTAAGTAGAATGATGACATAAACCCTATGCAATCCTCTGATTGATATAATTTATAATAAATGAATAAGATATAAGGGAAATATTCTATCTCAATCATGGAAATAATTTATTCTCAAAATATCCTTCCAAATCATTCTAGTTTATATGATGTCCCTATTCTACATTCTTAGAAAAATTATGGATAGGGTGGAGGAGATAAAAAAATGCTTTCCTTTGGAGAGGTGTGGAGGAAAGGATTATTTTTCATTAATAACTCTATCGAAAGTTCAATTTCTAAAGGGAAGTGGAGGCCTCAGTCTTAGGAGAGTTAAGAATAAGAATCAAGCCTTGATAGCCAAGCTAAGATGAAAAGTTGTCAAAGAAGAAAACTTGTGGACTGAAATCATTATGTCCAAATACATTAAAGATAGACAAGAAGATATTTTCCTATTAGAAGAGGACCCAATCAATGGTTCAATCTTGGAAAGTCTTAACTAGAAGAAAATTTATTTTAATAAAATATAGTAGGTGAAGCTTAGGGGATGGGATTAAGGTATACTTTTGGGATGACCCTTGGTTGTTTAACTACCCACTTATCTCCAAGAAACCTTATACTAAAGTCAACTTCTTATTAAAGGATAATTTTAGGCATAAATTAAAACATTACTTGTTGGAAAATGTTGAAGGGAGGGATTAGAAAGTTATACAGTTATAATCAATTAGTGAGGCCACCTCTCAAATCCTAAATTACCTAAATTTGAAACATTAGAAAACTCACACTAGCATCTTTCCAAGAGAAGACAAGCTAGTTTGGGTAGCAGAGGCTAACAAATCCTTTTTTTAAAAATTAGGATATTTTGTGGGCATAGAAATAGGGAGCGATGGGAATCTTTATAAGGATATGTGGATCATAAATATCACTCCAAAATTTTAAATTTTCTTGGATTTGAGTTTAGAATAAGATAATTACTATTGATAACATAGCCAAAAAAGGAATGGTCATCCCTAGCATGTGTGTTTAATGTAGATGTAAAGAGGAAACAATAGTCCATTTGTTTCTATATTTCCCATTTGCATCTAAAACTTTAAATTTCCTTTTATAAAAGTTTAATATCACGTGGGTGAAATTGAAGTCCCTATTAAACCTTATTAGATAATATAATCCACCTTATAAGGTGTCATCCTTAGCATTTTTATGACACATTACTCTCCCCCATTTACTATGGGGAATTTGGAATGTAAGGAATGAGTGCAAATTTAAGGAAAATAAAAGCTTCCAATGGTTAATCACTCAAAAGTTATTCTTAGATATAAAGGAAAACTAGAAGGTGATCTCCCCAAAGGGAAAATCTTAAATCACTAAAGCTAACATAACCATATTCAATAACTAGAAGATCATCCCATCAACATAGGATAATTCATTAAAAATGGTAAAAATCAAAGTTAAATAGACCAAACCTTTGATAGCTTGGTTTAAATTAAACTTTATGGAGTATTCAAATGCAACCCTGGGTACATAAGTGGAGGAGGAATGATTAGGGATAATGATGGAATTGTTTTGGCTACTTACATTTGACCCATGGGAATCCAAACCAACCATGTGGTGAAATAGAGGGCATTTATCTTAGGAATATAGTTGGTATAAAATATGCATATCAACAAGCTTTATATTAAGGGGTATTATTTGATGATTTTGATCTACTACTAGGCCCATTCAAGGAGAAATTTTAGACACTAGATCCTTATTGGAATAATTCAATGAGATCAAAATATCCCATATATATATGGAAGCTAATAAGGGGGTTTATGGTATGTCTAACTTAGGATTTGACATCAATTTTTTCATGTCTTGGCATAAGGTCAAGGACCTCCCTAACCATATAACCTACATTTTTATGCATTATACATCTAAAGATATGAGTCCCCCAAGAGAGGGGTAGTGTAATAATTTTAGTGAATCAATGTTTGGAGATATGTTATGTGAATTAATATAAAATTATGGACTTCATTAATTAATATATAGGTGAGGAATTTTCAAGCATGTAAATCAAGGACTTTTTTATTTTTTCATGTATCATATTATCACTTTGAGTTACATCAACTTTGTTATAGTTATTTTTTTTGGTTTCAATCAAAGGCTAAGGATATATCATTTTTAAATCATGAGGGGTGATCATGATTATAATAAGCCTATTTTATGTGATGACATGAATTATGATCACTAAATTTTGCATATTTTGGTTACCAGTAGACTGATGTACTTTATGTTTCATATTATTGGATTTGACCCCATAATCTTTAGGGACTTTAGCATGGGCTAGGCTGAAAGGATTTTTAGGATGAGGGGGATAATGATTAACATCATAGAAGAGATTATTGGTGATATTAGAGGTGTGGAATATGATGGAGTGAAATAATTCAAATATAATCAAGGAAATAGAAAATTGATTAAGTTTTTTTTCAAGTTTTTTTCTAATAATGAAGAGGAGCTTCCAATAATTAATATTGGGTCTTTGATAAATAAAATGCCATTTCCATGGCTAGTTGTTTTCCTAAAAATTGTGAAGTAATTAAAAATGGATGGAAAGTATAAAATTGTGTATTCCCATCACTTTATGTTAATGAATCATTTAAAAGGACATCACAAAATTAGATTACCATATTTCCTTCTCAAGTCCCTATAGAATTTTTTTTATGGCCTATTAGGATAAAAATTATAGTGATACTATCCACTAGGCACTTATTTTACTCATAATGAAAAAGGGCCAAACCTTGTGGGGAAAACACATTGGTCAGCCTAGGGAGGAGAAGTGAAGTGAGGATTTGGAAGAGATTCAGGAGTCCTTAGATGAGGAGTCTAATGAGAAAACCACATTTATCTAGTAGAGTGCCAAGAAAAAAGAGAGTATAAAGGAAAGGGGCTTGCATTGGTGACAACGGAGAAGAATACTAATCCCACTAAGGGTAATATAAATAATGTCTTGGGGAATCTTCTATCTAGATATTTTGTCAAATACAAAGGTAAAGGTAAGATTAAGTGGATTAGTGAAGATGGTATCGATGATAGCATGGAGTTCCCTAAATATAAAAGCACCAAAGAGATGGAAATGGAGACCAAAATTTCCATCCTAGAACTAAAAATAACTCAACACCTAGAGAATTAGAGTGAGTTAGAGTGGACTAAGGGATGAAATGGGAAATATTCTATCTATTATTGATGGAAATTAGGTGGGGGTTGGGTCAGGAAAAAACTTGACAGTATTTTCAACCCAACTTTGGATTAGGCCCTATAAATTGAGTGGGCTAAGATAATTGAGGAATAAAAGTTGGAAAAGGTGTCCAAATATAAACCCAATTTGGTGAAAAGTGGAAGGAAAGGTAAAGGATCCCCTGTTGAGAAGAGATATCTTGAAGACAACATGAGGGGACCTTGAAAATTCATCAAGGGGAGTTTTAAAAATACTAACACTAAGAAGACTAAAGAAAACATTGATACCATTGCTTTGGTATATTACCTAGACTCTAAGGATTATTAATTTTAGTCTTTTTTAGTATGTTTTTATTCTATTTCAATTGCATTCTTGCTTAGGTGTTTTTGTTATAACTTTAGGTATAATTTTATGAATCCCAAGGGGTGTCTATCTCTAGTAAGTTGTTTTTTTGGGATTTTATGTATATATTTTTGGTTTTTTAAAGGTTATGGGATCCTTCAAACCCATTTTTTAACCCCATATAATTAAAAATAATCATCTAAATCAATTTAAACAAGGTTATTTCTCCAAAAATATTATCCAATTTTTTATCATAAATTATTAAAAATTTTCATGGTTGAATATCAAATAATAACTCTTTTTATATTCATGAAAGATTCTACCATATAAATCATAACCATCTAACATAGTACTATTTAGGTTCTAATTTTGGGTTTATTTCAAATTGATTCAATGACAACCTTGAAATGCATAATATTTTTTTATTATATTATGTTGGTCTGATTTTTGTTCCATTTAAAGTTCAATGTTTATTTTATTAAGGCATTAATTTTACAATAATGAATTATTTTTTATAGATATAAAGATAACCCAACATTTTATAATAATAAACTAGGTAAGTTATATATATCACATAAATAATATATATTGAATAATAAGTGGTCCCTCTAAATAGATTTAGATGGGATGAATCTTAGTAAAAATATTACACAATAGTATAAAAGTTTTTCCCCAGAAATTTATTTTAAATAAAAACAAATTTGTATCCGTTCCTGTGTGTTTTAAATGAATTAAGTGCAAGCATATTATGAAATAAATACCTAAAAAATTAGAATTGAATTAATGAATTAAAGTGAAAAGAAATAAAGGGGAAAATTTAGGAATATTATTTGTATTTGATTTCTTATATAAACATTTTATATTATACGATAAATAGGTTATATAAAAAAGTTATCTACTACACTTATTTCGTAAACAACCATCATATAATGTATGATTAAGTTTCATTATCTCCACTAAATGCCACCCCATTTTTTAAATTAGGTTTATCTTTATCCTAATTTACTACCTTATTTAGTTCGTCATTCTATTTTTTTTAATTCATAAAAGAAGCATGGTTTGGAAAGAGGAATATCCCATACAACCTACTAATTTTTATTATTCTACTCATAATTTCAATGAAGTGTTGTTTTTTACATTGCACTTGTTAGAATGACTGAGTTTTAGGTGTAGGAACTTATTATACTTGATATTTCATTTTTCTTGAACTTTTTATAAACATATACTATACACTTTTATAGGAATGATAATGTTCTAAAATTGTTTTTACATTCAGAATTGCCTTCTGATCTTTACTTCTCAAGGCTTTGAGTTCATCCTTTATTCTATTATTTGTGACCTATTCATACAAGGAAAAAACCATATATAAATTCTAGAAATTAGTAAATGAAATGATTATGGATGGATACATACCTTACATTATTATCCATCTTGATCTAGTTATCAATTTCACACACACAAAAAATCTACTTCACCATCATCTACATCTTTTGATCCTCTATTATCCATTCCCTATTCTTATAAATAAAATTAGTTATTTAGAAGCCCCAATAAATAGTAATAAAACTAAGTTTTGGTTGAGACATGTCTTACATTATTATCTCATAAGGTGGTTATCACTGTCACCCATAAAAATATCTTATTGACCCTTGTTTACTTCTCATGATCCATTATCGATGCCTTGTTTAAAATAAATTAGATAATTATTTTTTTAAATAAATAGTAAACAATGAAAGTAGAGGTGGAGAAAAAAATTGTGTTAAAATCTCTATGTATGTTGTTAATGGGGTTATTCACACCATCCCTTGATTCTTGAAAAATAACTTATTTGGTTCTTTCTTTCATCATTTCCACCTTTATGACATGTTTACATGTGTAGGCTTAGATTTGAAAGGATAAATTCCACATTTACATGATTAAAATTTAACTATATACAATGTAATGTATCATCTATTTGAAATTTCACCACGTTATATGATGGTTAGTAGTGTTAAAGGTGACATGCCAATTTATAATTTTTAAAGGTCTAAAACATGAAATATTTTCATTTTTTTATAATCTTAAAGTTATTGTAAAATTCATATTTATTTTCTTACTTGTAGACACCAACTATATATTTATATATAACATATAAAAATATATTCATATATGTATGTATATGTGTGTGTGTACATATATACACACACATGTATATGTATATGTATATGTATGTATGTATATATATGTGTGTGTACACACACACACACATTTACATATACACATATATATACATATATATATATATACACACACATACATATAAATACACATACATATACATGTGTGTGTGTGTGTGTATATATACACATACATACATACATATATGTGTGTGTATATGTATATGTATGTATGTATGTGTGTGTATATGTGTGTGTGTGTATGTGTGTGTGTGTGTGTGTGTGTGTGTGTGTGTGTGTGTGTGTGTGTTTGAGTGTGTGTGTGTGTGTGTGTGTTTGAGTGTGTGTGTGTGTGTGTGTGTGTGTGTGTGTGTGTGTGTGTGTGTGTGTGTGTGTGTGTGTGTGTGTGTGTGTGTGTGTGTGTGTGTGTGTGTGTGTGTATGTATATGTATATGTATATGTATATGTATATGTATATGTATATGTATATGTATATGTATATGTATATGTATATGTGTGTGTATGTATATGGTTACTTGTTTAATTAACTAGTCCACCATATGATGTGCACAAATCCATATAATATTTAAGAATTTTTTTAAAAAAAATTGTAAATGTGAATTTTAAGACTTAAATACTCCATTTTTTTAATTTCTTGACATTTTTAAGGATATGACAACATCTCAACCACATTCCAACCCTATTGATACAATGTTCACCATAATATTCAATAAATTTGCCATGTGTGGATAAATATTTCTTTATTAATTTTTTGGCCTCCATGGTTTAAATTTCCTCATCAATACATAATTTACTTTAGTTTAGTGAACATCTCATACTTGACATCTTCTCTCACCTTTTAAATCAACTTCTTCAACCATGAATGATGTCCATGCTAGCTTCATAAATACACTTTAAAGTTGAAATTTTTCTTGTAAAATGTAGAATATGTGAAAACATTATCATAAAATATTTTTGTGTATATATAATGTAATCAAAATTCACTTGATTTATTTGATCTCAACATTGTTGTCATCTACCATGAAGGTATTCATTTTTGACTCAATTTTTTGAAGTTGATTATCTATTCAAGTTTGTGTATCCATTGAGTGAGGTAAAATTACATAAATTGTATATAATGACCTATGCTAAAATAATTCCTTGGTTTTTTTAATCAAATACTATAAATGATTAAAATTAAAATAAATAAATAAATACAAATGAGATTGTAAGTCTAAAATGAACAATATCAGCTAAGAATGGAGGCATATATTCATTCAAATTGTTAAAAACATTGAATCCATTTTAAATAGGTTATAATATCAAAAATCCAATAACCAATCCAACTATTGTGAGAGTTTGATTCCAAATATGAAGGGGATTTTTTCCATCTTATCAGTGTCTTGGTTATTACACCTCTGATACACAAACCACTTGTTGAGATTTTTCATCACAAAATACTTAACACTTTCCACATCATTGGCACTAAAAACATATTTGACTTCCTTAAATTTTAGTTATCTATTACATATGTCATCCTTAATAAAATCATCCCTTTGTGTTTCAAAAGTGAACACAATTACTTTATCATGCACCATCTCATTATGTTTTTAGATGGATATCATTTGCATACATACATAACAACATTATCCTATGAAAATTTTCATTAAATTAGGAGATAATATATGGTTAGGGGGATGATATTTTTCTATTGAACTTGTATTCCTATCCATGACAATGATTTACTTAACTATCAACTATTTTACTTGATTTTATGTAAAAAAAAGGTCGAGTTTAAATACCATTTATAAGTGTTAAAGTGACTCTACAAACCACATATTATATGTTTTCATTATGTTTAATTAATTTTACCTTATTACATAATAGGGACTTACCTTTTTTCATGGCATCAATCTATAGAAGTCATTAGTCCCATAATAAAACTAATATATATAAATATATATTAACTCATTAGATGTATATACATTTAATATCAACATTGAAATAACAACATGAGAATAAACCAACAAACATACACTTTCTATCTAAAACAGGAGGTTACTACATGACATATTCTAAGTTATTGTTAATTATTTAATGATTTAAAAGAACAAGTAATAGTTTTTTTGTGATTAAAGACATGAAATTATTTTGGGTATAACTTCCTATCTGATTTTCATTTAATAAACTCATCTACTATGTCAACCTACACCAAGCAACCCATAAGTCTTCAATATGATGGTCTAGATAATTTACCTACTTTGGATCATTACATACAAATCAACCCTTGTTTGGGTGTTAAACTAGAAGATGTACAATTTGATCCCATATTCCTACCATTTTATCCTATATACAAGAAACATTTTCCCTAAAATAAATATGTATTTATATTATTAATTATGAAATAATGAAATCTATAAACAAAAAGGATATATGAAAACCCACAACAATTATTAATAGTTTATTTTCCTAAATTAAATTATTTCATTATATTTATTTAAATAAGTGATTAAAATGAAATTAAAAAGGATATAAAAAATTATTAACAATTAATACTCATAAATATTACAAATAATGAATAATAAACAAATATTCCTTCTAAAAACAATGAATAAATATGAAACATGTGACAATTATCACTCTATATAATAATATTATTTATTACCATGAAAATAATGAATGAAAAGTAGGTATATTTTTATAATAAAAGAGGTTTAATAATGTATGTTTTTCCCCAAATCCAAGGCACTTCAAAGGAATATGTCAATCTAGTGATAAGTTTGATATCACCAAATATCAGAGTTGAAACTAGAAATAATATAAATGCCAAATGATATTTATTATATTGAATTATAGTTATTTAATAGATTCAAAATAAAGTTTATAAAATATTATAGGATATTTATGAATTAATGGAAACTTAAAAATTAAATCCAAGAAAATAATTGGTTTGCATTTCTATTCAAATAAATAAATATGGCATCCACAAACAATGAAGAAATATGAAATAGGTGACAATTAACACTCTATAATTTACTCTAGATAATAAGGTTATTTCTTACCCATGTAAATAATGAATTCAATTAGGTATTTAGACATAATCAAAGATATTAAATAATGTAAGTTTGGTAATAGTTCTATTTCACTTAATTTGAATATATTAGTCCAATTATAGGATTAATGCCTCTAATTATTATAGGTGAAACTAGAAATAATATGGAGTCAAAACAATATTTATTGAATTTATTTATAATTTATAAATAAATCCACGAGAAAATTTAGAAAATATTATAGGATATGTATTGACTAACTGGAAACTAAAAAAATGAAATGAAAATAAATAATCAGTTTGTATTTCTATTCTAATAAATAAATATTCCATCTAGGAACATCAAATAAATTCAAATAGTTGAAATTTAGCATTATAAAAAAATCAATTTTCACAATAATGTTTTTTATTACACATGGAAAACATGAATTCAATGTAGGTATTTCCCAAAAATCAAAGAGTTTCAATAATGTAAGTTTGGTACCAGTTCCAAGTCACTACAAAGGAATATGTTAGTCTAGTGGTAAGTTTAATTCCTCCAACTATCAAAGGTGAAACTATAAATAATATGGAAGCCAAAAATATATTTATCTAATTGAATTATAGTGTTTCAATAAGGCCATAAGAAAATTTAAAACATATTGTATAATATGTATAAAATAAATTGAAATTAAAACTAAAATTTATGAAGTAATTGGTTCACATTTTTATTTCAACAAATAAATATCTCATCAATGAAAATGAATAAATATTAAATATATTATAGATTAGATTTTATTTTCTAACTTAAAAAATACTAATCGTACTTGAATTTTTTTATTTGATTAGGTAATTATGTAGGTTTTACAGGGCTCCTATAACCAACAACTTCAAAAGATGTTCAAAAGAAACCAAATAGATTAAAAATAAAGAAACTATAGATGATATTTATGAATTATATATCACCTTAGTCTTGTACACTTATAAAACTCAGACCTTGGCTATTATTCTCAAAACTAGACCTTTTCTACTTCAACAAGTCTTGCATCTTGTCTCTATTATGCCCTTGGCCTCTTTCTTAGTCTGACCAATATTATTTTGATGAATTAGGCCTTATATCTTTCCCATAATTCCTAAAACCTACTTATCTTATGCCTCTACAAGTTTTGGACATGTACATACTTTTATGATTCTTGTAAACTTGCATCTCAGTCATACACCTACATCAACACAAGTGTCCTTACATGAGGCAAGTGTCTAGTGCCATAAAGTCATCTAATTTAAAAATTAAATGTATCATAATGGTATGTCTAATTTATTTAATGTGAAATATTTTCTAAGAGTATTGGTATAAATATAAGATCAACCCTCATTCAATCCTCACCTAGCATAGACCAAGATAAATTATCAAAATCATTATATCAAGCATTCAAATGAGCAAAGCTTTCCTATTTTCTCATATTTTCATATTATTCATAGGGTTAACATATTTATAGGTATAAATTATTGAAAGAGTAGTCTAAGAGTTATATTTTCTAAGTTACAAGTTAGGTCATTCTTATACTTGAATATCACATATTGCATGATTCATACACAATCCAAAAAATAGCAGAGATCTACATAAGTCTAAGGTACTCTTTAGAGTATTTGCTAGGTAGGTAGTGCTCATTGATAGAGGTGTATTTAGATAGCTTGGCACTATGTGCCCACTAACCCATTTTTTCACAAAAAATATGAAGATGAAGAACTAGGGTTTTGATCATTTGATAAGAAGTGACAGTCATGACCTAGATCTAAATGCACTAGATTTAAGGTGATGATGAACCTAAAAGCATCCAAGTGGTCACATTTTATTTCAATAATCATTCCATACTAGGCACTTGTGTCTGATCCAGATAATAACATTGATATAACCATCCCACATTGATGCAAGTGTCCATAACTACAAAGGCACTTAATATAGAATTTAACAATTATTACAAAATATTCTTCTAATATGATTCCTTCCTACTTTTTCCAAATTCTAGATCTATATTAGCATTAAAACAGACTAATTATATTATTTTCATTATCAATGTAATATCTAACATAGTTTTACTTTTTATTTTTAATATATCTCATCATAATAAATTTAGTATATGTTTTATCTTAGAATTACAATTAATTACCCTAATATATATCTATTTATCACCCTTATGCTTATTCATTTCTATATTCTTAACCCTATCTTCTATATTAAGATCCATATCCAATTTAGGGTTAAACATTTGGTGAACCTAATTAATGTTAATGTAAAAAATTTATGATCTATGGCTTATAAGCCTCTTAGAGTTTCAACTTGTTGTCATGGATTTTTAGATCTGAAACTTTAACCTAGGTTTTTACCCACTCTAGTTATAATGGATTCATATGCATATGCTTATGAGTGGATTAATCTTTGATCAGCATATTTTGGCCTCTAAATAGATCCAATTTAAAACTCCTTAGAGGTATTTTATACTCAGGTTGGTATACTAAAAAAACTTATTTTTTCACCAAAATTCAAGATTTTTTTTTTTATTTTTACAAATTACTATTTTTAGTAAATACTACCATATAAGGAAAATAGTGTATATATTTTTTAATTAATTTGTAGGTTTATTTGAAAATTTTATTTTATCAAAAAACCTCTTTTAGATCTCTAAAATAAATTATTTTTTATCAAAATGATAAATTTTTTAATGGGAATATTCTAGGGTTTTGCTTGTGAAGTATTCCACATTGTCTGGCCTATATATGATTCATAATAGATAAAATTTAAAATTACTCAGAGGTTTTTTAAAATTATTTTTACATTGAGAAAAACCTCTTTTGGTTTGATATAATATTTTATGGATTTTCATGAATGTATCATTTTACTAATTTTAATAAATTTAGACCTACATGCCTACAGGGTATTTTTGCTTCCCTATTTTCTAGGTTTGTCTCATTTCTTATTTTATAGAAAAAAATCTCTCCAATTTTCAAAAAAAACTCAGCCAATAGCCTAAAATTGTTATATCCATGTTGTATTATGGTTGATTACTCCATAGCATTTGTATTATTTATTATCCTATTCTCATATCAATTTTTATAACATTTAAATTGGATACAAAAGATCCTCTTAATCCTTATAACCCTAAAAAGGGTGATATATTTTAACCTTATAAGTAAGTATAAGCTATCACTTATCCAAGGTATTAGGTGGCCAACCCTATATTTTTATATGAAGTTAATTAATATCAAATACCTAGGGTTTATTCTTGTGAAGCCCTAAAATATCAAATTATTGGTATGATCAAATTAATAAAAGAGTTACAAAATCAGATAGCATACATTCAAAATCCCACATATTCTACTATTAATCATGTGTTCACATCTTCCTCTAGAATATTTTTCCAAATAAGGTTTATTATCCAAATTCAAAGTTACAACAAAACACATTTATAAAAAGTGATCCAAATATTATACTAAATGTTAATAAGATACCAAGTGAAATCCTAAGATAAATGCTTCAAAACCAAGTGATCAAATTACCTCCTATACGTCATATACATATATCTAAATACTATTGTGCATACCATATAATGCATGGGCATCATACAAACTATTTTTTTACACTAAAGAATAAAATAAAAATCCATAAACATAGTGGTGATCCCATCATTGATACATCAACTAAGAAGACCACTCACATTCTAAGTACTTATCCTAAAGAACAACTAAAAAATCAAAAATTATGGGTAACAAAGGATAATTCATAACAAAAACACTTGTAAATGATATAGTTGAGAAGACTCTTTAGCCAAGATATCTCCAAGATCCCATTACCATAACCATGAGATCTTCAACATTTGCACACTAAGGATAAACTATCTACTATCCATAAATAGATTATACAATGAATAGTTCACCTTATATTGCCATGAAAATGACTAGGTGAATAGTTACATATATATATGGAAGATAAGAGAATCTCAACCATCCTCATGAATGTGGGATAAACATATCCAAAGGAAATAACACCTAAGTAATCTAAAGAGTAGGAAATTAATATCCTACACCAACACCCCCATTTAATCATAGCTTAGGTGGGTATAATAAAGGATGTAGTGTGTATCCACATGTGCCTATAGATGTCAATCCATTATTTAGAGTACATGGATGTTGAGTCATTATAATTTCCAAGTGAAATTAGTAATGGTTCTAAATATGAGAATCACTAAACATGAATACTATGTTCCATAATACTAAGAAGAATGATCAACCCAAAGAAGTATTACTTGAATGCCCTACAACAAGATGGTGATCAGTGAGAACAAAGACTAGTGGTTCTACCACATTGGTATCACTTCTGGATATACCACACTAGTGTCATTATATGAATCATCGAGAAGGCCATAGAGATAAGTAAAAAATTATCATATGAGTTTTGGCAAATAAAATGCCAAAATAAGATACCCATGTACAAAGGAAGAATCCATAAAACACTCAAAAAATCAAAACATATACATATAACTCTCATAAAGTGGATAAAAAAGAGAAAACTCGTAGAAAGAACTAAAAATCCCTCCAAAGATGATGTTGATGTAGTACGCACTTCAAGTACTCAAAAGTCATAAAATAAATTAGTTTGCATAAGTGGTATAAATTCATTACTCGATCATAAAAATAATTAACATTGGGCTTCACCATAATAGCTTCAATCAAGAATACTATCAATGGTGATGAAAGTGCAAAATAGTATTACATGTACAATGCAAACTCAACACCTAGGAAGTAGATTGTATAGCACACCCCCATACTACTAACTAGGTAGAGTGATAACAAAAATTCTATATGAACATCCCCCCATAATTTTAAATGGATGGAGTGGATGAAAAATGTGTGCATGAGTGGTCTAAATCCATTATTCAAGCACCAAACAAGCTAACATTATATACACAAGAATAGCTCCATATCACATTGAAAGAGACTATCGAACTATCAAAGAAGACAAGATGACACTAAGATTCACCAAAATAGCTACACTTTAAGCTATGATAATGGATTCATGAAGAGATCTTGGTTGAAGAGTATTCTTAACTCTATCATGGTATTAGATCCCTTAGAGAGATCTTGGCATGTTCTGATACCATGATAGAGTTAAGAAGAATTTTAATCCAAGATCTCTCCAAGAGCTCATTGCCACATCCATGAGATCTTCAATATTTACACACCAAGAATAAAATATCTATTATCCACAAATATAGTATACAATGAATGTTCACCTTGAATTTCCATGTGAATGACTATGTGTATAAGTACATATATAGATGGAAGATAGGAGAATACCAATCATCCTCAAGAATGTGGGATAAACATCTCAAAAGTAAATAACACTAAGTAAGCTAAAGAGTAGGAAAGTAATATCCTATACCAATAATAAATTCAAAAAATAAAGAAAGAAAATATCCAAAAGGCACAATTAGATCAAGAAAATATCCAAAAGGCACAATTAGAGAAAGAAAAGATTCAAAAGGCTAAGTTATATCAAGCAATGTTATAAAAATATAAGGATGAAAAATCCAAATCACAAAAATATTAAGATGATAAGGCACAATTAAAAAAGGCATTGCTACTAAAAGAGCAATGAACAAATCAATTGTTTAAAACAAAATTTTGAAAAAAAGGGTCACAAAGAAAGATACACTTGAAAAAACTATAGTTTAAAATGTGGGTAAGAATGGAGAAAATAAAATCCCTTCCACATGTCAAAACTGTCACTCATATAGATGGTAAATAGTCTTTAGATGAATAGTTCAACAAACTATATTCTTATCCACTGAATAATTTATTACATAGTATATTTATATCTATAGGACTTGGTACGTATTAGTTGAATCCATTACTAGTAGTTGTGAAATCAACCACAGATACAAGCAAAATAAACCATATGACTCAAGATGCCAATAAGGTATTTACATATGATGCACACATACATACAAAAAATGGCATACCAAAAAAGGCACCATTATAGTATGGTATGATTCCTCATTCATTTACAAAAACTCAAGATGGTATATCAAAATTTCAAGAGTAGTCTAGTAAGTTATATGATTAAATCAAAGATTATGATCCTGATGATACTAAAAATCTATATGATCCTAAAAATATTAATTTTGAAAAGTACGAATATGATACACATTATACAAAGACTTCATAAAAATATATTGTTTATGAATACATTTAATCTTGGTATAAAACTTATTTATACATGTCTTCTTTGCAACAAAAAAAATCACATATTTCAAAAATACCAAAAAAAAATTAAAATAATTGACATTTACATATTTTATTGGATCCTTATAATCTATGTGTTAGTTCCATGTGAATGTATATCATATTAGTTACTTCTACACACATGTATTTCATACATCTATTTGAGTGTGATATAGGCATACATAGATACATGAACTATGCACTTATGGATGTTGGGATTTCCTTCTTCTCACATCATCAGGACATTTGGGGCATCCATATATATGATCATGATACATCTAAGTTATATCATTATATGGTCACTTTACATTATCATTTTTGAGCTAATATATAATTACACATGCCTTTATCCGTGCTTATATCTTTTGTAGTGTACTTGATCTACTATAAACCTAACATTTATTTCTAACATAATTCATCCATCCGATATTATGATATGTTTATATTGGTTTCTTATGTTTTCATTTATGCACTTCTTTGAGTGTCTTGCCTTGTTATTGTCTTTTTTGTTGATAATTTGAATATGCTCCATTATTTGAGGCCCATGTGTCTTTGTTTACCTATTTAGACATTTTAATATGTCACTTCTCTTTGTATAGACATTTTAATGTGTCATTCTTGTCTTTATCAACATTTTACTAAGTCATGCACATTTGATTGTATGGCATTTCAACATGCCCCTTGTTTGTGGTCTCCTTGGACCATTATCTTTTTATTTACTTTTGAGTGCCCATGCATGTGTGTTTTATTGATTATTGATCTTGTATTGTTAATATATAGATGTTTCCATCATATTTATCATGTACCTTTGGCCTTGATGTGATCACATTCTATGTGCTTCAATGATCCATTTACATAGACATGTTAACCTATATACTACATCGTTCAATCATAGTTATATGGTTATCTTATCCTTTTGAGATGAGGTAACTACCAATTTATATCTTCTCTGACCTCAAAGGAGGGGAATATTAGTGGGGGCATGTCATATAGGCATGGATTCCACACAATCACAGTTTCAAATTTAGTGGGAACATTTCATAGAGGCATGGATTCCACACATTCATAGTTTTAGATTTAGTGGGGGCATGTCATATAGGTTGGCTTCCACCTGTTCACAGTCTTAGATTCAATTAGGACATGTTTTGTAAACATTTTCTCCACACTTACTCAGTATTTAACATATCCATATTATAGTAGAGAAATGTTTTGGAAACATGTCAACCACATTGTCACTTATATTAGTTTTCAATTTAAAATTGACCAAATTCCATAGTTATATGATTTAGATACACATTTATGGTAAAATTATATACATTGGTAACATTTCTATACATAGTTTTAGGATATGACATATCTAAGGTTCATTTTATATTAATGTGTGACTAATATTACAAAATCAAATCATAGTCATATTCAGAACACTTTCAAGGACTGTCATCACCCACCAGGTCATACTTTTACAAATTATATCACCCCAATATACTATAGTAGTTTATTTGATTTTCATTATGGTTGAGATGATTAAATCACTCAATCTTACCAAGTTTGTATTTTGGACTTGATTGTATCATCCAGCCTCACCATTTTGATAATGTGAGTTGACAGTTCACTCACACTCACCAGGTTATAAGTATGATTGGGTTACATAGTTGAGCTAGTCTCAACTACCATATGGCAATCCACCTTTTCTCAAAGGTTGGGGTCATAGGCCCTCCTCTCTCTCTCTCTCTCTCTCTCTCTCTCTCTCTCTCTCTCTCTCTCTCTCTCTCTCTCTCTCTCTCTCTCTCTCTCTCTCTCTCTCTCTCTCTCTCTCTCTCTCTCTCTCTCTCTCTCTCTCTCTCTCTCTCTCTCTCTCTCTCTCTCTATATATATATATATATATATATATATATATGGACTTTAAAAGTTCAAATATAATCTAATATAGATTTTAGTGATTCATAATGATACATATTTCACATGAAATTTCTAAAAAATAAGATCGTTGCATCCATAAATGGGTGTACTCCTAAATCTTAGATTATATACTATAACGTTAATTTTTTTACAGGCTAGTCACCAACAAAGCACTCAAGTTGGACTCAAGCAAAGGTAAGTTATGATATACACACCTAGGTATACATTCCTTTCCTTCAAACAATAAATTAATTACTAAATTAAAGGAAATGTTGATGATGTTTATTAATTATATATCACCTCAATATTTTACACTTGAAAAACTTAGACGTGGTTGATCATCTAAGTTTTAGACCTTCCCTTCTACAATTTTTGCATATGATCTCTATTTGCCCTTGGCCTATCTCTTAGTCTGACTAGTCTTATGTTGATAACCCAAGCCTTATATCTTTCCCATAATGCTTAAAACCTACTTATAATATGCCTATACATGTTCTGGACATGTACCTACTTTCTATTTCCTAGAAACTTGCATTCAATTTAGATGCCTATGTCAATTCAAGTGTCCTTACATGATACAAGTGTCTTGTGCCATAAATTCATCTAATTTTCAAATCAAATGTGTCATAATGTTTGTCCTAAGTGATATAATGCAAGATATTATCCAAGAGGATTGTTATAAATATAATATCAACCCTCATTCATTCCTCACATAGAAAATGCCAAGGCAACTTATCAAAATAATTATACCAAGCATTAAAATGAGAAAAAATTACTTATTTCTCCTATTTCCATATCAGCTATAAGTACAAAAAATCTACTGATATGAATTACTAAAGGATCATCCCAAGTGTTATATTTTCCAAGTTAAAAACTAGGTCATTATTGTACTTGCTTATCACATATTTCATGTTTCACACACAAGCTAATAGTAGGGGATAACTACATAAGTCTAAAACCATATTATGAGAATTGGATGTGTAGGCAACAATCACTAATAAAGGTTTCTTTGGGGAAACTTGACACCATGTGCCCATTAACCCATTTTCTAGGGTAAATTTTAGTGGCCCATATAGAAATGAACTTGGGTTTTTTTGGTGAATTTCTAAGTACATGTTTCAAAAGTCTAGCAAAATTTAATATAATATGTTTAAATGTGTAGGAAATTTGACATGTGAAACTTAAATTTCCATATAAGGTATGTTAATGTCTGAGTATATAGAAAATTCATAAATAAATGGTAGTAGTTTTCTTAGATGACAAGGATTTATTATTGAATGATAAGAATGACATAGCATGACAACTAAAATGTTGAGTGATAGGTCTATTCTTGTTTGATATATATGTTGTCACACAATAGTGTTTTTTTCACTCATCAACATTTTTCACTCAATAATAATGATATTGCTCAACTACATTATTGTCACTTGACAATATTTAGCTCAACAACATTGTTATCACTTGACAATATAGGTGCCATTTGACAACATAGCTATCACATGACACCATAGTTTTAGATTAAGGTAAAAACAGGTTTTGAAGGGGCCCCAAAACCCTATTACAGAAACAAGAAAGATAAAGCGTTAACAAGCACCAGGAAAAATATTCCTGAAACCTACTAAAAAGTAGCAACAGCCTAAGGTTATTCAGGGATAACCTCTATAAACAATGTACATTCAGCCCCCTAATTTCCAAATAATGATTTAATAACTATTTTTTAGGGGTAAAATCCAAAATTGTTGCCTGCCTTCCATCAGCTATATTCTGCTTGCTTTCTAGCTCTCTGATTTTCCTTATGGGTCTTCTTCCAGGTTTATCCGGACAGCCAACATCCGGTTTCACTTTTGAATTCTGCTCATTTCTTTTTCCAGGTTTATCCAGAAAAGAAACAAGGTGTTTCGCCTTCATTAGCTGATCTTTTTTGTTGCTTCTAGTTTTTATTCCCTTAGTATTAGTCTTCTTTTCAGTGCTTTTCCTTTGGTTTGGAAAATGTTTTAAATTTTCACCATTACCATTCACAGGAAGCTCTTCCAAAGGCGATTCATTATCAGCCTGAATCTCCGTTGGCTGAGAAAGAGGAGGATCTCTCACCTCTAATTTATTTCTAGTTTCAGCTGAGATTTCTCCATCCTCTAGCACTACTTTGCCTTCTACCTCTCTCCATCGATCCTCTACCCTTTGGTAAAGGATGATTTGCTTTGATAAAACTGTCAAATCTTCTTTGCTTTGTGTGGTTAATATGTTTTCTGATTGCCCTCCATTTACTTCTATCTCATAATTTTATTTCTCAAGAGAGATCTCTGTATCGACCTTAGCAAGTGGGCCTTTAGGATCTTTAAAAGACAACTCTTTACCCTCCTTAGCATTTAAATCTTTAGTTTCTTCATTATCCATTTGTTCTTATCCCTGATCCTTTTTGGGTTTCCAAGCTTTCTTTAGCTGGACCGTGGACTTTTTCCCATCCAAAACACCATTAAGATGAGTTTTGCTTCTGGATGGATAGTTTTTTACCCATTGCCCCTATTTCTTACAAGCATAGCAAGAGTTGGGTATATCTTCAAAAAAAAATCCTTGAGACTTTTTACCAAACTTGGAGATAAGATCCACTTTTTCTGGGAGCTTATTTAAATCTGCCACTTTAACATACATCTTGGCAGTTTGGAGTTTGGTTCTAGTTACCATAGCCTTGTCCAAAGCCACAAGTTCCCCAAAAGAACTAGCTATTCCTTTGAGAATGTCCTCATGCCAGAACTCTAAAGGGAGTCCAAGGAGTCTAACCCAGATGGGAGTTGTTAAGAAAAAAGAGTCAGAAAGATCCATATTCAACTCCCATTTTTTGATAGTAAGAGAGCATTTTCCAAACTTCCATGGTCCTCCACACAGAACCATATTCATGTCTTCTTTATAGTTGAAGGTAAAAGAATAAAAGCCATTCAGCATAGGTGCAATAACTATCTCTCCTCGAATGACCCATTTCCTTTTAACCATTTTTGTAAGTGATTCAAGATCTAGTCTTGCTCCTAAAAATTTACCTACTAAGGTGAAATCCATGGAGGACATAGAAAAATCTATTAAAGGATCTGGAATAAAAACTTCATACCCACCTTTCTCCTAGCATGTTTTTTCAGTCACCAGCGGGAAAGGGGATTTTCCAGTGGGTTTCTTGCCAAACAGAGATGACCACATCCTTTGTTCAGAATACCCTGCCTTTAACCCTTCTGAGGATTTTTCCTTTTTAAAGACTCCTTTGTTTTTCTCTTTCTCAATTTCTTGCCTCAACTGGGAGCCACAAAATCCACAAAAAGGGTCATTTTCGCAAAAAGAATTACCATTTTTTGCATCACCCACAAATTGTGATCCATTATTCTTCTCAACCCCTCATCCATTCCTTCCAAGATCTATCCCTCCTGTCTGCTTCTCCACCACCTATCCAGCAATGTCCAAGTCTGGAAGAGCAGCACACAGACCAGTAGAATCAAATTTTGGGGACGCGCCCCACGTGCCCACTGGGGACATGCCCAGCTCACCCATAGGGGATGCGCCCAGTGCGCCCATTAACTTTCCTAGTGCGTGCAGTTAGCATTCAAAATTCCCCCAAAATGGCTTCAAATGGCTTCAAACGGCTTCAAACGGCACCTCTTCTTTCATTGTGCATATACACTATTAAATGATAACTACACTACCAAATGACATATGTGTTATCATATGGGTGGTAATGTTACAAGTAAGTGACAACTATGCTAGTGAGTGACACAAGTGCCTCTATATGGTAGCTATGTTGACATGCTTTCAAAATTTAATCACCAAATGATTATATATTAAATATAATGGTGATTAATCACATATTGAATTTTGATAAAGTGGCAAATTATATTTATATGCATGAAATTTATTTTAAATAGTAAGCGATCTAACCTAGAATATGAACTTACACCCAAATAATTTAGGCAAATCCACATTGTTTTCCACCTAATAAAATAGTCAAATGCCAATTTTTAAATCCAAAATATTCATGAATTAACAAATAATCACCACTAAAATTTACCGTGCCATTTTCTCACAACAAATATGAAGATGAATAACTAGGGTTTTGATCATTTGACAAAGATCAACAATCTATGACCTAGATCTAAATACACTAGAGCAAAGTCAATGACAAACCAAAAACCATCCATGTGGTTACATCTTATTTCATAAACTATTCGATACTATAAACCTACATCTAATATATATAGTAGCTTTGACACAATTTTCCCAAGTTGATGTAAGTGTCCACAACTATAGAAGCACTTAATACATAGTTTAGCATCTATTATATAATATTATTCATGTTTACTCCCTACATGTTCTAGATCTAGATATGTATTAGCATCAAAACTAGATAAAATATTTTTTCATTATCTTTTAAATATTTATCATAATTTTACTTTCAATTTTTAGTATAATAATTTTAGTATATGTTCCATCTAAGTTTTGAAATTAATTGACCTACTATAGATCTATTTAACACCCTTGTACTTATTTATTTATATATTCTTAAACATATCTCCCATATTAGGATCCATATCTAATTTAGGGTTTAATATAAATAATCCTCCCAAGCTAACCAACTAATAAAAACTTTAGCTAAACTTTTACCAATATATAGCTTATATAAAAGGACATAGTAGACAAAATTAAAATAGATAGTAGAAAGAGAAAATAAAAATTAACCATATGACTCTTTAGATTCCACATATTCCATAAGTGTTTCTAATTCATCACTATCTTTTGTTTCTTCATCTTATCTTTTTTAGTTTTAATCCTAGTACATTTAATCAAACCCTTAATAAAGGATTTATCTCCTTTCTTCAGAGAGGTTGTGACATCCTTGTCTTTAGGGTCTTATTATCCTTTTTAACTTTCTTAGTTTCTTTAATCTTATCAAATATTTAAGTTTATCTTAGAATGGGTTTTGATGGGGTGGGCTAGGATTATTCATCTCCAGTTCCTTTTCCTTTATGAGGGGCATATATTCCACACCTTTAGCTTGTTTATACTATCCTTGAATCTAAGGTTGTCCAAGGCCATTTTCAACTTGTCAATTTCAGCCATCAAATAATTCTAATAATCTATCATCTTTACTATTAAATGACCCAAGTCTTGTAGTTTATCTTTGAAATCTTGTAGTTTCTACCTATGGTCTATGAGGAGGTTTGTAACCTATGATTAGATTTATTTATCCCAATAATTAGAGGTGTCTTGGCCTTAAGTTTTCATTTTCAATATCATCCTAAACTTCCTCCATTTGAATACTGATAGGAGGGGAGATGGGCTAGGGGTTAGGGTTTCCTACCCTATCCTCCTTTAGTTTTTATGGGACCTCTACCAAAATTTATGTTGACAATTTTAGTCTCACAAGTCAAATTATCACCCCTACCACTTCAAACTCTTCTTGTCATGTTATTTACCCTATTTATTGATATGTTTTTCTTGTAATTTCCTTGAAATGGTCATCTAAAACCTTGATTAGTATATTTTAAAGTAGATTTGATGAGTTTAAGGTTTTTATCATCATGGCCATCTAATTTTCTAGCCACCTCCTAACCAATTTTAGTTTGTTTCAAGTGATGAAAATATTTTAGAACATCTCAATAGGCCTCATGGATTTTTTTAATGTCATAACATGGTTTATAATTAATGAACCTAGTTGGTGATATGTTTGACTAACTTCATAACCCAATTGACTATATTTTGGATTACTTTGTGGCTTTTGAAGCATGTTTTACATGATAATGGAATTATAATATCATAATAATGATATGGTTTACTTTTTTAATCATATAAAATTATAATGGATACATTTTATAGTAGTTTCATCAAACTTCTCAAGTGAATTAATAAATTTTAATGCCAAAAAAGCCTATTTTGAGGCTATATGTATAGTCATACAAGGTAAAATTGACCTTTAATCATATTTAAGACCTTATTTATTCATTAAATTGTCAAATCCATAGTTTTGAAGGGTTTTTAGGTGTCATAATTAATAAAACCAACTTATCTCCCATATCGACCTCATTGGTAGCTCTAAGAAGGCCATCAATTTTTATTTAGTATAGGTAGAAGAGAGAGAGTCAGGGCCAAATATCTTGGGAAATGATAGGTAACATAATGAACTTAAATTTAGAGGCATTTTTTTTCATATTCATACCCCCATATTTATGAACAATTGTTAAGAGTGTAAGGGGGGCATTATGTCTTAGTCATCTAGACGAGGTCTAGGTTTGTCTTTGTTTATTCACTTATGATATATATGGATAAAAATGGTTATATGGGGATTATTTTAGGGTTAAATATTACATTTTTATGTTTTAATCATCATCTAATTTTCCTTTATAATGTGTCTTTTGATAAGAAACTAGTTAACTATCTTGAACTTGAGATTTGGCAATTTTTAAGCATGTTTGATATATCAATTGAATGTATTCATCTTCAAATATTTAAATATTATTATTTAGGTATAATAAATCTCATTAATAAAATAAATATTTTATTTATATTCATATTTAATAAGGTCTTTCTTGAGGTATCTTAAGTGAGATAGGGTCTTTCATAATGAATAGTTGTAGGTCTAATAAGCTTATAATGTATAATAGCATCTCAGTGAGGTCAACATGATATTTAGGAGTTCATCTTGAGTGAGTTTAAATTTTTTGATAAAGTATTATTTTACCTTAGGAGGAAATTCTATGGATGGTCTTAATACTATGCTCCTTGAGCTCAAAATATCTCTTATAGGCCTGACGAGCAGGCTAAAAGGACATAATGGAAGATCATAGGAGCTATGAAGAATAAACATGAAATAGAGGTTTTTTTGAGATCATGATATTGTTTGAGAGTGCTCATAAGGTCATTATGGTGGATGGTAACACTATGAGAGAAGGATATTTATTTTATGCCTTGAATATCTAATGGGTATCTACATTTTCCCCCTTTAATCTAATAGTGCAATAAAAATTAGAATTACCGATTTAAAGCAAAATAAAATGCATACCATGGTGTGGATAACACACCTTGTCTTGATTTTTTCCTTAAAACTTTCATCCTTTAAACAATACCTATAACCAAGCATATGCCAAAAAATATAAATCAACATCTATAATATGTATGTAAGTAATACTAAAAAGTAGCATAAATAATTAGTACGGATAGAGCACACTTATGTATGAGTCATGTAGTAATTGGGTCTGGAGTGCTAGACACTAGAGAAATAGACAGGAGGAATTTTAACCTCATCCATCATCTATCTAAGAAGATAAGTGAGTCAATAAGTGGTAAAAGTGTGTGACACCATGGTGGTGTTATACCTAGAGTAAGGAGAGTTGGTAGGTGATGACACCCCCAACCTAGAATAGGAAGAGTCATGCTTCAACCATCAAGAGTATCATTTCCCAATGAGCAAAACTTAAGTTTAAAGTATACGTATATGTATATCTTATTGTAGGGTGAGTGATGTAATTAAGTCACCAAAAAACTTGATGAGACTAGATTATTTAGTCCCTCTAATCACACAAAAAAGAAGAACCAATCATTGTAGATGGGTAAGGCTCAATACAATCTGTAAATACTCAATCATGGTATCAGTACATCAGGGTATTATTACATAGAATTTTTAATATTATTTATATTTTTCAATATTAGGCACATGTTTCATAGAATATACACCTTGGATATGTCTTATACTAAAATTGTGTATAATATATGGTGCCAATGTATAGGAGTTTACCATACCTGTGAATTTGGATCATTTATTGTGTATGTTTTCCCAATTTGTAAATTTTTATAAGTGTGGAGAACATTCTTCCAAATCATTCCCCCGTTATGTATAAATAAAATCTAAATCTAGAGTAAGTAATAATGTGGAGGACATGTTTTCAAAAACATGTCCCCACCATAAACTGGAGATGTTGAGTATTGAATAGTTGTGAATAACATGCTTCCAAAGCATGGTCCCCCCACTATAATCTATAAATTGTGAATGTGTGGAAGCTATGTATATATGGCATGCCACAATTGAATCTGAAAGCTTATATAAGTATCATATACTAAATAAATGTGGAGAACATGCTTCTAAAGCATGTCCTTACTATAATATTAGAATTATGCCAAGTGTATTTTGATTGTGTAGAACATGTTTATAAACATGACCTTGATGATATGCCCCCCATTTTGGGAGGAGAAAATATAGTGCATGTTGGTAGTCTCCTCATAAAAGGAATAATAGATAATTTGCTTGATAACATTTAACTTAGTAATATTTTGGTAATGTTGTGGCCAATAATTTATAACATTGTTTTTGGTAGTATCTGGAGTATAGCAAGATATCTATGTAGAAATTTTTTTAGTGATTTTTTACAGTGATTTAAAATTTAAAAATTTTGTATAATATGGAAGGGCTCATTGTCTATATCCCAACATAACTTATGGTTTCAACTTTGGATAATTGGGGCTCAAAATATGGTCATTTGAAGTTATGCTAAAGTGGTACATTAAGTGGGTTGGAATATAATTTTTAAATCATATACATTTTGAACCTTCATGAATTTTGAGATCTGAGTCTAGAGAATAAAAATTTCACATGGAATACCTCCATATCTTTTGAGGTTTGATATGCTCTAGAGTGCCCTAGATGGCCAAGATTTTATCAAACTCGTAAGTAGTTTTTTTATAATTTGTAGGTAATTTTACTTTTATGAAAATTTACATTTTAAGCCAATTTTTTGGAATTTTTATCAGATGTTACATGCTTTAATTGATGTCTTATATGCTTATGTTAGTATAATGATGCAACTATCTGATGTCGTATATTATTATCTGACATATGTGTCCAGTGTAGATGTTAGCATGACACAACTGTCCTACATGGATGTTAGTGTCTAACATTAATATCTATATATTTTATGTTTAATTTAGTGATATTTATGGAATGTTATAAAAAAATGTGATCATAAAAAAATTATTATTGCTTTCTTAGTTGTATAAAGATGTGCATATTCGAGAGTTCTGACATCGTCAACACTATTTAACTTTAGTAGAGTTGGGTTTAGATGTAATTGATTTAGATATTATTAATCAAGTAATATTAGGAAATGTGGCCTAATTAGGACATATTTTATATGATATCCACCTCTTCATAGCTCTAGTGGATAGGTGGAACCCAAACACATATACATTCTAGCTTCCAACTAGTGAGATGACCATCACCCTAGATGATGTATATCATATATCTTGGTTTTTGATTAGGGTTGAGAGGGTGCAGGTTACCATCAATGGTGGTAATTAATATATTCAGTGGTCCCATGTATATTTTACTAGGTAGATGGGTCTTGAGGTAGAATTAATTATTATAATTCAATTTGATGACATTATTAGTGGTGATGTTTAGCAACTAAGGAATTTTATTTGTGTTTTACTAGTATCATTTGTAGTTTTAGAGAGTGGGATAGTTGGGATTTATTATCATATGTACCATATAGTTCATTACATTTTATTGGATAGGACCAAGTATTCTTGGGCTTACACTATACTATCCCACTTATACATGGATCCATATATATTTACATTAGAGAACCATGGTGGTGGTATTGGCATGGTGACTCTATTACATGTTTGGGCATATGAGCATATCACAATAATATAACCAATTGGTGGTTTTCTTCCTCTATGGGCCCACCCATAAGTTTTTGTTGAGTGATGGGTATTCTTATATGGTAGACTTCATATGATAATGGAATATCATACTACTTTGGATAGGCTTTCTCTTGATTAGATTGTGTAGCATCCTTATAGGATTTTTTTTGGGTTGCATGAGGATGGTCATAAAATATTGAGAGTTCATGATAGTATGTGTTTAATTGATCATTTTATTGGTGTGTATTATTTATTTCAATATGATCGAGTGATATGGTAATTTGGGATTGGTCAGGGTGTGACCTTAGTACCATATCCATGGGATTACATAGTATAGAGTGGTCACATGCCACATGATAGGCTAAAACCCACTATTGTATATTTATCTTTATGCCTAAGGGATCAACAAGATCTCATGGTTCCCCTAATATCAAGATATGATTTGAGTTATACTAATGGGTATGTGTAGTGGTGGGTTCGGGCATGATGGCATTTATTGTTTTTATTGTATTCATGGCTCCAAGTGTCATTCCTATAGAGTAGGGTGGTAATAAAGAGATGATTCTCTTACAAGACCAACACTAGCTGATAAGGCATCGATTATATCCACATGTGAGTATCTTATATTTGAGTATTTTATTTGATTTTTCTATAAAAGTATTGGGTTATATATATATATATATATATATATATATATATATATATATATATATATATTGCTAACTAGTGTATTATTTCAAATGTGTGTAGGTAACTAGGAGTGGTCAACCATGTTGGATTAGATAATTTAAGCCCTTACTCATAGTGTGATGATGGATGTATCTAGAGATAGATTTATTCATATAGTTGTTGATATTGTTGGTATGCATGTACCATTATTTGGTTTGGTTTTGAAATTTATGGCAATATACAATATTATAGCCATAAAATGGGAGGAGTTATGTGTGGAGCTATATAGATGAGACATCCCAGAGTAGATTTATATTAAGATTATGTAGACACTTATTAAGCACTATGATTATTTAAAATGAGATAATGAGGAGATAGTACAGTAGCTAGGTGCTTTAAGGAGAGAGTACAAGTGTTATCACATGCATGGGGGCCACATTTTGATCTTAGGGCATCGACCTCTAGAGGTGCTAGATTTATTGATTTTGATAGTCATAAGGAGTATACCCTAGTGAATATGCCCCCAACTTATAATTGATATGTTTATTTTTAAAACATTGTATTATCTTATATGTATATAACATTTGTTCACATGGATTTTATTTGGTATCTAATATATTTGCACTACTTTATTCTCTATTAGTCATTATATGGTTTGTTAATTATATTTTACTTCCATGGTGTATGTTATGGATATGGTAAAATGTATAATAAATATTTCAATTTAATGAACTACTTATATGATATGAACAAGAAAGTACTCAACGTATGCAATGTAATCCTATAGGAAACAAGAAATCTTTGCTATAAATATCATGTGGTAAAGTAACTATCAATTTTTATTTTTTAGGAAACTTTGCTATAATTGTAGGTGTAATCAATGAATATGTAGGTACCTACTTATGAACCCAATCTATTGTGTGAGTAAACCACATCTATGCAGGCCTCTATCAAAGAATTTATCAACTAATGGTTGCTTGGTAGGATCAATGTGGGAATAATCACTCTTGGGAGAGAACACACTGAGATAAGTAATTTCTATAGTGGGCATCTTTAATAATGATCGATGGACCATATTTTTGTTAGAAGGATTAGCATGGGATGGTTCGACCCTATTATATGGGCCTCTAAAAGAAGTATGTGAATGATTTCTAGAATCCTATTTTCTAAATGTAATAATTCATTGATCTTTTAACTATATAATAATTTCCTCAAGAGAAAAACACTCATTTTATCTTTATGGCCATTAATACCATGATAAGTGCAAAAGTGGTGACCTTCTACCTTCTCAAATTTATGAGGTGGGAAATGTGAATTGGGAGGGAATTTGATAAATATTTTATCCAAAAAAGTTTGTAATATATCATTGGTCTATCTTGGTATGAATCAAACTGAAGAGGCTGGCATCTAGTGGTGTTATTTATTCTAACTATGGGAGGTACTCTAAACCCTATTATTTTAATTTTTTTAATACTTTAACTATTGGTGATTATTTTTGAAGTGGTTCATGTTACTTCATAGCTTGTTTATGTGCCCTTAAATTATAATTATTAATATGTCTGGGTTTTTATGGAAAAATAGGTAACTAAGTTTGTGTATTCATTAAAGCACATGCATATTTATACACATCCCAATATAAGTTCTTAAATGAAGTAAAGGGTTTTTAAAATGATCTCTCTCTAAGTGAAGAGATAAAACCCCTACTAAATATAATTTTTACTTGCAATTATGAAGGTGAAAAGTTTAATGAATATAAAACATCCTTAAATTGAATAGTATAGGCTTGTAGAGACTCATTCTCAATTTGGGTCAATGAATGAAAATGTTCCCATGGTAACTTAGGTAAGGTAAAATAGTGAAAATGTGATAATAATACATCCTCAAACTTATTTAACATTGACAAGGAACCACCTAGAAGGATTTAAAACCAATTAATATCCCATTTTATTAAGCTATGATGGAAATCTTTTAATATCAAGCTCCCATTTTGGGCCCAATTTCTAAAGGAGTGTATATATTATTTCAAATGACTATTAGGGTCCCCTTGACCATTGAGGAAGGATAAATAAGGCATCATAAAATTATATGGATAAGGATATTCAAATACATGTTGAGCAATAGCTTGTTATGTTAATGTATTCTCATCAAAAAGAGCCTCATGAGAAGAAACTTGTAACTTAAGAGTGTTGACTTGTTGAAATCTCCCATGGTGGTCATAATAGATAACATATCATGAGGAGAGGGTGAATTTTTTGTTAGAGGTTGTAAAATTACATTCACATGAAACATAGGTGTGGTAGGATCTTTTTCATTCTTGAAAGATAATCATCACATGGCTTTGTAACATTTGGTAAAGGAGTACCATGGTTAAAGAGGTAAGTATATCATGTTGGATACCATGAAGGATAATCTAATACCACTTTCATCACAAGATACTACTTCACTTGGAATTTGGTTACATTCAATAGGAATTGGTGAAATAGTTTCACTTGTAAATATTTTCTATTTTTTAGCCAAAAATACAAAAGAGGGAGCAAAAGAGACATTTCACACTTCATTTACAATATCATGAGTAGGGATGAAATTGTCACTTTCATTTGTACCCAGAAAAGGAAGAGAGAATGGAATGCTACTTTTGAGTTTCTTGGATTTATGTGTTTTGACCTTTAAATGAGATACATCAAATGGAATTTAAATTTTGTGTATGTATCCAAAAAATGAAATTTTTTTTAATGTTTCCTTATGATATTCATTGGCACTCTCTTTTTTCTATTTGATCAAGAAAGGGTGAGAGATAAGACATGTATTTTGAATATTAAATACTAGAGAGGAAGGACAATAAATAAGACATAATATTTTCAACACTAGTATTATTTGGACAAGAAGGCACACACTTGATTTCATCAACATTTTAATTATGAGATACATTGGAAGAAAACTCAACCTTCTTGATTTTTTCAACATTAGAGGGGGGAGACGCACAATCAGTGTTTAAGATAACCAAATAAGGTAGAGATGAAATAATTGTATTTTTAAAATTAGGAATAGTATCATTTTTCATATTTGTTGGTTTTTGAAACTCTTTATCATTGGAAAGCAAACAAGTAGAAGAAATAGGTTCAACATAACCAAGATGAATTTTTGACTAGTTTTGACCTCCCCAAGTCAAAATTTTAACCCCATAGTTAAAAAACTTGGTCTTGTATACCTTTTACCCCTAAAAAGATCATTTATGAGGTGATTAAAATATAACTTAGCATTGTTTAAGGTTTATTTCCAGAGTTTAAGGTAACTAAGTGTTTTAACTATTTACAATCCTTAAGGATGGTCTAATCATCCATCAAGCCTATGTAAAGATGTTTCAAGGTCAATATGGTGTCCTCCTAGTGTCTTACACCCTTGGAACACAAAAAAATAGGCCATTAGCCTATTTTTAAGGATTAAAGTTATTTTAAAAAATTTAAGGTAATGTTTTATGCAAGATAAAGTGTATATGTCTAAATCCAATGCTTATCAAAGCTATTAAATATTAAATTTTCATACATCACACTTTTTAAATCTGGTGAAGTAGTTATATAACTTGAAAATATGTTAGGGATGTCAAATAATGTCAGTTTTGTAGGTTCAACATCCAGAAGATAGAAAATCACTCCAAAGAAGGTAGTTAGAGGCTCTTTTATAGACTTGGGAGATCCATTTGAAATTTAAAACATATTAAAAGTGTCTATTCACCTTATCTATGCCATATCCATTAATATCAATATTTCATAGGTCTTAAGATTCCAAAATTTGCATCAAAACCTCCATTACTCCTTTAGCAAGATTACAAAGGTCAATTTCAAGTGATCATTTTGTACAGTAAAGCTAGATTTGGAACATAATATTTTTTTAATATGATGGGGTCCTAATGGCCTTAAAATTAATGTCCATATTCATCATTTTTTTTGGCCCCTCATTTATGAACAATTTTTAAGAAGGTAGGGTGGTCTTAAACCCTACATAAACCCCAAGGCTCATTTTTATCCTTAGAATGGAAATTTAAAATAGGTTGGAGGAATGAAATAAATTTAAAAGTGAATATATGGTATGTATATAAATTTTAATTTTTTTTAAAAAGTCCCATTTGGCATGTGTGAGTTCAAGAGGGCAAGCAACTTGACATTTAGATAGTTTTACATGTTAGTGATCATGGTTTCTTGATGTTATGAGGTTATTAACAAATATAGACATGTTTATAAGGATAATATATCATGTTTTCATTCAAAATAAAATTATATATCTCCATTAATTATTCTCTTGTTCATTTCAACACCATTTTCTCCAAGCAACATATAGTGTTTTCAAGCCTTGAGGACTGTGTGTAGGCTACATGTACAAATATGGTTTCAAGAGGTCATGTCTTGAATTTTTAGAGTCATATTAGGGTCATAAAATAATAATGAATGTAATAATAAAATGGATAAATTTTCTTATTATTTATAATATCAAAACTTGCATCATACAAGGCCTAAAACATGAAAATGCAAACCAATAGGTCTACAACCTGTAGGTCTCTTTTTCATGAGAAAATGTATTGAATTGTTTATCAAGATTATATTTTTAAGGCCTAAAGGGTGAGGTAAATTTATTTTTCCTACACTTGGATAATTCCAAGACTAGTGGAGAAAGTGTGGTTTCAAGACTTAATGCTCAAGAACCAAATCACCACCTACAGGCAAAATAACAAGGCTTGAATAGTTTGAGGCTTTAAATCATCATGGAGAATGCCTAAAATTTTAAAATTGACTTTAAATTAAAATTATATATCTATTAATATATATTATAACCCTTCACATTCCTCTCATTTGATTACCAATACATTTAGAAAGTGAAAACCTAAACATGCATACTATAGATAGAATAAAAGGAAGCATACATGTCTGGTCAAATAGAGGAAAGTGCTAACAAGTTTACAGAGGGATAAGTTTGAATGAAAAATAGAATTAAATTAATTTAAAATAACATAAAATTTTCAATAATCTAGCTAAAGAAGGCCATTTTTTAAAGCTTAATATTCAAAATACTCTTAGCCCATCACCTATAGCCATATATTAAATGAACATGAGAGAGAACAAGTATACCCAAGAAGATGTAAAGTGTTAAAAAAAATTTAGGGGATCATAATAATACAAATAAAACTATAAATATTTTTATAAATATCATTTAAGAGCCAATAATTTTTAGCTAAACTCCAAAATATAGTGAAGACCCCTTAACTACCTACAACACTACTGAAATAACTCAAGTTGGTTTCAAACTTAAGAAGAAGATACAATGAATAGTAGTAAATTTAGAGTTTATATATATATTTGAGGTAAAAATAATCATTATAAATAAATAATATATCAAAAATATTATGATCAGAGAAAGTGATCAAGATAAGTCACTTTAAAATCCTGCAGTCACAATCAAGTGCTCCTACAAGCCTGCCTAGTTTTGATGAAAGTTGCATGTTTAGTTTGAAATATAAAGAGGTATGATGGAAATTATTCATATTAAAATTATTATAATATAATATTATGATTATATATGATCCTCAAATTTAATTAAAATAGTGTCAAGGTTAATAGGTCTATTTAGGCCTAGTAAAATTAAACTCACACACATAGCCCTATGTGTTAAATGGTGAAGAGTTGTTTGATGAAGGAAATATATGAAGAAGAGTTTTTTATTAGATATAATGAGATATTATTAATTTATTAAATGTAAATTTTTAAAGTGGACATAATTGTTACAAGGAACCACTCAAAATAGAAAACTCTTATGAACTTAATTAAGAGGCTTAATGAAGACTATTCAAGCATGCTCATGAAAATTGGGTGATTTGTTCATATAATAAGTTGTATATGAATGTTAATAGGGACATGAAAGTTATATAACCTATATATACCTTAACAAGTTTCAAACTCAGAAGAAGATAGTGTGAAAGGGTAAACACAGTCATTAGGGTCATTTGCATTAGAATGCTTTTGAACCCTAGCATGAACTAATAGAGTTTTAAAATGGTTTATAAAGGATAAATAGAAAATTTAAAAACTTTATTATGTCAATATGGGTGTTATATACTTTTTTGAGGTCTTTGGAATCAAAACCAAACTCCAAGATGGCATTTCCAAGTCACTCTCTCTTTTAAGCTCATCAAATAAAGACTTTATAACCTAAGAGGCACCATCTTGATCTCATAATAGTAGGGATAAGTTGTATTAGAGACCAAGATAATTTGGTATGTTAAGGGTCCTTGATAATAAAAAAATTTGCCATTATTTTAGAGGTTAAGGTCCTAGGCTTTATGAATCATCATTAAGATGATAAATATGTCACAGGCTACTAAGAAGGCCAAAATTCACCCAATGAGAGATATTTATATCTTAAGTAATGTAAATGAATTTAATTGATATTTAAACAAATTTAAAATAATTACTCACTCTAGTAATAATATCACCATGACATTTGCTTGTACTTACACCTATACAAACACATTAATGATATGTTTTATGAGATTTTAGATTCAAACCAAGGTGTTTGACCTCATGAATAGATGAAAATAATTATATAAGGAATATTTAGGTGTTTCCTATCTCCACAAGTCAAAAAATCTATACATATAATCTTGTAAGTTCTCAAACATGTTTGATTCATGAAAGCAGTACAAAAGAACTTGTGAAAGACTAGGTTTTTTGGCCATTTCTTGGTTTACCTACCTATACAAGGTTTAAGAATCCAAAATTTGGCATGGATAATGGTAGGTAAGTATTAAAATTTAATAAAAATTTTATTTTTATTTTCAAATGTGGGGGAGGTCATTTGAGCCAAAACTCAATTTCTAGGCCTAAAGGCTTAATTGGAGAGAGATCGGGTGAATAAGTACACTTCCACTCATAATTGAGTCATGAAATTTGGTAAAAAGAATTAACGGTATAATTTTTAATAAAATCCATGATTATTTTTCCAATATCATCAATACATCATCCTACACAAGGATATTTCTTAGTTTTTAGGGCTACAAGAAATTGAAGGCAAATGTGAGCTTTAGGTGCAAGATGAAGTCTTAGAGAGTTTTTGAGGCTTCCAAAGGAGTTGATTAAGGTATAATATATATATATATATATATATATATATATATATATATATATATATATATATATATATATATATATTCATTTTATTAAGATAATTTTCATTCATTAATATGGAACCAAGATTTTATGCTTGCAATCAAGAAGAGGTGTAGTGGACCAAATGAGTTTTAAGACACCTAAGGAGTTATGATCATCATTGAAACATCAGTATAAGAAGACTCCTAAACAAATGAATGTTTCAAATATAAAATCAATAGGTAACTCAAGATGACTTTATGACCAGGGAGTGCCACTTTTCACTCTCCAAGCCAAGATAAGAGTAGTTTTGAATAAGATAAAGGTTTCAAGCAACTAGACAAATTCCTACGTCATTTGGTAGATGAAACGTCATCAAGGAAGAAATAAATGTCCTTGGAGATCTCATGAGATGTTTTCATAACTCCATTATTTATTTTAAATATTTACATGAGTGATATACACTTGTCATGACTCTTTTATATGCCCCTTCTTTCTTTTACTCTCATTTCTCTATTTAAGTAGCCTTGTTTGTATTTGTATTCATCCTACACCTGGGTATGGTGAAGCCATACCCATTTTTATGCCTTTTATAAATGAGTAACTAATATTTTTACCTCCTCATTTTACTATGTCAATGTGTGTGCATGACTAGTTTATATTGTCAAGTGTTTGCTTAGTCTTCCTTGGCATGTTGTCCTTTTCTAACATTCATATTCAATTTATAAGATTCTTTATAGGTCATGTGAAGTATCCAATTAAAGTGTGAATTTTTATTTGTCTACTCATTAGTTTCATTCTATGACCTATTGATTAGTCCTCCTAACCCCAAACATTTATCAACACCTCTATAATTAAGTGTTGATGTAGAGAGGTAGATTAGGAGTAGTGTGTATATTCAAGTTAGTCTCATGGTTGATGTGCACATGAAAATAGTTGGTACTTGTCACTTTTTTTGGTGAATCACTTCCATTAGAGTAGGTTTATCTATATTTTCCTAACAATTTTATATATTAGTGAATGAGCCTAAGATGAGCCAAGCTTATGGTCTTGAAATTGGTAATTTGATATTCAATCAAGATATTGATCAAATCCTTTATTTTTCCCCTTGAGCTATACAATTGGTGAATTAGGCCCTTGGTTGTTCATCTTCATATCTCAATATACCTTTAATATCCTTTATTTCTTTATAGAATTAAATATATCATACAAGGTATCTTTAAACATTTTCATCATTGTATCTGGGACTGACAATATAGCTTATTTTTCCAAATTCTCCTTTTGTTGTTGCATGCCCTTGAGGGTAACTTGAAATTTTTTTTCTTGTGATTGGGTTAATTTAATCACATTATCATCAAATATATTTCTTTTTTTGAGCCTCTATCCTCCTAGAGTCAAATTATTCAACAGTTCTAATTTTTGGAAGGTTATCTCTTCTCCACCAACCATGACTTTATTCTCTATTACCTTCTATAACTAGCTATCGTGGGGTCAAATTTGACACCATCTAATGAATAATTCACTCATGGTTCAAGGATCTCCATTTGTGTTCCACTTTACTCTCCTATATAATCCATCCTTATTTCATCTTCATTTTGTAGAACCAAGATCCATGGCTTGACCTCCTCATGTACTAGGATATTGATGGACTTCATCATTTCCCAAGGATGTTGTACAATAGGTACTTTCTATAATTTATCATAGATGAACCATTCTAGAATGATTGGACCATGGATCAACTTTTAGTCACTAAAAAGGTTGAGTTCACTCAAATCATGAGTGAAAGTCACCTTGGGTTTCTTGGTCTTTACTAGAACCATGTCCATCTCATCTTTTCTTTTAGGGGAATCCATAAGAACTAGATCTAATATTTATTTCCCCTTTTCCTCTTTTGTTTCTAGCATCTATGCCTCTTCCTCATCAAACTCATAGGCACTAGAAAATAATTTAAGTGTAACCTTAATTATCTTCCCTAGATCTAATTCCACCACATGAATTTATTTAGCAGGGGATTCTTGCTCTTCTGCTTGGGTTGAATATGATGCAATCTCATTTGGTCTTATTTCCTTTGGTCTTTGTTCAAATTATGTCTTAGGTCTAGACTCTATGTGTAGCTAGTTTTGTGGAGGTATAGTAGGTGCACTACTTAGAAAATGGTACTACCTTGGCCCCAGCTATAATCTAACATCATCCCTTTTTTGTTCCCTCAACATCCTAGATTTAGGTTTGATGTTGTGTTCTTTCAATCTCTTGGTCACCTTAGAGAATGAATATGTTTATTTATAAATAGGGTCAAAAAGACCAGACTGGTGATCATAAGGTACATTTATTCCTTTGGCCTTCAAATTCTCCTTATATTTTCCATGAGGATCCCATTACCTTGGTTTATCAAATTTAATATTAAAGGATTCCCTATGTTTTGAAGCATATTCAATATTATCCCATTATCCAAACATAGTTTTACCAATGCTTATGGGGAGGCTATGAAGCAATCCCTTCCTTTTGGTCTTTCAAAGACCATCTATACCATTACAAATTTTGGAAAACTAATTCTTGTTCTATAATCTTATTTGGCACATGGACTAGTAAACTAATGGGAGTGCATTAGGTTCCCTCAATTTTTATGATTATACAATCTAGATATATCCATATATCCCCTATGGCTTCAATAGTTTTATTTATTAGGGGGCTAACTCTCATCATTATGATACTTATGATGGAATCTATAAGGGCTAGGTAGACATTATCACATATGAATTATATGTGATCTCTATACTTGAATATGTGTAGGTTGGAATAATATTGTGAAACTATTTATGTTCTACTAGGTGACCATTCCCTAAGGTTTGGAACTTGGTTTTAGAAAGAAGGGCATCAAGAAGGTATGACATCATATGAAATTGGGTTTTCTTCCTCTTTACAATTGCAATTATTTTCCTCCTTATAAAAATGCTAATTACCTCACCTAAATGAGGGGTGATTTATTTCTCAATCATAAAGTAGACAAGGGACACCCAAATTTGGTATACATATGTAGTGGTTGCATTGCCACATAACCTATTCATCATAGTCATCATTCAAATCCCAGGTCTGAATTGACTAATAGGGATGTTATTATTGAAGTCAAAAAATACTTGATTCCAAGAATATATCCATAGGAAAAAGATGTTTTTTAGATCATGGTCTCTAGCCTAAGTATTGATGTAAGATAGGTCTATTTGAGGTTTTTATAATTTTTAGTAGTTTTCAAAGGCTATAGGAGAAATTTAGGCCATTTTATTTTGATTATGTCCATTAATTAGCATGCCTTTATCAATTTTAGCATCTTTAATAATAGGGGCAAGAATGTCTATGTAGTATATTACCTCAAGCTTCATTATTTCATAGTATAGACTAGGCATTTGTGTACCAACCATGTTGTAGTATCACCTCCCAGCAGTCACATTCTTCTTCTCCTCTCTAGTGATGCCTAGTTATTCTTCAATGGTCCATAAAATCTTTGACCAATTATTCTCCTATATTCAGTGCAATGGCATCAAATGTTGTGTCTTTGAAAATCCTCCCTTCTGCATCTAAAGTCAAATAAAGCTCCACATCCTCCCAAGAAACACCTTTTTAGGATTTCATGGATGTGAAATTGTTAAATTGCTCACTAGTGGATTTCACTTTGAATCTAAATTTAATTAATTTTGCATAGATGATAATTTGATTCTTCTTGGATTGTTTTCAATGGTCATAGGGTCAAATTAGGGATTTCATAATTTCTAGGGATTTTCTAAAGGCATCCTCAATGATATGGTGTCATCTATTTCAAATGGTGAGCTTTGTGCCTTAGATTTTATATGGATTGTGTATTTATACCTTTACCTCTTTTGGGTCCACAAAATATTCAAATTTCTCATATCTTTCTTATATGGCATCTTCATGGAATGTTACTCATTAATATTTAAATTATGACCATTTATCACTTTTTGACACATGTCAATATTTTATTGATTTGAGGCCTTTGAAAATTATTCTTTGCCTTGCACCATTGGATCTATTTATATAAGGCAACATAGTCCATTGTTCTTGATCCAATAAATTGAACACCATTGATTATTTTTTCATATTCCCTATGATTAGGAAACTTGTCACTTCCACATGCATTCTAAGTATCATTAAAATTTCAATGTTGATCTCACACTATTGATCTTGATTACATAGATCAATCATTCTCTATCGATCTTTATCCACTAGGTTGTGTATTTTATTTCATATATTATTTATTAGAATATGTATGTTTATCCATGTACCATTGATCTTAGGTAGATGTTCAGGCTTTAATTTATGGCATGTGGTTGTGTCACTTGTTTTCTCTACATTAATTTATAAGGCCCTTGACTTCTCAACCTTCACAATGCACTGTTATATCTTATTCAACCAGATCAATGAACTTTGTTAGATCTCAATCTAAGGGTTGGAATGCCATTGGATACTTACTATCCTTTTACTATAATTGTGACACATGTCACCTTCTCATTCATCCTAGGGCTTCTTTGAAGTCTTGACTTAATATGTAGCATCGATCAAAATGTGTACACTCGGTTGTGTGCCATCGATATTTGGGGTCATGCTCAAGATTTAATAATGAACCATGGGATTGAAACTTGGTGCCTCCTCACTTGCTATGAGCTCTTTTGAATTGTCAATGTTGAATTTTCCTGAGATAATGAATATCATTTATCCTATAGACAATACAAAATATTAAGTTAGGCTTAGGAAATATAGGGAACTTAGGTTAAATATTTTAGATTAAATTTTTATTTGTGTTGATAAATGCATTAAAACCTTAGGATAAAATTTTTATCCTAAGTTTTAAAATATAATAAAAGAGACCCCGTGAATAATAAAAGAATTGACATAAGGTTCTTAGACTATGGTCTTGGGACATAAAGGGACCAAGCATAAAAAAATTTGGACTAAGGTTTGGTCATGTTAATAAACATGACTAAACCTTAGGATAAAAATTATACTAAGTCCATTACAATATAAAGCGTTCCCAGGTGAACTAGCTCCCACACAAATTTAAATCTAATTTAAAAGGGATCTAGGATAAAACATTAGACTGGGTTTTTTTTACATGATTTAAATGAAAATCTTATAAATCTTTGACAAACCAATGGCTAGTAAAAAATTAATTTATTATTAAATTTCAAAACCCTAACCATATTCATTCCAAATGATATTTTATTGATCCTATAATATAAAAACATAGGCAACAACCATTAGTAACATTAAAAGGGGTAAAATAATGATTACTTGAAAATATGTCAATTAATCCAAGTGAAAACTAGGTGTGGATGATATTCAAATAAAAACAATGTGTAAACATACTAGTAGTACTTTGATCAAGTGAATTTTTAATTCTTAACATAAATTTTCCAAATTTAAAACAAGGGTCCCCATTTTTTATAAATAAGAGTATGTTGACCTCAACAAATGGAGACTTCTAGGGGAAACATAGAAATATGTTAGAATTTAGAGACTCTAGTATAGACTAATAATTAGGTTACATATTCTAATTGATTAAACATTATTATTAAGATCAATTCATGGTTAAAATAAGTCTTACACATGCATAATTAGGATCAAACATAAAAACATAGCCATGTTGTGTGTGTTCTTTAATTCAACTTACTGATTACCATAGGGTTTAGAGAACAACTTCCAGACTCATGACGTCAACCATTAACATTGACTTATAGCATATTTATATGTTCATTAAGAATCATGCTTCAGCTCATGGAAGGCTTGGGCATTGCTTTGTTTCCATCCAAACATCCACATCCCTGATAGAGATACCTTTTGCTCCACTTGAGGCCTTGCTCCACTACCAATTAAGCATCTATATCCCCAATGGATATTCCTAGAATCACCTCTACTCAAAAAGTTCTTAAATTTTACAACAAGCTCTTAACTTTTGTATTTTTAGATATTTTGACTTTCTAACAAATGTTGGGAGCTAGATTAGCCAAGTTTTGGGATTTGGTCAAATGTTTGATCTTCATATAGTCATCCTTAGCTATAAACTTTGTCTTAGGTAATTATGTTTTTAAGTGCAAACATGACTTTGTCCTAATAATTAAAGCTTACAAGTTATATGTACAATCCTTGTTAGAACTAAATTTAGATAGGAATAAGGCTTAAAATCTCAAGGAATAATTAACTTACTTATTAGTCCTTACCAGTTTCTTCAAACTATAAATTCAAAATCACATTTCAATAATCCATGATCAACCAGTGCTGAGAGGTCATACATGTATTCCTAAACTATGAGGTTTCTTGAGCAATCATATGAATCTTGAGCTGAGGGATGTATGGAATAGACTTATTAAAATAAAGTAACAAAGGAGGGAAAGAAAACACACTAAATAGAAAGCACACCAATATAAAGTAAAGGAAATATGCAAACAAATATATACATAAACTATGTATAAATAAAGGACAAGAAGGAAATGAAATCAAAGGAACTAATATAAAGCCTACCTACACTAACTCTAACTAGTCTTATAGTTCACTCCATGAAGACTTCTAGTGGGGTAGTAGAGAAGTAATGTTTTGTGTATTGCCCATTAGTAAGCAAAGTGAACTCTGCCCATTTTAAATCCTTTAGTTTCAAGGTGTTATCTCCTAGGGTCTCAACAATTTTATATGGTCTAATCCATAAAGATGTGAACTTCCCATGCTATACTTTTGGTTCTAAGACTTTATCCCAAAGATGAACTAAGTCTCATTATCTAAACACCTTTATTTTGTAATGTTTATAAAATCACCTCTTCACTATGTTTTAATGGTTATTGAAATTGGAAAAATATTCCTCTCTTACATCTTCCATCTATATGATGTCAAGTATCCTTAAACTTGAAACTATTGACCTCCTCCATGTACTCTTGTATGAGCCTGTATGTTGGCAACTTGAGGATAATGGGGAACATAGGTTATTGACCATATACTAGTAAGAATGGTGATGCCTTGATAGATTGCTTAACTCTAGCTTTGTCTACCTAAAGGTCATACTTAAGTAACTCATGTCATGTTCTTGGTTTATTAGTTGTAAAATTCTTTATGGATTTCATAAAGTTCTTGTTTGTTGATTCAAATACTCCATTGCATTAGTAGTAATGGTTTGATGAGAACTTAAGAACAATTTTATTGTCACATGCCCAATCACTCATCTTAATAAACACAAAGGTAGATACATTATCACAAAATAGATATACTGGTGTGCAAAACCTTGTGCATATGTTTTCTTCTAAGCATTTAATCACCTCTTCAGTCTTACATTGCTTAGTTGCTACTAATTTACTCCATCTTCTATAGTAGTTAGTGGAAATTAGAACATACATGTGACCATTATAAGAGTTGGTGATGATGACCCCCATAACTTCTAATCCCCATTATGCAAATATTTTATCAATCATGATTGGATTCAATGGCATAGTTGCCTTGGGATCTTTGGTGTTAAAAACTTGACATAAGTGGCATTATCTCATATGCTTATTAGCATCCTTGAATATAGTGAGCCAGTAGTAACCATCTTTAAAGATATTGTGGGTTGTAGTCCTTCCATATGGGTGTCCACTTCCAAGATTCTCATAGAAAGTGCTTAAGATTTTAGCTACTTTTTCCTTGGAGACACATCTAAGATAAATGCCTTCAAATTTCTTCCTATATAGTACTCCATCCTTGTTCAGGAAATATGTTACCTTGAGCCTCAAAGATCTCTTTTTCTCTCTACTTAACCCTAAAAGATAATAAACATTAATTATAAAATGGACAATAGGATCATACCGATCATTAGGCTAAAAAGTTTATTACTCTACCTACATAACACTCAATTTGTGTGATGTTCCCGTGGTACCCCTATCGGAAGGTGATATAGGTCTGTCCGAGTGGTTTGCCCTCCCACATGTTCTAGGGAATTGTGCCTCAACAGTCTGAAGTGACTGGCCATATGGGTCTGGAAGAGGACCCAAATCATCCCAAGACTTTTGGTGTGATGGCTAGTCCATATTGGTATCAGAGCCAAGGTCTCAAGGTCGAGACCCACGGAGCGTGGTGGGCTATGATGTCCCCATGGTACCCCTATTGAAAGGTGACGTAGGTCTGTCCAAGTGGTTTTCCCTCCCATGTGTTCCATGGAATTGCACCTCGATGGTCTGAAGTGACTGGCCATATGGGTCTGGAAGAGGACCCAAATCATCCTGAGACTTTTGGTGTGATGGCCAATCCATATTTTCACTGTAATGACCCTCACTAGTAGGACCATCAAAACACTGATCTTGCACTATGCAATTTTGTCAAACAGTTGGTTGGATTACAAAATATATTAATATTGCATTATGGATTTTTGTCAAATAGTTAGCAAATAATTAAATTACATTGTTGTAAGTGTAAACAAATTGATTCAGCTCAATAATTCAAAAGATTTAGTATCAATATATTTATTTATGGAAATGCAGTTCCTTTTACAATAAATGGTGACTTTCAACTTTCACAAACATGGACAGATATAATATTCTAAAAATCTTGGCATAGAAATATAGGTATGCAAAAATAGAACCTATTGATGACAAAAGACCTGGTCTTTAAGTGGTGCCCTAACTGTTGTCCATACACTATCTAGTAAGCTGTCTGTACCCTACTGTAAGTACAAGCCATATAGTATGGACTGGTATAGTTTTAATTCTTGTCTTCACTGATAAGCACCGATAAGGTCCTAAATATGGATGCCCAGACTGGGTTGAGTGCCTCCCAAAATATAAAAATTAATAGCTTGGCCAAATAGGAGTTATGAGCAAAATAGGGTTTCAACTGTATATAGCAATCTACTGGGGTGCTAACCCTGCCATACTATTCTATAGGTACAGGCCATACCTATATAGACTGCAATAAAAATTATATATATAATATGATATCCTTGGAGATCCTTCAAATAGGTCAATGATGTAATCACCCCACCAAGGGACTCTAAAAATTGTTCAACTCTCGAACTGAGCCTGAATACTCAATGAAGCTCAACATGAAATGGCTGAAGACCACTTCCAATGTGCAACCCTTCAGAAGATCTTCCACTTCCTCAGTTATGCAATCTCTTGATAGGAATCATTCTCAAGGATTTTTTACTGAATATTTATAGACTATCAAGCCTCACAAATGCTCAAGAAGATTCGAATGATAAAATAGACTCTAATGCCAAATGAAAGACCCATGGGGTCTATTTATGCAATTTTTGGAAACTTCTAGAATTATCTATAATACATCTTGTAAAACCTCATTGTACTTTTTTAAATAAAAAGTAACTTTATAAAATAAAAGTGCACCTTAATTTAAAAATATAATATTTTGGCCCCATATAAAAAGTAATAACTAAATATAATGTCTCCAAGAGCATAATGAGCCATCTAATTACCAAATAAATGCAAAAATGACTCTCTCATCACCACCATCTACCTACGAGATTCTGGAATAGGCAAATCCACGTAAAGTGTCATGTCATACTAGAGAGGGGACATGACAATTTGGGATTAGTATTAGCAATTAACTAAATTAAACATTGTCACCTTACCAATTTGGTAGTCTTCATTTCAAAATCATACTCTTAAAGTACATACATCCACTTACCTCTTTTCTTTCTAATTTCATATTGACTCAACATTAGCTTAATGGCAGGGTCTGGTAAGATTGCATGCACTTTATTCCTAAGAGTATAGTGTCTAAAATTCTTTACTCCCTTGAATAAAGGAAATTCTTGTTTGTAAATCAAAGAATAGTTCAAATCATCATTTTTAAGGTTATTTCTCATAAATTCAATGGGTTGATCACATTTATCTATCTTTTGAGTTAGAATAGTAGCTATTGTGTGATCAGAGGAAAAGGAAAAAAGGTAAACATCTTTAGTAAAGTCTAGGCTTATTAATACAAGAGCTTATTTGATTGCTTCTTTGATGTCTTTGAAATATTTCTTGGTCTCCTCATTCCATGTTATCTTGACATCTTTCTTCAACATGTCATTCAATGGCTTTACAATTTTTGCAAAACCAAAAATGAACTTTCTTAAAAAGTTCATTTTACCAAAGAAAATTTTAGTTCCTTCCTAATATTAGGGGGTTCTTTTTTTGATATTGCATTTACTTTATCAGTATCTATAGATATCCCCTCCTTGGTTATGACATGTCCTAATATATTTCCCTTAGTTACACAAAATATGTTTTTTTTGGGATTGATGGAGATTCCATACCTTCTACACCTTTCAAATACCTATTATAAGTGCATGATGTGGTCTTCCCTATTTTTTGAAAAGATAGTCAGGTCATCCATGTAAATGATAATGCAGTTACCTATCAACGCTTTTAAATCATGTTCCATTGCTCTTTGAAAGGTTGCACCTATATTTATTAATCCAAAGGGCATTCTTTTATAGGTAAAAGTGCCTCACTTAGTAGTAAATTTAGTCTTCACCCTATCTTCCCTATTAACTAGCACCTGATTATACTCTAAAAATCCATCAATAAAAGACAATGGCATAACTATAAATAATTTGTATTACTTAGTCAAGAGAAGGTAGGGGTAATTATCCTTTCCATATGCTCTATTCAAATTTATAAAGTCTACACACAATCTAATTTCCCCAATTTTCTTCCTAATTGGCACTAAGATAGCTACCCAAGTGGAGTATCTAATGGGAAACACAATTTTGGCATCCAAGAGTTTCTTGACCTCTTTGTATATCAATAGTTATATGATAGGGTTGATAGTTCTTTGTTTCTTTCTAAAAGGCTTGACAACTTCTTTTAAAGGTATGGTATGAGTTATGACTCTAGGATCAAAGATATTTAAGTCTTCATATGACCATGCTACAACATCTTTATAATTGGTTAACATCTCTTTATCTTTCTTCAACTCTTCATTAGTGGTGGATGTACCAATCTTGACTAGCTAGGGTTGACCTTGTGTTCCTAAGTCAATTACATTGTAGTCCTTCCCATCTACTTTGGGAATCTTGGCAGTTTCAACTAGTTTGTCTGAATCAAATGGTCTCTCTAAGTCTATCATTCCTTGTGGGATCTTATTGTCACTCAACTATATGACCTTGTCATCAACCTTGTCTTTCACTTTGTCATCATCAAGGGCATTTTCATTAACCTCATCAATGATGTGAGACTCAAATACCCCTGAGTTATTTATGAAATATATGATCAAATGATCATCACTGTATACTTTTAGATGCTTAACATTATTTGGTACTGAGGGACTTGGAACTAATTCAATGGTAAAGTTTTGTAACTTGGAAGTTTGATCAAGCATAGGGTTGGCTACATCTGAGACAAGTTCATCAACAACCTTGTTTTCTTCCCTAGGGATTGACATAATGTTGAAAGCATCAAAACATTCAATTAAGTCCCACACTCTAAACTTATACTTCTTAAATTATGATAATTTTCATTGATATTTACTTTTAACTTGATTAACTAGTAATTCAAAATCACCAAAAACTAATAGTTCATTGACCTTATGTTTGATTTCAAATTTTAATCCAAGAATAAGTGCTTCATACTCTGCCAGATTATTAGTGCATGGGAATTAGAGTTTGTAAAATGCATTATATTCCTTCTTAATGGGATTTATTAACACCACCCTTACTTCAAAACCTAGTTTACATCTAGCACCATCAAAATATAGCTTCCATAATCTAGGCATCACATGAAAATTTTGAGTCACATACCTTTAGGGTGTCATGAATTTAGACACCCAAATCTAAGTTAACCATGTTGAACCTCTTGTTGGTTGCATTATATTCATAAATCATGTGTTTCATCTTGGGCTCCCTCTCTATCCTAATTTGATTAGGAATTCCTTTCTATAGAATCCACATGTGTGAACAGTTAGTTGACATATAACCATTCAAGGCCCTTATCCAATTTGTACTCAAAAACATTCCATAAGTATTAGGGATGTCCACCACTTAGATGTCAATGAACTATTGGATCCTTGGATCAAAATCTATCTACATGTGAACATTCAACAAATCACCAATTACTTTGACTCTTGATTTATCTAATTAAGTTACCACTTAGAGTCAAACCAAGTTGTTCACAAATACCTTTAGGCATGATATTTGTAGATGCACCAGAATATAATAAATAATTATGAAAATTCTTACCAAAGATCCTAAATATAAGTAGGAAAGGTGGAACATCTACCTTAATCTTGTTTATTGTAATGTTAGCATGTGTAACCTTTTGAGACTTACCAAGATTCTTAGATAAAGATTCCAACAATAAATCCCTTTGTGCTGTAATCTGAGTTAATTCATGAAAAGTAATGTTAGCTCTGATCATTTTCATGTCTTCCACTATATTATAGCTAGTCCTATTGGAAGAATTAGATGTATTAGCATTGGGTTTAAAGGTACTTCCCTTAGGAGGATTTGGATTATTGTCTAATCTAGTATCATAAGGAGTGTAAAAATTATTTGGTGGAGTTGAGGAAGTCAGAGGTTGTTTCTACTCCATGTTCCTTAGAGGACAGGTCTTCTTTAAATATTTCTAAAAAGCATGAATCTCTTTAGGGATATCATTAGGCTCATTCTCTTCTTGAAATGGGAACTTTAATGTCTCCACCATAAGAGTTGAATCAAAATATTTAGATGACCTTAAAGAACTTGAGGTACCTGTACTATTGTCTTTATTAGGGACAACCTCAAAATTATCTAACTCTTCTTGAAATTCTTCAAAAGCATTGAAAAATTCTAGACAATCTAATTCACCATGCTTTGAAGTATAATTCACTCTATAATAATTAGGTAAAGTTACATCACTAAGATTTATATCAGTCACATTCTTATTAGTAGATGAATCATTATTGTGTTATTGTTTTTTATTTTGAAACATGTTTTAATGTCTATTGAACCTTTGGAAGGAGTAATTCCTATTAGATCTTTCCCTAGTATTGCCAACTTAATTTTGTAGCTGAAGGAAATTAGTGCTCAACTTTTAAACCATCTTCAAGATAGAGTCATTTTCATTCTTTGGTGCCTTTAAATTATGCACTTCAGTATTACCACTAGTTATAGGCACCAAAGTTATTTAATCTTGTGGATGAGATCCACTTGCAGTATTGTTCAAGAATCATATATTTTAGCTAGGATGGGCATGATTCAAAGGTAATTGGTTCAAAACTAGAAGCTAATTCAAAAAAGGCATATTTTAAATAGCATTGGGAATGACATCCAAAATAGGCAAATTTGGATTAATGCTAGGAATAATTTATGCCATTTGGCCCTGGGGTTACATCTGATCATTAATGATCATAACTTCATCATAAGCTAGGGCTATTGTATTAATGACCTGAATAGATATTTTGATAAACATAAAATTCATGTGATACAAAGTATCCTTATAATTATATAAGGCTAAATCCTCATAAAGCATATAAGGTGATATGGTTCTACTAAACATCTTCTAGAATCTAGCATTAAAGGCTCTTATGGGCTCATTTGATTCTCTTTTAACTATGGTGAACTATTGGTAAAACACACAAGGATTGATGATTTTGCCAAACTGATCAATAAAATAATTATTAAAATCATTCCAGATGGCTATGTAGTTTTTAGGAAGATTAAGGAACCATTCATATACAACATCTTTGAAATTAAAAGGAAACAAGCTGCATGTTACATCTTCATGAATAACATTCAAAAGTCTTAAAGTAGATTTGAAACTTTTAATGTGTTATTTAGCAGTTGCAACACCATTAGGACTAAAAGTGAGAAAAAAAATTAGGATTTTAAGAAAGCTCATGTACCACACCTGGCACATTGATTGAATAACCTCTTATCCAAGCCATACCTTGATAGGGATTAAACATAGGAGCACCTTGAACTGGTGAATTTGGCTAAGACTTTGAGAGTCTACACTTACCCTTGTCTCACCTAGCTCTCCTGTGATCATCAAATGAAAGAAGGGGAACCCTCATCTCTGAACATGACCTAGTCCTTATTTTTGGCAATTCCAAATTGAGAGATTTGAACCCTATTTGAAATATGTGTAAATCTTATCTTTGCTAAGAATAGTGATTCGAATTGCAAATTAAGTAGGTTTTGCATAAATTTTCATAAATAATTATAAAGGACATCAATCTTTAACTAAATTAGCTCAAAGATATGTCTAAATACGAAGGTATGAGTGATATTTACATGTTTTAGGCTTAGATAAAATCAAATTTGAAAATATCTAATCAATTTTTGAACAAAACTACTATTACTAACCTTAAACTTGTTGAATTCACAGATATTAAGCTATATTTACCATAATTACTCATGAATCTTCAAGAAATATGTATCTTTGTATAAATAAGGAATCTTTGTATAAATAAGGAATCTTTGTATAAATAAGGATAAAGACTAGTCTACAACCATTAAGATCAATTATCTTTACATTAATATGATAAAATAAGCACAAATATGTAAATAATTCACTGATATTTGAACAAAATTCACCAAAATTACCAAAGATGTTTCAAATTTACAAAGATCTAACTAGGCCCTCCTAGCATTAGCAAAATGCATTCCCTATTAATTATTGAAAGTGTATCATGGGTGGTTCTTAGTGTTTAAGAAACACTACTCACTTTTAAATTTAAAGAATCTAATGCATGAGTTACAGCCTGTGATAATCATATTACCTTTTGTGGAATAGATTCAGAACAAGTGGATTGTTTCACAAATTTATATTAGTTGGTGGTTGAGAGCCACCATGGATTAATAGTCGATCTTTGATTTCAAATATAACCTATGATATTTAAGGTGAATTATTCTTAAACCTATGTCTAAATCTAAACTAAGATGATTATTCATAATGAAGCTAATCTAAGGTGAATTGATAAAAAAAGGAGCAAAAGGGTAAGGCAGAGAAGAAATATAATGTTGATCTTTAACATATATATTATGACAATGTTTAGATATCATCCAAATATGTACTTAAAACCAATGTATAACATGAAACATCATAAGCCCAAATCCTACTACACATTTGGAAAGAAAAACATCATAAGCCCAAATCCTACTACACATTAGGCAAGCATCTAAGGAAATGAAAGAATGCAAGTAAGAACTTGGTTTAATTTAAATATTTTCCCTTGCAAGTGAAAAACATAAGCACCTTCACATGAAAGGAAAAGATAATGAAATGAACTTAAGAACCTTCAACCAAACTAGCATTAGCACAAGTTAACTACTCTACATTTGAAAAAATGCACATCAATAATCAATAGGAACCATTAAAATCTAAAAATGAGACTAGACAAATGAGAGATAAGCCATGATATCAATTCACACAAGAAAATGTGGACAAACTTTACATAACTCCTTATTTATATTAATTTACTCAAAATTTATAGAATAATTTTTGGCTCAAAACCTCCCTCCCGTTTTACAATTGACAATACCTCTTAATATAGACAATTCATGAGGTATGTTGGTTAATCATGTCAAGTGATAAGGATAGTTGTCCTTTTATAATCATTATAAAACTCTTTGGATGCTTTAACATGACTAACTAATAGGCAATGTGCTTTATAAGTTACACATGCCTTTACAAAAAATATTCTCTTTTCAAAATTTATACAATCTTAATAACAAAAATAATATTCCTAATTCAACTAACTTTGAGACTTTTTTACTGATGTAGTCCCTTGTTTTTGTAATATATTCATTACCCTTTGATGTTGCTCATCAACCAACTTCAAATTGATCACAAGCTCCATGAAGAGTTCATCTTCTTGGTCTACCATATTTTTGAGATCTTTATTGTCCCTTTCTAATGCTTCTTTGATGCTTCAAGCCTCTACAATATTCTCCTCTATATTAAATATCATGTCCATTATCTTAGTATTATCAGCCCCTATCTTCCCTTGGCTCTAATTTTTCATTTCATACATGACTTGAGTGACATTGTGCTTAAATTTATCATCAATTATCAAACCAATTAAGCTAAGAATACTATGATCCTTCATTATGCTCTTTAATATGTGTTTCATCCTATTCTATAACTACATCTCATCCTTATGAAGGTTTTCTAGGTCCTTGAACCATATGCCCGTATTATTGATTTTGTCTATTAATAACTCCATGGCTGTGTTCATATGAGCCAAACTCATGGTCTTGAAATCAAGTATTTGATCTTCAATCAAGATATTGATCAAATCCTTTATTTTTCCCCTTGAGATCTACTATTGTTGAATTATGCCCTTGGCTATTACATCTTGTTGGCTCAATATACCTTGCTTGGCCTTTATTGACTTTAGAGAATTTAACATATCATACAAGGTATCTTCAAACACTTTGATCATTGTATTTTGGATTGATAATATAGCTTATTTTTCTAAATTATCCTTCTATTATTGCACGCCCTTGAGGGTAGCTTGCAATTTTTTTGCTTGTGCTTAGGATAATTCAATAACATTATCCTCAAATATTTGGCTTTCTTTCAGCCTTTATCTTCCTACTAGAGTTAAATTAGTCAATGATTCTACTTTTTGGAAAGTGATCTCTTCTCCACAAACCATGACTTTCTTATTTGTTACCCTCTTCATTCCAACTATCTTGGGGTCAAATTTAACACCAACCAATGATTGAGTCACTTATGGTGTAGGGATCTCCATTTGTGTTCCAATTGACTCTCTTAGAGTAGCCATCCTTTTTTCATCTTCTTTTTGTACCAGGATATTGATGCCCTTCATCATTACCTAAAGATGTTATGTAGTAGGTACTTTATACAATTTACCATAGATGAAACATTTTATAATGATTGAACCATGAATAAAATTTTCTTCACTAAATAGGTTGACTTCACTCAAAGGATGAGTGAAAGTCACATTGGGCTTCTTGGTATTTACTAGAACCATGGCCATCTTAGCTTTTCTTTTGGGGGGATCCATAAGAATTAGATCCAATATTTCCTTCCCCTTTTCCTCTTTTGTTTTCTTCATCTATGCCTCTTATTAATCATATTCATAGGCAATAGACAACATCTTAAGTGCATCCTCAATTATCTTCCTAGGATCTAATATTACCATGTGAATTTCTTCAGTAGGTGATCCTTGCTCTTATGTTTGGGTTGAAGATGATGCAATCTCATCTAGTCTGTTAGTTCCCAAAATTGAACTAAAGTAATTGGGCCCTTTTCAAATATCAATGTCTAAGTCATTATCCCAACTTCTATTTCAAAGTATTCTTTTAAAAAGGTTAAATTCATATTTAACAGGCGAGGTGATTTAAAATGGTCTTTATATAGTATATTTCTTTCATAATCTTTGCATCATGTATTTCCTTGTGTTAATTTGGTATGTTTTTGGGTATTTTGGAGAAAGTATTTGTGTAATTTTCTAAAGGCTATATTATTTTGGGATTTTTGTCTACATAAAAATCTCAAAAGTTATTTCCTTTAGGCATTTTATCTGAACAAAAATCCTGAAAGGCTATTTCCTTTGTTTTGGGTCATTTATTTTGGACTTTTTGTCTATGGAAAAAAATATGATGAGAACTTTCCTTCAAGCATTTTTCCCACACAAAAATCCCAAAGTAATTATGAGGACTTGTTCATTTTGGCCAAAGTGTCTATGAATAGTCTAAAGGATTATTTTTCCTTCACAAAATTTTTGAGGGGTCATTTCCTTCGAGCATTTTACCCTTGCACAACTCTAGAAGGACACTTATATAAGGGTCATTTTTCCTTTAAAAATTTTATAAAGGGTCATTTTCTTCGAGAATTTTACCCTTAAAAAATTCTTGAAGGGCACTTTGAAAAAAGTCTGAAGGATAAGTCTAGATGGTGAAGGACACTTTCAATAAGTCCAAAGGGCACTTTCAAAAAGTCTAAAGAATAAGTCTAGATGGCAAAGGACACTTTCAATAAGTCTAAAGGGCACTTTTAAAAAGTTCAAAGGATAATTTTGGAGGGTAAAGGACACTTTAAATAAGTCTGAATGGCCTTTTAAGGGATCTAAGGGACCATTCCAAAATACCTAAGGAAAATTTTGTAGTGCAAGTGCCCTTGACAAAACTTCTGAAGGGTATGTTTAAAGGACCTGAAAGGTACTTTTTTAAAAAAATTATGGAGCAGAAGTCCTATTTCCTTTGGGCATTTTTCTTGTGTAAAAAGTTTTAAAGAATTGCATTTCTTTGGGAAATAGGTGAATTTCAATTTCTATGGGGAAATTATTTTAGACAAAATGTCTGAAAAACTTATCCTAACAAAGGTAAATTAGCTAAGTCTTAATTATTTTGGCAAAATTGTAGAGGTCTAAATTATTTGGAAAAATGAAAGAGACTATTTTCTTTAGGGGAATTATTGCAAATAAAATATTCAAAACAATTGTTTTGATGAAGGCAAAAATACAAAGGTCAAATACTTTATTCTTATGGGAAAAGTGTGAAGTCAAATCCTTCAAGGAAATTATCTCAAACATTTTGTCTAAAATAATTATTCCAATAGAATAGCTGAAAGAATTATTATGAGACAGTTATGCCAAAGGTAAGCTTAAAAATAGAAGTGTCAAAGAAAATAGGAATACCAAAGATAAAAATCCCACTAATTAAATTATTATGGAACAAAGTCCCCAAACAAATATTTTTGAATTATAGGTATGACAGTCTCATGGACATCCTTTGATGGGCATGCAGACATCAAATTTAAGCTACAGTGACTAGTCATTAGGATTCAAATGTTTAATGAGGGTTGTGTGAGCATCAATTTTAGACCCCATGAAGTGGCCATTTGTTTTCAAATGGAGTTAGATCTAATGGTATGTGTTTACATAAATAAAGATGATCCAATGATGTATGATCAAAGTTGAATATTCAAAATAACTTAGGACAAGCATAGGCATGATAAGTGTCAAGCTCACATGGCATGATTTCAATTTTGAGCATGTTCTAAAGATATAATAGTGTGAGCTAGTAATTAATAATTCAATGAGACCCAAGATCAAGCGAGACACTTCCACATGGTGTGAGGGTGCTCAAATTAGTACTGACTATCTACAAGGTACATAGCGAGATTGTGGGACTACCAAGTGGCATATCCTTAGGGCTAAGTAAAATTTAGTATCCAATAACATTCCACCCCTTATATCATGATCTGATAGAGAATTTTTTCTCACCCCATCTAGATCTGACAATGCGTAACCAAGGTTGAAAAGTTAGGGATACTATGGGAAAATGCAAAAATTCCAAGTGTCATAGTTGCATGCCACAAAGGTAAAAATCAAGCATCTCACACATGATGTATGGCTCATGTTTTCTTAGGAAAGGATGATATAATGATGTGAGTTGAGGTGGAATTTTCAAAGGGCCCAAATTGCATGAAGAAGTGACAAGTGTCTAGACTAGAGATGATTAATCAACTTAGTTACTTTTGAGCCCCACAAATGCCTAATTAGATCTGATATGACATGTTATATGTCATTATGTGGTAAGCTTTGGTCTAAACATTAAACTTGATGAATTTTTCCTATTCAAGTAGTGAGCTGAAGCATATAATAAGGTCCATGAATTATTTTAGAGAAATTATTTCCAATCATGATCATGGATCATTCTTTATTTTTTGTCACCATCAGATCATTCTCAAGCCATCATTGCAAGAGTGGGTTATTCCATGGCATGCATAAGGAAAGGGAAACTATCCAAAAAAAATTCAACTATCCAAGTAAATGATCAAGCGGATCTTTAGGTAGCTCCACATGAAGACAAAATATGTTTGGCTCCTCAAATTAATATCCTCCTTCTAAATTGTGTGAAGATATTTATAGCCATGAAATCAAAGAATTTTTTGCAAATATCCATCATTCATTGTAGAGGCAATTAGAGCAATGATTCTTTCCTAGCAAATAGATGAAGATTTTAGGGGTGGAAAGGAATATTTTCCAATTGGAATCATATTGATGAACTTAAAGGTTTATTATGTAATTATATAAATTGTGACCCATAGTTATAGAATCAAGAAAGGTAATAAAAGTATAATTAGAAGGCATGCCTTCTATTTGATAGGTTGGTTGGCCATTGTCTTGGTCATAGTGTTGGTCTATGTCTTCCTTACTCTAGGATATTCCACATTTTAGGATCATTATTGTGTGCATTTTTGTCTCCCTTACTAAGGTGGTTATAGCTATACAGCCATTAGCAAGCTATGAGAGCATGTATATATGACTCCCCTATTTAACATGGAGCAAATCCACCATGCTTGTCCCCATGGTAGCATATTGAAATATTGAAGTATGTAATGTTTTATTATAAAGTTAATGAAAATGCATTTGGTTCTTTGCTATTTTATATTGATGAAGTGTAGTAATATGTCTCGTAAATGATGTTGATAGGATATCTTATTCTATGCTCATTATTAGTTGTTAGATTGGGTTTATTTTTGGATTATAAATCCCTTTCTACATTGTATTTGGAGTATGTTGTTGAATAACTTATTAGGGCACCCTAGGTTTATGAATTAAATGGGAAAAGGCAAATCACCCCAAGTAGTTTGATTAGATTGCTTTTAAATTTTTTGCATCTTTACATCAGGTGATGTCATGAATGTTGAATGAATCCCTATTGATTGAACACTTCCATCACACCACCCTCCCATTTTTATAACTATTAACTTATCCTACCCTACATATAACACACCCTTTGCATATCTTAAGTGTTATTTGCATGTAGATGCATAAAAATTATATATTTAACATGTGTATGTGTTTTGTACTTTAAATCCCAACATTATAATCTTTTATTCAGCCCTTATGTTATTGAAAATTATTTTGAATGAAGATTGTAATCATATTCATATCTATCTTTAGTATCTTGTATTTGGCCTAGAACATTTTCTCACTATATGTGACAACCCTTCCTAGGTGGAGTGAGAAATCTTGGTTGTGTTCTCATAATATTTATGTTCCCTTGTGCCAATAATCCCTATGGAGGTTAAATTATAGAATCTCTCCATGTAAGCAAGCTACCTCATAGGTCCTCTCACCTTGGTTTAGGTAGAGCCAAAAGTAGTAGGGAGCTAACCATACCCTCTATAGGTGCCTCTCAGTCATTTTTTCTATTATAATCTATTCTTGATGCCAAAATCTTCCCTAACTATAATGACATACTAGCAGGTTTCTCATCATTATTTTTCACAATCCTTCAAGTGTGGAAGACCAAATTAGAGAGGTGTATAATTGAGAACCAACACTCTTCTGGCACTATTAATAGGGACTAAACTTTTAGTCACTTTTGTTGCTCAAAATTATTATAGAGAGTTAGAGCCATGAGTATTTCATCTTGTGAAGTTCTCTATTGTTACTACACTGATCTAATTATCTTGACTATAAATGTCACAACACTCCATTGGGTATGTGCCAAGAATATTTAAGGCTTAATAATTGACTTCTACTACATTTGTTTCAAAGAGATAAAACTATTACATGTTGGAAGGTATCTTTTCCTTTTTTAACATTATTTTGAAAATTTTAGTGCCTTTGTTTTCTATCTCATTAATTTTAGCAAAGTTTATTTTCAACATGTATCACAACAATTTGTTAACTATTTTATTCTATGATTTTGATTCTAGTGGTGACTCTAACTTTATTTTTTGGTCTTAAGGAAGATCAATGCCTATTTTAAATATCTTAATTTTAGCTTTGAGTATTCTTTCTATTTCTCAAAAATATGGAAGGATTGACATCATCATTTAAAGGTGACTCATCATAACCTTATCTCACCATTATATTTACATCAAAGATGAAGGAGATAAGTTTGGAGGCCAGAATAGAAGTGATTGATCTATTAAATGCCAAAGTAAATGTTATATAATTTGATCTTGACATTGATTGGTGTGATAAATGCTTCCTCCCCCATCTCCCAAGTCATACTATTGAACCAAGTGATGAATATTTGGATGAACTTGAGTATGCATCACTTGAATATGAGATTTCATGTTCAATTGACAATATTTCTTAGGTGAGTTTTCTACCTCTTTGGAAATGATGTTTGTTAATATTACAAAATATTTTTGGAGTGAAGTCAAGAGAGTCCCTACATATGAGTTTGATTGTGATGATATTAGAATACCAACATATGAGTTACCCAATCGTGATGTAATTGAAGATCAAGAATATGCTCTAAAAAAAGTGGTAGATATAGATGTATAGTTGGGTGACTCCATTGGATATATGGATGCTATTGAGAAATGAGTACGTCTTGATGCTAGGGTTGAAAACAAAGGCATTGTTTGGAATATGGCATTCAATGAATATTGGGTTGTCTTTTATGCCCCAAAAGATGAAAAGTTCTAAACCCCTTTCAAGTAGTAATTAGAGTACATAATTGGCATTGTTAATCATGATGCACTCTTGTTTGGTACTCACATGATTGTAGCTAAGATGCATATCTATTTAAAACTACTAAAGGAGTACCAAAATCTATTAATTTGGTCTTATCCTAACTTGAGACCATGCACAGAGGATTTGTTTCAAATTGTCATCAAATCATAGCCTAGCAACAATAACTTCAGGCAAGTATAGAGATTATTCTAGTTCATCTTGGCTACCAAGCTACTTGAAAAGTTCAAGAAATTAAGGTATAGTATAATTATAGAGCCACTAGATAATGACAAGTATCTAAAGCATTTCCTCAATTAAAGTCTAGATAATGTACCATATTATATAGTGTTTTATTGCTTTATCTTTCTATTATTTTATTTCCCCTAAGCTTTAGGCTTTATTTATATAGTTATTTTCATTCTTTTTGTTGAGTGTTCATTTATAGATCATCTTGATCTATTTTTTTAAGTCTACCATGTTTTTTTCATCCTTCATGAATGTTTGCTAAAATTGCTAAGTCTTAACTCCATAGCCCAATGGATTACCACCTATCTTGTGTTATACGGTTCTTTTCAAACCCACAGGGGTGTATGCATCCCTAGGAAAGAGTCAGTGTTAGTGCCAAAAATTTCACTAAATTAATTGGGAAATTGTTAAATATCATTGTCTAAGTCATTATCCCAACTTCTATTTCAAAGTGTTCTTTTGAAAAGGTTAAGTTCATGTTTAAGAGGCTAGGTGATTTAATTTGGTCTTTACATAGTGTATTTCATTTGAGAACTTTGCATCAAGTATTTGCTTATGTTAATTTGGTATATTTTTGGTGAAAATTCCTTGTCTTTCAAAAAAAGTGTTTGCACAATTGTCTAAAAGCTATATTCTTTCAGGCTTTTTATCTACATAAAAAGCCCAAAGGGTTATTTCCTTCGGGAATTTTGTCAAGGGCACTTGCCCTAAAGAATTACCCTTCAACCTTTTGGAATGGTCCCTCAAATACCTTGAAATTTCCCTTTATACTTATTAAAAGTGTCCTTCACCTTCCAAAATTATTCGTAAAACTTTTTAAAAGTGCCCTTCAAACTTATAAAAAGTGTCTTTTTCCATCCAGACTTATCCTTCAAACTTTTTAAAAGTGCCCTTCAGACTTATTGAAAGTGTCCTTCACCATCCAGACTTATCCTTCAAACTTTTTTGAAAGTACCCTTCAAGAAATTTGTAGAGGAAAAATTCCCAAAGGAAATAACCCTTCAGAAATTTTACAAAGGCAAAATGACCCTTCTGCAAGTGTCCTTTGGGACTTTTTCAAGGGAAAAATGCCTAAAGGTAATGACCCTTTGGAAAAAATTTAAAAGAGTATTGGTTCCCAATTGTACACCTCTATAATCTAGCCTTACACACTTTAAGTAATGTGGCAAACAATGATGAGAAACCTACTAGTATGTCATTGTAGCTGGGGAAAGGTTTGGCATCAAGAATGGACTAGATTAGAGAAAATGACTGAGAGGCACCTATAGAGGGTATGGTCATCTCCTTGCTACTTTTGGATCTACCTAAACTAAGGTGAAAGGACATATAGGGTAGCTTACTCACATGGAGAGATTCTAAAATTCAACCTCCATGGGGATTATTGGCACAAGGGAACACAAATATGATGAGAACATAACCATATGGTAAAAAAAAATGTTGTTATCACTGATTATTTGGATTTGCATTTACATCATTTGTTCTTTCATTATCATAGTTATAAGAAAAGGTAGGGGTTTTAGCCTATTTTTTGTTTTCCATAATATCTTAATATGAAATACATTGATCATCAAGTGTGTTAAACTAATTATCCAAAGGATGAGGCTTTTTTGGTAGATTATCCTTTGGATTGCCATAAATTAAGAAGTCCATAATGGGTTGAGCTTGTAAGAAATTTTTTAAAATCACAACCACAAGGTCCAAAGTAATAAGGATATTTACCATTCCTAAACTAATCCCATATAAGCATAAATTAGATCTAAAAATAAAACACATAAATATGAAATGAAATTTTGAAATAAGGTGAAAACCCTCATATGAAAACTAGGGTTTTGGTTCAACAAATAGAGGATGAGTTCACTAAATATTTTATGTGATTTTGAAGTTTTACAAGATAATACCCAATTAAATAAAGTTTTTTAAAAAGAATGACAATATCCATATTTACACTAAAATATAGTCAATAATACCAATTTGCCTAATCTACTATGTGCAATTAATACAATAAGTACAAATTAACTAAGGGGAAAAAAGAGCATATCTTATTTAATGTTTTGTTGTATTTTTTGGTAGTGGTAAGGAGTCATCACAGGTATATATTAGAGATATATATTTTCTTCATTCTATATTCTAACTATTTTTTACCTTCAAATAGTTTCATTGATCTGGGACAATAATATCAATGCTTATGTCTATATTTAATGCCAGTGTCTAGTGAGAGATATACATAGGAGTGACCTCATATTCAAACCAAACCTATCTTACCCCCTATTTAATCATTTTATATCTCAAATTATGTTCACATGTGTGCCAAATCTAGATAATAATCAACCCTAGTTATTTTACACAAGTTAGCCCTAACAACCCTATTGTTGATAAATATTGTCTACATAGCCAATACTCCTAAGAGGGCTTCAAAATTACATATAGTTCTCTTTCCTATGAATGTGTGTGTAATTTTAATAATATGAATATGTGTTATTTATCCTATTAACCATTGGTATAATAGATGTAATAGTATGTTTGACCTTTTGAATACTTCAGATATTAAAATAGTGTTGTAGTGTAATTTGATGCTTAAAATAGACAATACTTTCCTATTACAGAGTTTCCTTATTAAATTAGAGGGTGTCTTAATTATACTATATCATTTTTATATATAGTAACATTTTTAATTTGAATTATAACCTAGTGACACTTGAAAATCTAACCATATGATGGATAATTAGGGCTAACAAAAAGGTCATAACATGAAAGATATGGAAAAAGATAAAAATATAAGTTTACATAATTATGTCGATGCTAGATATTAACATTGACACTAGTGTATATGTTGGACACAAGTTTATATAGCCTAAAACATATAAAAAATAAGAAAAATAAGTAGGGGTCACTAGTATATAATGGATGAAGATGAACAAGCATAGCACACATGCCCAAGGGGCAAGTAAATTAATTGAAATAAGATGGAACTAGAGAGGTCCATGAGAGACCACATCACTAGATGTCTAACTCTTATTTAAAAGGCATACATGTTGAGAATGGTCTTGTGATTCATTAATTTTAATTGATGTCAAGGTGGTCTTAGTACATAGTGCATTAATGACAAAGTGATAGGTTCCAAGTGGATTTGAGAGTACATATCATGTGTGCAGGCCTTTGAGGTGATAGTGTATGTTGTGAGGATATCCTAGATGATTTTGAGAGGTTTTGGTGTTGTCATTTATCCTCTAGAGAGATAAAACGTGATAAACTAGATAAGGAACATCTAGACCATCACTTGATGTCATACAGGTGTAGACAAGTTAGTAAATTGGAGCATTTATTATGTATACAAAGATAGTCAAACTTGGTCAAAGGATTATATGGAGTTGTTTGTCTTAGTCCCAATAAGGGCCCCTATAAGTTTGAAGTCATGAATGTTCTCATAACTCCTCTTATAAGCATTCAAAGTTTCTCTATTACTAAGGGACATGCTAGAGTCTATCAAATTCAAGCTACGGGAAGTAGTTGTTATATTCAAAAATATGACTGTTAGAGTTTGAATATGCCTGTGTAAGAGCAAATGAACTTGAGAGGATTGTTTGGCTTGTATAATTAATTATAGTGGTCAAATAATGATGGTGTAATAATCAAATCTAAAGTAGACTTCATGGATAATATCATCTAGGGGGTGGTTTGCTTTGACAGGCTATACAGGTACATTAAATGAAGCCCAAATTTGATGTTTTTAGTTTGGGAAGAATATAGTGAACCCAAGAAGATTAGAAATGGAATATAACTTGTTATATGACCTTGTTTTTATTTTATAAACATTGGATCTTATTCTTAACTCATTGAAAATATTTTTAATGCTTTGGAAAGTTTTGATACTGTGATCTTATGTATAAACTTCTTCATGAAAGTGATTGTATTCTTAAGGTCTTGTGTATGGAAAACAAAGGTGACCAGTTTGAGTTTTTAAATGTCTTTCTTAACTCAAATGTGGTTGATATAAGATTTCTTAGATTATTTTTAGGTCATAAATTTCATATAGGGGTAGTATGCTTGCTCATTTTTTACCCAAAAGTGAAGATGAAGATTATAACAAGAAAGATAGTGTAATGAGGGTTTGGTTTCAACAAACCCTTAGGAGATTGTTTTTGGTAAAGATGGGCTTGTGTTGGATTATAAATCTCAATGATTTTTTATTGGATAATATGAAATGTTTCCTATAATGTTATTCATGCTTCTGATACATTTTTGAATGCATGATGGAGTTTTTATTTGTCAAGATCTGAGTAGAGGTATGAAAGTTTAAGATTAGTCTTTTAATACCGATACCATTATGGTAAAGAGATGATTTTCATATGTTCAAAGGAATATAGGTGATTTTATAATGATTTTATCATGTTTTAAGAGACCTGAAGATGTTCATATATGTCTTATAAATGATCTTTCCTGTAGCTTATCATGTTTTTTACAAGCTTGAAGGAGATTATCATAGTGTGCTCTTAAGACTATGACTTGAAGTAAAATGATTTTTATAGTGATATGTTGACATCATAATTTATTACAAGGTTATGATGATATGTTTCAAGTTTCAATAGTTTTCATAGTGATTTGAAGTTGTCTATGGTTCTGAGCTATCAAGTTGGGTCTTATTTGTATGAAGATAGAGGTTAAAGATTGAGGCATGCAGAGTTGCCTAAATGTCAATAGCCATGAGGTTGATTTGATCCATAAGATAATATGATTTGATAAGAGTATTTCCATTATTATAAATGTTTTTTCATGTTTAAAAGAGGGCTTTCATAGGTCTTAGTTTTATGAAAAGTTGTCATCAAATTTTGAGTTTGCATATAAATAGTATTTAAAGATGACAAAAGTTAAAGTGAATGGTTTGTTGTTAATTATGCATGGAGAAGGATTTTAGAGGTTTTATTTAAAGTTTTTAATAGGTTTTTAATAATTTTTAAGTTCTTATCTACCATTTTGAGCCATTTATGGTTCATTAGAGGAAGAAGCCTAATTGTAATAAGTCTTCACTAGGCCTAAAAGGGAGATTAAGTTGTAAAAGGTGTATGAATAACATATAATTGATATTATTCTGATTGATGCTTGTATGTAGTGTGTGGTAATGGATAATTTAGGTTTTATCCTAATTGTATTATCCTTTTGGCCAACCAAGAAGAGTAAGTTTGATAATATGCAAATGACTTGTATAAAATCAAGGCATGTATGCCTAGTTGTCTAAATCTATGGATAGAAAATAAGAGTGAATATATTTAAGATCAAATTAATTTGAAGGATAGGATAGATAGCCAATAATTTCTATAAATTCATTCTTTATTTTCATGCATTTAATATCTAAGGTGATCATATGAAAGAGAGCAAACAGTAACCTAGTTTACAAGCAAGAGAAAGCAAGAAGAGCTTTTTGAGGGTTGTATGAAGAATGAAGTAGAACAGAGTATAATGAAATTTTAGTGATAATTTCTTGATGTGATTATAGGTATGAATACCTATTTTGTGTTGTTTCAAGTATTGATGAGAAGAGAAGAAGGGAATACATGATTTATTAAATAAATAGATTGCTTGCATGTAGAGGTTAATTTGAGAGAGTTGTGAGTAAACTAAAGCGAAGTATGAGTAAGCTCAGTGGATGAAATGAAGAGAAAATAAGTGCGAGAGATATGTTTTTGACCTAGTGTTCATGTTTCTAATATCATAATAGTGTTTTCAGGGTTGATGGTTGAGGATGAGTGAAGAGGTGTAGAATGATCTAAAAGGTTATTTTGGATGCATTTCTTGTGTGTGAAGGACTGAGAAAGTATGAAGATTTGAATAGAGTTGTTATTCATGTTTTATCCATAATATTGGAAGTAAATTAGATTTATATAGGTCTCTATATCAGAGGTGTTGTGTGGGTGCTCAATATTTAAGTAAAGTGGGTGCTTGTCCATGCTTAGGGATTGGTATTCCTTGTGGAATGGGTGATCCACTAAAGTCTCTTATTTGTGATATTTTATAGGAATATAGTCCATTTATTTGTAGGATTGAGAGTTTTTTTAATCCCCCATGAGGTCTTCCCACATAATTCATGTGTTATGTGCTTCGATCTTGTATTTTTTTCTTTGTTCATTACAATGAATGGTTTATATGTTTCATGAATGATCATGTTGAATGGTTAAGAGTTTGAATAATTGGAATTGAAGTTTATTTTAATGAATCATTTATTCACCATAAAACTTAGTGATTTTACCTCTAATAATACATACAAGAAGACTATAAATATGTGTACTTGTACCAAAATGAGTCTCTATAGTTTGACTAGTTAATAGAAAGGCCAAACTCTAGACTTTGGAAGATGCTAACACCTGATGTGACAATATTGTCACTTTAAAAGTGTGTTTCTTAATAGAGATAAAATATTCCCCCTATTAATATAGATGAGTGTTGAAGGGAATATCTCAAATAAAACCAATTTTTAAATTTTTCTAGACAACTGCAAACTTTAATTGGTGTCAATTATGTATATCTAAGATAATTATGAATTATAGCTTTTGGTCATACATAGAGCTTTAGATTCCAATCCTAATTTATATATTTAGATTATAAACCTCATGTATAGCTTTGGATACCAAAATTTAATATAGTCCATAGATACTTGATAGGGTTCTAGCTACCAAAATTATTTGACCACTATTTAATGAATAGCCCTTCTTTTGTCATTTATTACAAAAAAAACTTCAATTATGACATTAAATTTTTTTTTGTATGGGTAATTATGAACTCTACTTCTATTATGGAATTGAATCCCTTAGAAGAGATGTGATGGGTTCAATTTTGATCATTAAAGATGAATGAGAGTATCATACATGCCATATGGGGTGAATTCCATAATCAATTCCATCTTCCATTTATTACATGGCGTTTTTCACTAAGTTACAAGGCCCTTCATAATAACAATGTGGATTTTTATTCTATAAAAAATATCTAAGGACCATTGTCAGATAGTAAATAATTATTAATGAATTAACTATGCATACACATCTCAAAAGTAAATAAATTTAATAAGTAATTACCTTGAAAGTACATATAAATATATAATATCTTTTTATATGAATGGTGGTTAATCATTATGTTCAGAAAAAAAGCTTGGAAACATTATCTATGAAGATAGATACAAAGCATATCCTATTTTTAAAATTATAGTATATTTAGGTAATTCAACAACATATGGGAATTTTTTTAATTGGAAATATGTGGCTTTACACATGCTTCTTAAACCTCAATCTAAGACTATATCCATGGATTCTAAGAGGAACAATAGATGAAATTCAAATTTTACCAAGGAATGAGTCCAATTAAATTACTTGAACATGATAACTATGAATGTAAACTATAAAGAAGAAAACTCTAAATTACTTGAACTTGATAACTATGAATGTAAACTATAAATAAGAAATCCATCACTCTTACAATTTGAGTAAAACATTTTAATTAAACATCTTTTTTTTTTTTAAATTATTAAAATGTCCACCTAATTACTCGAGATCAAACTCTCACACTATCGTGTTTGTGATATTACAGTTCATATTAAATTAATGAAAACTAGGTGTCTTGCTACCTCACTGGTACTAAAGAGTAGGGAAGAAAATTATCAAAAAAAAACATGTAGTCCTAAAAATAAGGTTTGGAGGGTAGTAAATATATTCTTTATTAATAAAATGAATATAATATTTATGTATAAAATAAGCTATTCATTTTTATTTTTTTTGACTTGTTTTAATAAGTATTAATCTTTTGAAAAATAACTTCAATGGTTTATTTTATTTGTGTAATTTGAAACATGCACTATTATTCATAAATATCAATGGTGTTAATTGTATGAAAATTATCATAGTAAACATATCTAACAATATCGTTATGCATAGAAAAATGGAATAAACTTTTATAATATACAAATTGTAGTAACTAGTAGTAAAAATAAATTTCAATTTTTATGAATTATAATTTTTATTCATTATGAATGGCATACATGTAAAAATGGTTTAACCCTAAAATGTTGATATAAGATTATCTTATCATTAACCCTAGATGTGAAATAAAAGGGTGTATATAAATTAAATGGCACAAGGTTTATAATAAGATCTATATCATACTAATTAGATGATGAACTTCGACATATGAATACATCAAATTTATTATGTTAAGATAGTCTAAATATGGAAATTAAAACTATGATAGGTATAGAAATGATAAAGAAATGATGTACTTAGCTTGTTTTGGCATTAATGTAGTTTTAGATTTGGAACAGGTAGAAAGTAGGCTGGAAGGAGATTTTAGAGGTCTTCAGATTCTAGCTCTAACACTTCTAGTAATAAGACACTCATGACAACCTAAGATGATTGCATTGATGCTACTATCTGGGTTGACTGAAGCATCTTATATGAAATAACTATTGGAAAATGATGTGACCACCTAGATGATTTTGGTTTTACTTCACCTTCACACAGGTGTATTTAGATCTGGGTCATGAACTTTCATTCCTTGTGAAATGGGAAAACCCTAGTTCTCCACCTTTATAATGACCTTGGGGGAAATTGGTTTAGTGGGCACACATTATCAAGATAACACTAAATAACCTATTATTAGACAGTGTTGCCTACATATCTAATATTCCATAAGAGGGCCTCAGACTCATGTAATTATCCCTTATTTGTTGACTTATGTGTGAATCATACAATATGTGTAAATAAATTACAATAGTGACCTAGCTTATAACTTGTAAAATTGGGATCTTGAGATTCTCCTTTAATACTTTAAACCTGTATATGTGTTGAACCTATGATTAGTATGTAAATAGGGAATTTTTGTTTAATTGAATGCTCTTTGGTAATAATACTTAGTATTGTTCTCATGTTTATAGGTGTGGTGAATGAGGGTTAGTATTGTATTTATATCAATCTGTTTGGATTAATAACTTATATTAAAAAACTTAGGCTAACCATTATAATACATTTCATTGTAATTTGGATGATTTTAGGGCACTAGACACTTATGTTGAGACAAGACAATAGCATTAATGCTACTATTTGTCTTATGTGTTAGTGTTTAGGGAGTAGGAAAGCAAGTACAGGTTCAAAACTTGGAAAGATGGAAGATAAGTACATTTTAATCATTCTGAGAAAGATGGAAGACTTGGGCCATCAACATAAGACTTGTCAAACTAAGAGATTTAGGTCAAGGGGCATAAATATAGAGTAGATGTTAGATATGTGAAAGTGAGAAAGGTCTACAACTTACAGGAACAAATAATGTCCAAGTTTTTCAAGTGTATAAGATTGAGGTGCTATATACTCATAAAATATCATCTACATTCCCCCCTTAATCTATTAATGAAATTGCTAGTTTAAAAGAAAGAAATGTGTAACTGGGTATGTGTGCACACTTTATCTTTGCATGTTCCCAATTTAGTGTTTTATTGGTGGATGGCCTACAACCAAGATCAGTTTATAATATAAAATTAGTGCATATAATCTAGGATTGAAAGTAATTAAAATAGATTGAAATTGAAAGAGTGAGCTTTAGGAGTACACATGTGTGTCAATGTAATCACCTTGCTTATTGACAAGTCATTTTGAAAAAGATGTATCATTATAAGGCTCTAAAAATAAGATTAGAAAAAAGATAGATCAATCTTGAAAGTGCATATATCTAAGGAGATAAATAGAGAGATAAGGAGAGAGAGAGAGAGAGGTATTATAAGGCACATGCCCCCAAATTTGGAGCAAAAGTGAGTTTCCACCTAGCTATTAAGATTAGCTCAACCATACAACCCAATGATACATGATAAATGATAAATTCAAACCTAAAAACCTAGAAATATTGAGTGATTTGATCACCTCAACCATAATAAAAGGTGAATGAACTACTATAGTAGATTGGATCAATAAAGTCTATAAAATTTGATGGGGTATTAGTATGAAAAAGTTCATGATATGGTAATAGTGCATAAAAGAGTTTTGGAATCTAAAACTAATTTGATTTTTTTAATATTAGGCACATGTTATATAGCATATGCACCTTATATATGTCTCATGTTGAAACTATTTATAACAATAGTACCAATGTATATAATTCTACCATAACTATGAATCTAAATCACTTGTGTGATTTGGCGAATTTGGAAAATTGTGTAATTGTGGATAAAATGCTTCCAAAGCATACCCCCACTATATATGGATAAATATGAAAAATAATATAAATACCAATGTGGAGAACATGTTTCTAAAACATTCCCTTAATGTAATCTGGAGATGTTAAATATTGAATAGGTGTGGAGAACATGTTTTCAAAGTAAGCCCCCACTAAATTTGAGATATATGAATGTGTGGAAGCCATGCCCATATAATATACCCCAACTAAATCTAAAAATTGATATAAGTACCATATACTTAATGAGGGTGGTAAATGTCTACATATAACATTTTCAAACTTTATCAATTATTAAGGTTTTATGTCTTGTAAGAACCTATCGAGTCTCAATATCTCTGAGTGCATGCCTTAAAGGGTGTACCAAAAAATGAGTGGGTATACCATTGGTGCTTCATAGTATTATGTTCCCTTTATTACCACTTATTACCTGCACAACCATCTCCTAAAAACACTCCCCTAAGCTTTGCCTCCTCTTTTCACCCTCCTCTAGTCATTTTCTACCTTCATTAGCCCTTCACTATCCTAAAAACCCTTTCCAATGGTTTAAAATACACTATCAACCCCATCAAATTTGTACTCTAATTTATGAAACTCATTTAGGGTCTATGTCAGCCCCTAGTTGACCTAGACCCAAACCTAATTTTATTTTGTTAATAATGATACAGAGTTGATTAGGATGACCCTATCAGTCAAACTTTCAAAAAGGTATAGGGTTAGATTTAGCTATATAAACACATTAACTTTTCCATTTATTAGAGATAAAGGAAAGAAGAGTAATATATTATGCATACGCTTATCCACCATTCTAATTGAGGAGTATATCTTAGGGTTTCAATACTTTATTTGGAGATACAGATCTTGTCTTGTGGAGAAGTCTTTTAGATTCATAGATAGGTTGTGTTTGCTATATATAATTTATCCTTTTCATCCTTACATACCACAACAACCTCTTATAAAGTACCTTGGAGAAGGGAGAATTGAGGCTAAATGGATTCATATTGAGAGGTAAGTATTCCTAACTTTGTTCTTCCTTTGTAAGAGTGGATAGATTAACATTTGTACTTATCTCTCATATATTAGGATTTCATATGCATTGTCTTGAGTATATATCTCCTATGTATTTTTACTCTTTATGTTTATTACCCCCACTTTTTTCCATAAGCTTTGGTTAACACTAGATTAGACTTTACTTTGCATTTGTCATTTACTTTTATGAATTTGAAAACATAAGATCTAGCTAGGGTTATTGCATAGTTTTGCTTGATTGAGGATTTGGAACCCTCCCTAGTGATTTTATTATGGTAAGAAATCCCTTGGATAGGTCTAATGGATACATCTTGGTCATGACCCTGAATATCTAATGTATCAATAATTAAAAGTGTAGGTAGAATTTATCTTATTCGAGATAGGATTGATTAATAGATCAGTTGTATTCCCTTTGCATACATTATGGTAAACATGACATTTTCTCATCATATCATATTTTTATATATTTATATTACTATATAAAATTAGTCGATATAGTCCTAACTTTCTATGCATAGGTTTAACACACAGTCACTTTAAATGACTTTATTTTATATGTGTAGGTATTCTCCAATTATGGGTTACTAAATCAAAAAGTTTGGATCAATATACTTCTTAAGTTCCAAATTGGAACACATATTTAAACTAGTTGACTATATCTGTTATTTTATTCTATCAACATAAAAGTTTACAAACATAATTGAACATGTAGACTATATTCATTATCTCTTTTTTAGCATACAAGGTTTTGCAAACTTATTCAAACTAGTCGACCTAGTCAGCATAATTTGAAATTAGAATTTGAGCCTCATAACTTAAAAAAAATTAATCCAAAACATATTCAAGCCCACTAAAGTTCATTTCTTTTTCTCTCTCTATCATTTTAGTTCTTCCTTCAAGTATTATTTTTCACAAGTTTGTAGTCTATAAAACTAAAACCCTACATCTAACTGGGTCAACCTAGTCGACTCAATTTTGTAGTATATTTTCTATCTAAGATACATAGTTGACCTATTCAACTTTAATTTTAAATACCTTGCTTTTTCAAAATAATATCAACCCAGTTGACTCTGTTCTATACTATATGCATATAGTTTCACCTGAATCGACTCTATATTATTCTCAATCAAAGAATTAACATTAATTTGATATTAATTAATTCACATTTCCCTTTCATTTGTTTGCATGATTAGAGTAACTCAAATAACTTAAATAGGTGGTTTTTCACATTACCATTTTAGTTTCACTATTTTACTCTTTTGCACACACTACCAAATCATTTTACATTCAAAAAGCATTAAACATTTTTCTTCCCTAGGCCTACCTACTTAGATTTTATCACCAAGGGGGAAGTCAACTAGGTTTTCTAGCCAAGTATAAATATTTTGTTGATGTTATATATTGGAAACACACCTAACACCATTATCACTACAATATTATAAAGTGAGGAGTTAGGCCCCAATACCAAGCCAATACCATTGCCAATATAGATCCTTTTCATCCCAAACATCCTAAAACCAAAATTACACTACTTTTTAGTTCCATTTTTAGCCAAATTTTCTATCACATTATAATTACACTTTATTATAACTCAATAACACTTAATTGACCAATTATTTAGCATTTAATTTTCAATTACTACTTGTTCTTTGATCATTGTGTGTTGTATTGCAAAACTTGCATTGGCCAACATTGGTGCAATATTTATTTTATGTGTTCCAATTTGATCAATCACATTGATTTAATTATTTGTGTGTTTTATTTCATTTTTATTCAAATTATCTTATGAAAATTTCCCCTATTTCATAACACTATCATCTTGGTCGATACAGTCTCTTACAAACTATTTAGCCTTGCTACCTATAATACATAATTGACATGTATGAATTTGTATTCTTATATCACTATTTAGTTCTATGTTAACAATACATAGTTGATATGTATGATTGTGTATCCTTATCAACCTATTTAGCTTTCCTAACTATAATACATAATTGACCTGCATGACTGTGTATCCTTATATTTTTTCTATTTCTTGGCCTATAGAACACAACTGACTAGCTCTACTTTGTATCCTATTTTTTAATTTTATCTTTGCATCATTATTTTTTTATTCCTTATTTAATCATGACTTATTATTTGAGGATAAAATAGAATTAAACTCAATAAATATGATGAGCTTTACCAATCCCAATAGGTTTCCCCAAAAATAGCTTATGGCTTCCACTTTAAATGAAATCAATTTGCATGTGGACACTCATACTACTTATTATAAGACTCCTCTTAATTCATATTTAGTTCATAACCATATTTTCTCTTTAGATGATCATTAAAAATTAGAGTACATTCCTAAAATTATTTTCTTCATTAATGAATTTCCTCAACATAGGAGAAAATACCCTTCAACTATTTACAATCTCATGATAAGTGGTCAAGCAGGAATAACCCCATTCCCCTTCCCATACATTCTCTCATGAATTTGGTGTTGATACCTTCTTTGATTTTCAACCTCTCCCTTATATTTTGACTCCTTCTCATACTATGACTTATTATTCTTTGATTTATTCCACCTCCATGCTTAGTATATCTACTAACATGGTTGGTTCAACATCTAGTGGGTATTTTACAAGATTCTTCCTTCTCAATCACTCCACTAGTGCACCATTTTATACCAATGGTAATAATACCAATATTGATTCTTTTTCTTATAATGTCAATCCTTCTACGAGTTCATCTTTTGTTACACATGTTAATCATGCTATTAGTACCTCCTTTTCTACCAATGCCTTTCAAGCCATTAGTGTTTTGTATGCCACCACTTATAGTGTAACCCAATACATTAATACCATTGATAATGCTTCACATGTCATGAAAAATAGTCACAATACCACCCAAATACATCTATTTTTATTACAAACTCTTAAATGAATTTTTTTCAAGCCAATAATGCCAATCAAATGATGTAAATGCAAAATCACCTTATTCACCTTCAAAATTGACCTTAATAGGTTTCATGGGGAGCACAAAATCAAAATGCCCCTTACCTCCCCTTAGGGATTCCCATGGAAACCTCATTCCCCAACCACTCCTTATTAACAAAATAATTAAACATCTTCAAAATGAACCTCTTACACCTCAAATTGTTGATATAGACATAGGAGGTATCACACCTACCATTAGTTACAATGGGTAAGTTGATCCTACCTTAAATTTAAAAATGTTTGGCAATATCTAAAAATATTGGGTCAAATTAAACACTTTTGTTGCTACCAAGATATTAATGAAAATGGTCTCTAGAGACATTTTAGATTAGTATAAACAAATCAAGTCCCATTCTATCACTAGATTGGAAGATATAGTTAACTCTCTAGTAAAATAGTTTAAACTAATGACCTCTAAATAGTACCTTGTCTCACTTATTAATTGTAAGTAGCTTGAAACTAAAACCCCACAAGCTTTCATCAAATGGTGGAAGACCTTGTCTCATAAATGTGAGCATAACATGGCAGATGATAATCTCAATCATTTATTCACTAATGCTCTTTATCCCAAGTTTTAATATTTGGTTAGGACTTTCTCTCCAAAAACTTTGGAAGAATCCCTCAACTAAGTTAAGCATCAATATTTTCTCATGTGTTAGTTTGAGCCATCCCAACCTCTCATAGGCACTCGCATGCTCTTTAAAAATAAAAATCACCATACTACCAATGACGGTGTTACCTATTCTTATGATACCATTCAAAATATTCAATCCATTACTCCCAACCATATTATAAAGAAGGATCCCCCTCTAAAAAATGCCCTTAATCTTAGATTTTCCCAAATAAACAACATTAATGTTCATAAGACATTATCCTTAGCCAAGCTCCAAAATCATCTACCAAGGCCTCTCCCATAAGAACTTGACCCCAATCACCCTATTAACTCATGGTATGATACAAATAAATTTTGATGGTTTCAAGCCATTTAGGGTCACTCTCATGAGACTTCTAGGTAATTACATAATTTAAATATGGATTTCCTTCTTTGTCCAAAATTTGATCAAGATTCACTTATTTGTAAATGCTAATAAGCCTATGATATAGCCTTCAAATTTCATGAAACACAAACTAAAAATCAAGATTTGAACTAGGCTAATGTTCATCATATGAGCCTACTCATCCTATTCTTTTTATACCTTTAGATAATCCTCATATTATATCTAATTATGTTCCACCCTCATATGAGCCTAGCCCAGTCTCTCCACCAGCCCCACCTCCCCTCAGTGATGGTCTTATTATTTTACCATAGCTTGATCCCTTATCCACCCAATTGGCTGATCACCCTTACTATGATATTCATTTATTTATCAATCATTGGAATAGAGACTACCAATTATACCATCCTTCCTCATCTTCTGCTTCTACTCCTTCTGGTAGTAGACCCATAAATTATACTAACAAGTGTATCTATTTCTTCCACATCACAGATAATCACTCCACATATTATCAAAATCTTAGACAATATATCAACACCTTTCATCTTACCCTTCCTCATCCAAAATACAAGACTATAGCCTCCTCCCAAGTTTTTACTTGAGTATATTCCCAAATATGGATAGGTATATTGTCTTTCACACTAGTGTGGTACCTATCACACTAATCATTTTTGCATCATCTAGCAGGATCTTCATGATCACCTTATGACCATTATTATAATTGTTTTTCCCCCTCCCATAGGTCATCCACATAATAAGGTTCCTCCTTATTCATCTGTGGTTCCTATTCCACTTGTGGTTCCTTATTCACTTATGGATCCTACTCCACTTGTGGTTCTTTCTTCACCTATGTCTTCCATGCCACCTACATCTTATCTCCCACCTATGGTTCCTTCTCCACTAGTGGTTCCACCTCCTTATCCCATAAATACCATTCTTATTCTAGCATCTATTCCCCTTCTTGAGTATTCTATGCATGAGGACCCTCATGAGCATGATCCTTTAGTTATACCTACACTTTTTTAGAAGAGATTCAATGAGATGTCTTTTCAAATCTTCCCCTAAGGATCAATGAGACTCTTATTATAGTTAGAGTCCTTATTCATAGAGATATATTAGATGTTATACATAATATTTGTGGATATATTTATCAATATTTATTAACACAACATGGTGTTCCTTCACTTTCACCTTCATTATGATTTTGTATTGTACTTGTGATACACTTTTCTTTATATCTTATATAATTTGAATTTATGTCAATTTTTTCTTCACTTATCTATCTTTCATTAATCTTTATATCTTTCATTATGTGTTTTATATGGTATCATTTATTTCCTTCATCCTTATGGATTATTTTTACATGCTTATGTTCAAGAATTCATTTCTTTTTCATGAATTTCTATCTTTTTATCATGGTTTTTTGATACCTTATCTCCACAACATGAATAATTTTTATTGTGACTTGGTTATATAAACCTTACTCCCCTGCATAATCCTTATTTACCATGTGATCATTTATAAAACAAGTCATCTTATTGTAATTCTATTTTATCAGTCTACTTCAAATCTCCTCTATTCCCTTATTTCCTTTCACAAACTAAGTATACACATGGTTGAAACTTTAGATAACATATTGGTTCATAGGTAAGCCTAAGTGTTTTAGTCAGTCATGTCTTTGGTTACTTAACTTCCTTTAGACAAAGTTTAAATCTCATTCATGTGTATCACTTTTATCCCTCATGTTGGTTATTCCAAATCTATATGGAGGAAGAATCTTCACATCCATAAAAATTCAAAAGTCAAATCAACTAAACAAAAGGAAATGATATAAAAAGGAAGCATTCAGATTTTAAAATTTAAATCACATTAAAAGATGTGATTCATAGCACATCTCCTTTTTATAATTGAAGCTCAAACTCCACATTTGGTCTCATGATAGATTCAAGGTCCATTGGGGTGTGGCAAGCTAGTAGACTGGAAAAGGAGACAAAAAATATTTTACTGCTACCTACTTTCTCACACAAGTACCCAATCTTCACTATAGACCGATGGGTCTATAACAAGCCCTAAGTAATAGGGAACATGTTGTGAGAAGGTAGGTCCTTTTTTACTTTCTTGTGCATACAACCAATATGATTTTATCTTAGTATTCCACTTATTGGCATATACAACTTTGTGCTTATTTTGAATGGGTATCTTTTATATTTTTATGGTCACTAGAATCTTAGTATCTTTTCTATGTACTTAATGTGCCTCATGTTTCCTAAGGTATTCTCATAGATGCCTATGTTTTTATTTTTACATCCCTTTTTTCATTTACCACATTCCTAATATTTCTCTTTGAGAAATGTTACTTTTTCATTGATCAGTCTCCCTAGGGTTCCCCTTTATAAGTTGCATTATAATACCATGGGTAAGACTAAGCCTTCCTCATAAATTAATACATTACAAACATCTTTTTTAAATCATTCCTATAGTTTACTCCACCTCATTGGTGTTCCCTTTTTAGTTTTAGTGTAAGACCATAAATAGGACCAGACCTTCCTCACAAAATATTCTAATACCCAAGTCACAATGAAATTACATGTGTCAAATTTGAGATAAGTAGTGATTGATTATGAGTTACACATCATTAACATGCTTCCCATCTTGATATATTGTTTTTTGTGCTTAAGTCATTGACATTTCACTTTTATCTTCTTATTTTCTAATCACATGTATGCTTACAACCATTTTCTTAAATTTTTCATACTTTCTAGCTTAAATGAGTGTGATCAATTTAAGTTCATTTTTTTAATTTTATCTCTTTTATACTTCCAAATTTAATTTATTATGATTGATTGAATTTTTTTTTTTGTTTTTATACCATTTGGTTTTCATGTACCTTCCATTTTATTACAATATTTTCATACCTCCCAATGTGATATAGTGTGATTTTAATTATTTTAAATTGGTGTAAATATTTTACATGGTTTAAGAACATTTTGTTATCTCTTTTTACCATATTTTGGTTTATTATTTTTATCACCAAATCTTTCACCCTATAAGATTTTTTTCAATATTCTTCCAAATTTGGGTAACATGGGAACATTTCTAGGTATGAGGGTGTACCTATATCAGAAATGAGCTTTTAGTGTTAAGGGATAACTCCATAAATATATTGTGAAATGTTTTCCACTTAAGTTACTACTTATTTATGGGAAAAGAGTTATAAAATTCATAAATTGGACCTACTAAAAAGGAGGTGATGCACTGATAATGTCTTTCACATGACCATAATATTTCTACGATGTTGAAATAGAAAATATATGTCAGTCTCTATTTTTAATAGATTTTAACATGAGTATTTTAATATAAAGGTGAGATATGAATAGAAAAACAAGAGAAATGAATGAGAGGGTATATTTCACACTTGAAGGATAATTGTAAACTTGAAAATTTTTACACACTAGACTACACTCTATATGACATGTTAGACTAGGAACTCTTACTCAAACATGAAAGGATAAGGAAAGGAAGGATAGATAATTATCACTTCTCATCACCATACATCACTTTCAAACTAAGGAAATTGTTCAAAACTCAAAAATAGACTTGTATTAATGTTCAAAATTAGAATATAACATCAATCTAGTAGGGCTTCACTATACATGGTGTGGTGATTCTTACAATAGCTTGAGAGCTATATTTATAGAATAAAAGAATCAAGAGAGAGGGAATTTTTAATTATCAAAAGGGGAATCAACAAGCTCAAATCTATTTGAAAAGCTGTTAAAATTACTTTAATGAATCAAGCTCACTCTAACCCTTCCTAATTGATCTAGGTCACTCCAGTCCACTACATCATTATAATATACTATTTGTGATGTTCCATGGTACTTACAATAGTAGGATCAAGTCATTTTCACTTTTTTCTAATGTAAAACTAATCATTATTGGTTTTTTTATGTGTGCTCAAGTGGGGAGAAGGGTTATTTTTTTACAGTTAGCTTTGGTGATAGTCATTAAAGTCTATGTGTCTACCTTTATAGGTCCTCAATAACACCATCTAATCCCAAAATATCTACTTTCAGCTCAAACTTAATCATGTACAAGCTAAGCTCTACTCTTATCTATTTACTTTGGTTTAAAATCAACCCTTTGACCTCCATCTAAGTCATTTGGGATCTCCTTTGTTATTATTGGTCATTGAAAATTGCCTTAGATTATTGATCCCTTCACTCATCTCACACTATTGGATCTTTCAAGTATGAACAAATGTGAGCCTTTAGATCTTCTTTGAAATTTCAACCTTATCTCTACTTACACCACATGTTAAATGTGTGTGAATCCTTAAGATCCTACTATCAGTCTGTAGCTTCACATGTTTGTGCCATGTGTTGACCCCTCAAATTATTTGACTCTTTTGACCTTTATTCATTTTTATAGCTAGATTCTTGATCAAATGCTAACCATTGATCTACTAGGACCCACTTTTAAACTCTAATGACTACTTTATGACCTTAATTTTGACATCCTCACTCCCATCAAAATATGTTCATGTGACCATCTTTGATGGTTTCACAAATGTCATTTTTAATCCAAATAGGATTATCTTACTCTATCATTAAATTTGACATCCTATTGACCATCATTCAATGTTTTACAGAACATGATTAATGTCCTACACAATATCAAAGTTAAGCACAAATAGATCTTTACTCAAGATGTATTTTGACATTGGTGCAAATGTCTAAGAAATTTGAACTTTGATGGTAATTTGTTAGGGCTTGAATTTGATATCTATAAAGCCATCTCAGACTTTTGAAATCAAGTGGCTATTTATTTGATCCTTTTTATAGATCAATTATTTTGGGAAAATTATCTAAAAATAAATATGCCTTAGACTTTTGCTTCAGGATAAAAGCTCTAAAACAAATTTGCCTTCAAGAAAAAATGTCCTAGATAATCTTCTTGAAAGAATTATCGTTAGAATATCCCTTTTGGAAATGGTCCTTCTCCCTTGTAAAATTTATCTTCATAACTTTTTAAAAGTTCCCTTTAAAAATTTGACTTTGTCATTTTTCTAAAATAAAAGATCCTTCGAAAGAATTGCACTAAACCTTTTGGTGAACAAAAACACCCTCCAAAAAAATTGTAAAGGACCATTTTCTTGTAGAAGTTCCCTTTGAAACCTTGAAGTGGACCATTTTCCTGGGAAAATTACCCTTCAAGAAAATTAAAGAGGGTACCTACCCGATAAACTGACCCTTTGAGATTTTTGCACTGGACCATTTCCCTAAGAAAAGTACCCTTCAGGGAAATTGTTTGTGATACTCGCTTGAAAAAGTGCCCTTAAAAACTTTTGAAAAGGGCTAACCTCTCTAAAATATACACTTTGAAACTTTTACAAAGTACCTTTTAGGGAAATTTAAGTGAAATAATGAGCAGGAGATACACAGGATCCACAGGATCAATCCAGGAAAAAAGAACAAACAACAAATAACCTACAAATATTTTTAGAGAATAAATAAATTTGTCACACCTAAAAAATAGGTGATAATCCACAAATTTCTCTGTATATTCTCATTAATATCTCATTAATTTCTCATATAATGCAAAGTATTTATAATACAAATAGTTTGTTTCATGTTAACAAACTATTTGTAATGATTACAAAATAGAGAAAACAAACTATTTGTTTTCTCATACTACGAACAAATATATTGTTGAGAAATTCTCAACAATAAAATAAATTAACTGAGGTAAATAAATTTTACCCTCGGTAATAAATAACTTACCCTATTAACCCTAGGTAAGATTAAATATGCATTATTCCAACACCCTCCCTTAAGTGAAACATAGGGAGAATGACAAACAAGGATGGGTCCCGGCTACTAGGCCTGATAAGGTACCCATGTACAAACCAATCAAAATATATGAAAAATAAAGGAAGGACTTCATGGGAAATCCCCCTCAAGGACAACTTCCTTCACCCCAAGCATCACTCGCAACTGAAGATAACGAGGAGAAGCCAAAGGTTTAGTGAAGATTTCTGTAATTTGCTCAGCTGTAGGCACAAACTCCAAAGAAAGAACTCCATCCTGAATAAGATGTCAAATGAAGTGCATGTGAATCTCAATGTGTTTTGTCTGCTGATGCTCAACAGGATTGTGTGAAATAGAAATCCACTTTGGTTATCACACCAAAGAGTAGTAGGACCCTGCTGTGTGAAGCCAAACTCTCCAAGCAACTGTCGAAGCCAAAGTATCTCCTGACTAGCTTTGACAGCACCTCGATACTCAGCCTCATTAGAGGATAATGCAATAGCAGTCTTTTGCATGCCCAAGCAACTGGACCTAAAACAAGTGTGAAATCAAATCCACAAGTGGACTTGTGAGTGTCAACATCACCAGCCCAATCAGAGTCAATGTATCCAACAAGCTATGTAGAAATCTGTGGTGTGTAATGTATACCAAAGTGAGTGGTGCCTCGAATGTAGCACAAAATATGCTTGGTTGCTTGCCAATGACTCTCATGAGGCTCATGTGAGAACTGAGAGACAAGGTTCATAGCAAATGTGATGTTGGGATGGGTATGAGTCAGGTATAAAAGACTACCTACAAGTTGCCGATACAAAGTGGAATCAACAAGAGGAGTCATACAAGTGGCAGACAACACAATACCTTACTGATATGGAGTGGGTGTAGGCTTACAATCAACCATGCCAAATCGATGAAGAAGATCTATCGCATACTTCTGCTATCCAATAGAAATGCCTTTAGAAGATTGAAAAACTTGAAGACCAAGAAAATAATGTAGAAGTCCCAGATCTGTCATATCAAACCTATCTGCCAACTTGTCCTTGATGTCATGTATCAAGGAATCTAAATTGCCAGTGAGGATGAGATCATCAACATACAAAACCAAAATGACAAGCTCCTCACCTTGCTTCAAGATGTATACATTGTGATCTGACTCATAATGAATAAAACTAGAACTCAAAAGAAAACTATCCATCTTCTCATACCAAGCTCTAGGAGCTTATTTGAGGCCATAAAGAGAATGATGAAGTCTACAAACCAAGGATGAGTCTTGCACAAATCCTGGAGGCTGCTCCATATAGATGTCCTCATGGAGTTCACCATGTAAGAAAGCACTCTTCACATCCATCTGAAAAATAGACCAAGAATGTGAAGCAGGAAGAGAGAGTACAAGTCGAATAGAATCCATCTTAGCTACAGGGGAAAAGGTCTTAGAGTAATCAAAACCTTCAACCTATGAAAAACCCTTAGCTACTAATCTAGCTTTGTACTTATCTACTAATCCATCTACAGCATATTTGGTCCTATAGACCCATTTACATTTTACAAGTTTTCTTCCCTTATGAAGAGGGACAAGATCCCAAGTATCATTCTTCATCAATGAAGAATACTCATCATACATAGCAACATCCCACTCAGGTATACTAATAGCCTCAGAAAACAACACTAGATCATCTGTACAAGTTTGTCCCAAAAGAGCAACACCAGATGTCTATGAGCGAGTGTGATGAGAATCAGATGGATCACCAACAAAAGAACCAGCTGCATGTAGAGTGCTCTTTGCCCATTTAGGCAAAGGTGGTGAAGAAGATGGCTATGGTGGCTGAATAAGTGCAACATCATCATCATCAACAATAGAAATCAAATCCTCACTATCCTCAGTAGAAGAAGGAGGGGAAGAAGAAGAACTAGATGTACACTCCTATGGAGTGGGTAGCTCATCAACCTGAACATCCCGTCGAAACAACACATCATGTGTGATAAGATCAAAAAGATAGTAGGCTTTTACATCTTCACAATAACCAACAAAAATGAGTGGTTGGCTTTTCTTCTCCAATGCTTTACATTTGTCATCAGGAATGAATGCCCATGCTTGACTCCCAAAGATGCAAAAATCTGAAATATCAGGCTTGATCCCAGACCAAGCTTCTTATGGTGTCGTATTTTGCACAGATTTGTGAGGCATATGGTTTTGAATGTAGTTTGCACAATTTACAGCTTTAGCCCAATATTGTGGACCCAAATTTTTAGAGTGAATCATACAATTAGCCATCTCTTTCAATGTTCGATTCTTCCTCTCTGCTACACCATTTTGTTGAGGAGTGTGTGGTATAGTGAACTGATGTTGTATCCCATGCTCAATACAAAAATCATAGAAAGCATTACTGTCATATTCCCCCCATTATCAGTGTGTATCTTCTTAAGAGGAAGAGATGATTGTTTTTCAACAAAGGCTTTGAAAGCCTTAAAAGTTTCAAAAACTTCACTTTTCAACTTGAGAAAATATACCCCAAGTTTTACGAGTGAAATCATCAATGAATGTGAGTACATATTTAGCCCTTGAAAAAGAACGAGTTGGAAAAGTCATCAAATCACTATGAACCAACCCTAAGGGTGCATTTGCAAATGTGGCCTTACCAACTAGAAATGGATCCTGGTGCTGTTTACCAACTAGACAACCAGGACATACCCCATCAATACATGAGACCTTAGGAAGGCCTTTTACAAGATGTTTTGTACTCATTTGTTGCATATATCCATAACTCAAATGTCCCAATCTCTCATGCCACAATTTGTTGAGATTATTACCATGTGCTATAAGTGAAGAACCAGAAGACATAAAAGACTCAAACCTATCAAAAGTATAGAGTCTTACAGTATGGTCTGTTGTATTTGTAGCAACTATCTCACTAGGATCATTACATTCTCTTATTACAACATTATGTGAAGTAAACTCCACAATTGTACTAGTACCAAAATTACATATTTGATATACAGAGAGAAGATTAGAAGAGATTTGAGGTACAAGCAATACATTGTTAAAACATCCATCCTGTTTATCAACAGTACCTAATCCGAAGACTTCAATCTATGAGGAGTTACCCATAACAATATGTGATGTACTACAATCTGTAAGGGAAGACAATAGATCCTTAGAATTTGTGAGATGTTGAGAAGCACTTGAGTCAAAAATCCATTGATCCTGACATGAAGATATAGCCCTGGCTGAAAGTGCTTTCCCTTTTCCTGTAGAAGTAGAAGGAGATGGAGACGAAATGGAAATTTTGTGTTGTCTGACTGCTACCTCTAATGCTTCCATCTTCTTAAAACATCTACTTTCATCATGATTAGGACCACCACAAAAATTACATGGACCAAATGTTTTATTCTTTTGCTTAAAGGACTTTTTGGTCTTAGTAGATTTAGAATGATGAGGTGATTGGGTGGTGGACTCTGGAGGGTTATTTGAAGGTGCTTGCTTTTTAGACTTAGGTGAAGGTTTTCCTTTAGAATAATTAGCAACTAGAGCATGACTAGGACCAGGTAGAGCATCTAATGCCATTAATTTTGTTTGCTCCTTAGTCAATCTTTCACAAAAAACTTCAAAGGAAGGCCATTTGAATTCATCACCTAATGTATCCATCATAGTATAAAAAGCAGAGGAAAAAACACTATATGGTCCATTCAACTTTGAAAAAATCATGAAAATGCACTCCTAATCACTTTTATCCTTGTCACCAGCTTTCAATTGTGACCTTATAAATTTGAATTTTGCTAAGAATTCATCTATTGAAGGGAAATCTGATGGAGAGAGAGTACTCAATTCTGCATCTAATTGCAAAATTTTAAACTCATTAACTTTGCCAAATAGGTTTTTAAATTTTTCCCATACCTCTTTTGGCGTAGTAGCATCTACAATGTGAAATTGAAGATTATCTGAGACGTTGAGGCAAATCAATCCAAGAGCCTCATCCTGCTTACATCCATATGCATATTTGTCTTTTTTAGTGGTGAATGTTGCAGGTGTCGTTTCAGAAAAAATTATCCATAAGCCCTTTGATTGAAGGAGTTGTTGCATTTTTAGCTTCCAAACATGGTAATTTGTAGAATTTATAGGTTCAAACAATCGAGATTCCATTCCCGAGGAAGATGATGAAGTTGACAAGAACAATCTAGACATTTGTTTTTCCTCAAAAAACACCCCTCCCGTTACAATTTAACATCTCCCGATGAAAAAAAAATTTAGCCTTGGCTTAAAAAATGGATTTATACAAAAAAAAATGTAGGGGGATTTGACCCCAAGACCTCCTCCCTACAAATTTTTAACAAAATATATCTAGCCATTTTAGCAAAGTCAAATTTGAACTTTCAAAGCTAGAGACTTGCATTTAAACCACTAAAAATTAAAATAATTAATTAAAAAAAAACCCAAAAATGACTCACACATGTGAGATATCAGCTGAATAATATTTTTCTTTATCAAAAAATAAACTCTTTTTCCAGCAAGACGTGGTGGTCAGGGAAATATTTGAGAAAATTTGTAAACACAGCCAAGGAAAAAACACCTTTCAACAATGCAGAATAGCTCCACTGGATCTACCAAAAGGACTGTATGGCATACTCCAAATCTATCATTCTCAGCATTAAATGAAATCTTTGTAATTCTGATATCACATGAAATTATCATATTTTGATTTTATATAGAATAAGGCATTCAAAAATGAGAAATCCGTACGGCTATACAGCAAGCAAAAAACAGTTTTTACTTTCCTGTTGTTGGCTTCCAAAACATTGTACGGCCTGATCAAAATTTGTCAAAAATTATATGGATAGAAATATATAAGATTAATATTTCATTAACAGGTCTCATATTTGAAAAAATTCAACTGTACGATCTTCCACATCAGAAAAATGGACAGGTACTGCAGTCTGCCAACAGGGACCAGTCTACAATTTTTTGAATGAAATAGTTGTACGTCCTGATCCAAATGTGAAAATTCAAATTTAAATGGATTCCTTACTTTATTTCCTACGCCTCCATGAAAAAAAATCTGATTTTTGATATCTTTACGGTCATTTAATGAGCATAAAGTACAGAATTTTCCAAAAAAAACTAGTAAATAAGAACCAGAATTTGAGAGAATTAAAAATATCTGTAACACATCAATAAAATAATATTTTTTAATGTGTTAAAAGATGAAAAATTTCAGGGAATAGGATATTCAATTGGAACTCCAAGATCTGATACCATGAAAGAATGAGCAGGAGATACACAGGATCCACAGGATCAATCCAGGAGAAAGAACCCACAACAAATAACCTGCAAATATTTTCAGAGAATAAATAAATTTGTCACACCTAAAAAATAGGCTATAATCCACAAATGTATCTATATATTCTCATTAATCTCTCATTAATTTCTCATATAATTCAAAGTATTTATAATACAAATAGTTTGTTTCATGTTAACAAACTATTTGTAATGATTACAAAATAGAGAAAACAAACTATTTGTTTTCTCATACTACAAACAAATATATTGTTGAGAAATTATCAACAACAAAATAAATTAACCGAGGTAAATAAATTTTACCCTCAATAATAAATAACTTACCCTATTAACCCTAGGTAAGATTAAATATGCATTATTCCAACATTAAGTGGACCATTCTCCTAAGAAAAGACCCTTCAAAAAAACTATGTTGGACCTTTTGCTTGAGAAAGATATCCATTGGGATTCTTGTAAAGGTCCACTTTGAAGAAAGTATCCTTTAGGGAAATTATTTTAAACAAAATGTCTAAAATAATTCTGAATGCTTAGTTAAAAACTATGAAATGAAAGTCCCAAAATAATTAAGCCTTATATATTTATGGGCTTTGTGTGGAATACTTTTTTTGAAGTTAATTTTAATGTCCCAATCACTTGGCCAAAATTCAAGAAAAAATCCCTAGTGCAACCTTAGGCTTTCCTGGACTTGATATTGTAATTGATCAACACCATTCAAATCTACTACTTGCATATATGAGCAAAATGATTCTTAAGATACTAGAAGACACAAGGACTAAGCTAGGCCATGACAACCTTAAAATGGCATATGAAATGACATCAAATGAGATGCAACATGCACTACAACATTATAAAAAACCCCTATGAAAGATTATGACTATGGGGGGTTGATCCATTTTTACTATGGGAAAAAATGGTCAACATCTTTGGTGATTTCCCAAGGGTGGCATGATTTCTATGTCATGACCAGTTACCTAATCTTTCCCATTGGGTTATGGAGTCACAAGTATACAAGTTGGATATATAAACTTCTTTGAACAACACACAAAACATAGAAAACAACAAGGATAAAACACAAATTAAGGAACTAAGAAAAACACATTATGATTCAAAATCACTTATTGGGACAAAAAAAAACAAGAAAAGAAACACAACCCTAACAAAATATTTACAATACAATCTTTCATCTTTCAATAGAATTGTTTCAATGTATCCCATTCACAGTAAAAGGCATTCTTCTCTATTCATCCTTGCTAACTAAAAGGAGTTGTTTTTCTTGCACTTAGTAATGACATACGGTCCACTTCATATGGCATAAAACTTAGTAAGCCTTCCCATCTTTGCTCTATCTTTATCCCATTTGAAGACTATGTCACCTTTTTGAAATGATCTTGGAGTTGCCTTCATATCAAAAGACCTCTTCATCATTATTTGGTGATGTTCTATGGCCTAATGAGCTTTACCTCTAGTCTCTTATAATTCTATTAATTCTTTTAGTTTTACTTCCATTAGAGTGTTTTCAAGTAAATCTAGTTAGTGTGTTAATTCCAAGGTAGGTAGCTCTTGAGATATAGATATCCTAGAATCCCATCCATAGACAAGCACAAAAGGAGAATTCCCTATTGACCTCTTGGGAGTTATCCTATCAGCCCATAAGGTTTTCTTGAGTTTGTTGTGCTAATATTTTTGGTTATACTCCAAGGTTCTCTTAATGATTTTGATTAGATTCTTGTTGGTAGATTTAGCCAACCCATTACCTTGAGGGTAATAGTTGGATGAAGTAGTCAATAATAAACCATTTCTATTTGCGCAACCAACTATTTTAACACCCATAAAAGTAAGATCATTATCTAAAATGATAGTATAAGGGGTGTCAAACCTTGTTATGATACTCTCATAGAACTCCAAGATATCACTCTCATTAGCCTCCTTCAATGTTATTGCCTCAACCCATATGGTAAAATAATTGGTTGTTATGAGTATCCATTTGTGACCAACACTTAATGGGGGATTTATCATGTCAATGAAATCAAGGCCCCACTACATGAAATGTTAGTCCACTTGGATAGGCTTCAAAGGAAGAGATGTAAGATTCTACTTTCATACAATAAGGGCACATTGTCCACACCTTTTAACCCAAGCATGGAAATATTTGAAGAGATTGGGCCAATAATAGCCAGCTATCATGATCTTAGCAGTTGTGTTTGTTGGAGAGAAATGACCCCCTATTGTCCCATCATAGAACTTCTCAAGCAACACTCCAAACTAGTCATTATCAATGCATCTCAAAAGCACACCATTGATGTCCCTCCCAAATAGTAAACCATCCAAAAGACAAAAGGGATCAGATTTCAATCTAAAATACCTTATTTATGATTTATTAATATAATCAAGGTACTCACCATTTTGGATAAATATGATCATGTCATATGTCTAGTTTTGTGGAGGCAATGGACCAACTAGTTAGAGAAGTTCATGATTGAATAGAGCTTCTTATTTTGATTCATGGAGGTTTGAATCTAGGTGTTCATAGAGGCCTTTTCCCCTTACGAATTTTGTCACTTTGATATCAACATCATACTTCATTACTTTAGTGATATACCCTACCCTCTTTTCATTGAGATCTTTGCTCAAAAGAAACTCCTTGTTGTTGGGATGAGAGACCATAACATGAATCTTGTTATTTACCACCATATGTCTAAATTTTTTAGTTTTATTATAATAATGACTTGTTTTTCCATAAAGGTGTACTTGAATTCATAATCTTATAAACCTTGACTGAAGAATGCAATTAGCTGCTCCATGCCTTCATCATTCTTTTGCATCAGCATGGATGAGATAGTATCAAGGTTTTCAAATGAATACAACATGAAGTACTTAGTAAAACTAAGATTAATAAGGGTAGGATCCCCTATAATTACTTTCTTTATGGCTTCAAAACTTCTCTTACCCTCTTTGGTCCAAGAAAAGACCTAGTTTTTCTTGAGCATATATGTGATAGGTTTTATTGAAGATGCAGAACAAGATATGAACCTCCTTACAAAATTTATCTTTCCCAAGAAACTTTGAAGACTTTTCTTATGCAAGGGAAATTATATTCTTAGGATAGCCTCTATTCTCTTAGGGTTAATAGTCAGACTATCCTTGAAAATAATATGTCCTAGAAGCTTACCTTCATGAATAATAAAGATGCACTTATTTAGATTAAGAGATACCCCATACTACCTACATCTTTCAAATAATTGCCTTAATTGTTTCATGTTTTCATCAACATTCTTATAAAATATTATTATATCATCCAAATACACTAGTACCATTTCATTGATCAAACCTTTAAAGGCCATGTCCATTTCTATCTAAAAGGTGGCACTGGCATTGGATAGACCAAAAGGCATCTTCCTATAAATAAAGGTTCCCCATTTTTTAGTGAAGTTTGTCTTTAACTAATTATCTTTATTGACTAAAATCTGATTGTATCCTGAATAGCCATCTAGAAGAGAGAAATTTTGAGAACCTAAAACCATCTGTAGAATTTGCTCCATTGAGGGTAGAGGATAGTGATCTTTGAGTGACACTTGATTAATATCTCTAGATTCTACACAAAGCCTTATCTCCCCATTATTATTTATAATAATATAAAGGTTAACTACTCACATTTAATGTTTGATGGGAAATATTATCTCAGATTCAAGGACTTAGTTAGCTCCATCCTCATGAGTTGTTCAACTTTGGGGTTAATGGGTCTCTGCTTTTGTCTAACTGGTTTAAATTTTTAGTTATAAATTGATGGTATGATGTGCTAGGATAGGATCAAATCCTTTAAGGTCCCTATATTTCCAAGCAAAGATATCATGAAACTCTTTACATAGTTCAATGAATTCTTTCTTTTCTAATGTAGAACATACCTTGCCTAGTTTGAGGAGTTTGTCTTTAAAGATCAAGACCCTTTCATAATTATCGTCATTTGTAGATACACTCACTTTCTCTTTCCTATTATGATAATTATCATTAAATATACTTTTTAAGTTCACCAAACCCTTAGGTATCTTATTGGTCATGAGTTGCACAATCTAGTCACCCAACTATTTTTAGAGCTTCCTCTGGTTTCTTGAAGAAAACTCAACCTCATTCTGCAAGAATCATGCAATGTGTTTTTAACTATCAAACACTTTTCAAGACACTTAATTATTAGGTACAAAATGTTTGATAATGATATTAATATGAGACTACTTTCCTTCCTCCTCTATGGTAGTTAGAGTGTCAAATTGAGGTCCTATGGTAGCTAGTCTATCATCATGACTATTTTATTTCCTTGGGACTGAGTGAATGTTGAATGCATTGAAGTCTTTAAGTAGATCTCATACCCTATGCCTATATGAATTAAACAAATGGTTCTTGGTATCAATCACATTCCTCACCTGGTGCATAACAAACTTATTATCTCCATACACTTGTAGGTCCTTAATCCCTTTTCTCCTTAATCAAACCTTCATACTCAGCCACATTACAAGTGAAACTAAAATTAAATTTGTATGAAGCATAATAATATTTTTTAGATGGAGAGACCAACATAACACCATCCCCTAAACCAACTTTAATTCTTGAACCATCAAAAAACATCCTCCATAGTTTGTTATCTTCACCTTCTTCTTTGGCAAGTAAAGGTGTTTGTATTCCTTCCTCATGTATACAATATGTTCCTAAATTAGTTTCCTCCATGAGATAATAAGGATCCTACTCATAATCATTAGTACCATATTTATCAAGAAATAAATCTACAATTCCATCAAGCTTGGAAATGGTGCCACCATCTAGAATAGCATCCTTTTCTTCATGAATAACATAATTTAAATTAGAACTTGTCTCAATATATGGTTGAATATGAAACCTTACAAGAGTTTATGTCCTAATTATCACCCTAGTCCCATACCTTGTCTTAAGAGATAATAAAGAGTAGTCAGCTAAGAGATATCCACCTATCTTAGTTTTGAAGTCCCTTAATAAGTAGATGGCAAAGTGGGATGGGTTATTATCCACAACAATGTCTTACAAGATAGAGAAACTAGGAAAATCATAAAATAAAACATAAAAGCATTTTATTATTCCTACCATCTTGGAATGTGTACCATCGAATTGAAGGACCCCCTTATTATGTGTCTCATATTTTAGGCCCAACTTTTTAGATACAATTTTTGGCATGGTATAAGTAGAAGCTCCACTATCATCTATGCAGTTATGTACCAATTTGTCACCTATAATAAAGGTGAGGCAAAATGGTAGAGGTTTCTCAGCTCTAGTGGATGGTTCCATAATGGTAATAGGAGAATTTACAAAATCAAAATGGCCATGACATTGATTTGAGGTTAAGGCACTATCAGGGATAGTGGTAACTACTTTTATAGGAGTTATTTTTAACCAGGCATATGAAGGACATCCCAAAGAGAAATGGATACCTTAGTATTCTTCAAAGAATCTATGATGTTTAAAATAGCCATACCTACTTTATCTTGAGCTTTTTTAGGTAGATAAATACTTTGGACTTGAGGAATTGGGGTAGATCTTACCACATTCTAACTTGTTAGAGGTGTGAAAGCCTTTGGAGATAACATAGAAACCTTTAGAACTATCACACTTGCAGTTTCATCTTATTGCCTTGTAGGGTGATTGGATGATCCTATAGGCATGTTGCTACTACCCTATATCCCTCTTTTTAACCCTTCTATTATCTATGATAGAGGCCCCTTGATAAAGCATAAAAGTGTCTTCAACCAAAAATTTGGTTAAGATTTCTCCTTGAGGTTACCAACCCTCATTAACTTACATCATCACTTCATATTCATTTTTTAGGAGGGAAGTAACTACCCCTTGAGACACTAGAGCTTTCTATCAATTTTGATTGACATCCATGTATTGGTCTTACAACCAATCTTCTCCCTACACCAAATTACTATGAATGAGTACCTTCTCCTTTACATTGGTGGTAGAGTTAGGATTGTATGTGTTAGTAGGCCTATTAGGATTAGGCTACCATTGGCCTCTCCCTCTTCCATATTGTTGACCATATTATTATTGATAGGGGTAAGGGTTATAATAACTACCTTTTTGCACATTAGCTTATCTATTTTGAGCCTCTAAGGCTAATAACTTGGATTTCCAATCAACATTATTTTTGGCTTCTTAGGAGCCACCTTTGTTTTGGTATTGGCATTTGGAACTTGGGATACATTTAGAGTACTAGATCAAGCATGAGACAAAAGAGGAATAGACACTTTAGGTGTTAACATTCCATCTTTGATGAGATTATTTTCATATTTGATAGAAAGCTCATATACTTTAGGGAGGGTGGATTATCCCATAGATTAAAGCATAATATAAATTTCAAATCCTAATGGCTCTTAAATAAGTAGGGAACATAAAACTAGTAGGTGGTCTCATAGGAGGAGGCAACCTATGCCAAGTCTTCTAAAACCTTTTGTTAAAGTCATGCTTTATTTCTTTGGGTCCCCTCTTTATCATGTTGATTTGATGTATTTAGGAGTTAGTAATGTTAAAATAATGTTATTTTGACTTCCTGCATCCACCTATAGAGTATGATAGCTGTAGGAATTAAATGCACCCTTTCAAATTTGAATTTAGAGCCTTCTTATTTATTTTTAGGGGTAAATCTATGGGTTAGGTGAGTTTGGCATAAAAATGAAAAAGAAAAAGGGAATGAAGATAAGAATAATACATTCAATACAAGAGAAACATAAGAGTTAATTATGTGTAGTAGTAAGGTAGATAATATAGCAACAACCTATAGGAAAAGAATAGGGGAAAATAAAGCATCCCATAACAAGGAGAGAGAGTAGGAAAATAGAATAGAAAAGCAATAGAGTAAGAGGAGCATAACATAGAAATAACCTATGAGAAGAGAGAAAGGAATTGAACACAATCCATAGTAAGAGAGAGTGAGAAGTAGTAGTTAAGGAAAGCCCCTTTTAAGGGTATTCTGTGAGTTATTTTTAAATAGCAATAGTTGCATTTTTATAAGGAGATTTTTTAATTTAATAGATATATATTTGTGTGTTTATTCCTTCATTTTCTCTACCTTATCTCAATCTTTTTTATTCATTGCTACCCACCTAGGTATTTAAAATTTGGTATATTTATTGCATACATTTTGTAATTTTTCCCTTCCAAAAAGCATTACAATTGTTTTCTCTTCTAACAACTAGTATCAAAATAGCCAGGTTGTGAGTTTATTTAGACATGGAAATAGGTAGTTCATGTTCATGGTAGCATCCCCCTATGTTTGATGGGAAAAATTATGATGTGTAGAGAATCAAGATGAAAAAAATATTCAATTCTCAAGAGCTATGTGAGTTGGTTAAAGTTAGGTGTAATGAGGTTACATACATGGATACCTTAAATGATTTCACCCAAGCATAAAAGAATGTGTTGAAAGAGAATAGTAGGAAATATGTCAAAGCACTCAGCTATATACAAATGCAATTGGTTGATGCAATTTTTCATAGGATAGTAGTAGTTGTCCAATCCAAGAAATCATGGGATATTTTGAAAAATTCATATCAAGGGAGTGACAAGGTGAAACTTATCAAGTTATAGCTCTTAAGAAGGGATTTTGGGACCCTAAAAATGAAGGAGAATGAATCCATCAATGACTTCTTCACAAGAACAATGAACATTGTCAATCAAATGAAGACATGTGGTGACAACCTTGAATATCAGATCATTAAGAAGGTGTTGAGGAGCCTTCCAATTAGATTTCACCTTATATTGGTTGTTATTGAAGAGTTAAAGGATTTGAGGCAAATTATGATAGATGAGCTAATGGGTTCTTTGCAAACCCATAAACAAAGATTGAATAGGTCATCCACCTCCACCCATGAGCAATCATTCAAGACCAATATGAATGTGAAAGGAAGGGGGATATGATCAAAAATATAGGAAGAGAAAGAACTTGTAGCATTGAAGAAGGTGGAAGACATAGACATCAAGAGTCACATGGAAGAGGAAGAGAAAGGAGCAGTAACACTTCTAGAGGTGGATATACACAAAAGTATGATAAGTCTAGTATCTAATTCTATTATTATAATAAATATGGACATTTTTATAGTGAGTGTAAAAAGGAGCATGAAATGAATACCAGAATTCAAACATACACAAGAGGTTAAACCTAATACGAATGAGAAAGGTGTAAGCTTGTTTATAACATGCAACATTTTTGAGAAAAGTAGTAATGAAATGTGGTACTTAAATAGTGGTTGTAGCAACCACATGAGTGGAAACAAAGAGATTTTCAACCACATTGATGACTCAATAAAATTAGATGTGAAGATGGGAAATAATGATAAGGTTTTCATCATGGGCAAAGATAGCATTTCTATCTGCACCAAATTAGGTGACAAAAGGTAAATTCATGATGTTTACTATGTACCTAGGTTGAAACACAACCTTATTAGCATTGGGAAGCTTGTGCAAAAGGGGTATAAGGTCAAATTTGAGAATTTTGAGTGTATCATCTTTGATAGGAGTAGTTGAAATAGGAAAATTATAGTATTCAAGATGACTTGAAATTTAATGTTCCCATTGAGAATCTAAAGTGAGCTCACATTAGCATTCAAAATAATAATAGTAGATGAGTCTACTCTTTGTCATCTTAGATACAGGTGTTTAATCTTTGAAGGGCTGAAATTTCTTTATAATAATCACATGGTGAAGGGGCTACCCCTTATAAAATATCCAAACAAGGTGTGTGAAGGATGCATATTAAGAAAGCAACATGGGAGTGCATTTCCCATAGGTAAGGCATGGAGAGATAGAGTTCCTCTAGATATAATACATTTATAATTGTGTGGTCCAATGAAGACTCCTTCCCTTTCCAATAATATCTACCTCATGACATTCAATTATGACTACAACTAGAAGATATGGGTGTATTTTTTGAATAATAAATTGGAAGCATTTGAGACCTTCAATAATTTCAAGGACATGGTAGAGAAGCAAAGTGGAAACTACATAAATATTTTGAGGAAAAATAGAGGGAGAGAGTATAGCTCTAATGAGTTCATGAATTTTTTCAAGGATCAATGCATAAAGAAACAATTTACATCCAATTATACATTGTAGTAAAATAGTGTGGCTAAGAGGAAGAAATAGACCATCCAAGAGATTGAAAGGAGCATGATAAAGGCAAAGAGTCTATCTAATGATTTTTGGGCTGAATCTATAGAAAAATCCATGTAATTGTTGAATATATTCCTAATGAAGAGTGTTATGGATGTGATCCCTTAAGAAGCTTAGAGAAATAGGAAGCCAAATGTAGAACACCTTAGAGTGTTTGGTTGTGTAGCATACACACACATGCCCAAGAAAAGAAAGATAAAATGGGATGAAAAAGGTGATAAGTTCATATTAATAGGGTATAGTGACCAATAAAAATCATATTAGTTGTATAATCCAATCACCAAATATCTCATAATCAGTCGAGATGTTTAATTCATTGAGCATGAAGCTTGGGAAGAGAGACAAGAAGAAGAGCATATGGAAACAAGGGTTGGTGGACCCTTTATTGAAATTGAAATAGTAGGTGGTATAGCCACTAATACTCCAATTTATACCCCTATTTATTATAGGGATCATTCATCTAATGGCAGTAGCCATCATGGAGGTCAAGGATTTATCCAAGAGTCAACATCATCCTCCTCCTATTCAAGTCAATGACAAGGACAAGGAGCTTACAAGAAATATATGAAAAGTTAAGGTATGAGAAAAATGAGGATGAAACAATGAATTATGCACTCTTTATATTAGTTTATCCTATCTTCTTTTAATAAGTATTCAAGTATAGCAAGTGGTGTGAGGCTATGGAGGAAGAAATGCATGCCATAGAGAGAAATCAAACTTGGGAGCTAGTTGTCCTAATAAAAGTAAATGATACTCTCGAAGGTAAGATAGTGAGGAATAATTCAAGGATAGTGGTGAAAGGATATAATCAAAGGTCTGAATGTGATTATAATGAAATGTTTGCACCCATATCAAGGCTAGAAACCATAATGACAATCATAGTCATTTTTGCCCAACACAAGTGAAAGGTGCATCAAATGGATGTAAAGTCAGAATTATTGAATGGAGTGATAGAAGAAGAGGTTTATGTGGTAAAACCACCCTAATATGAGATTCTCAATCATGTGAACAAAGTGTATAGGCTAAAAAAGGCATTGTATGGGCTCAACAAGCCCCAAGAGCATGGTACAGCTGTATAGAATCATATTTGTTGAGAAATGGCTTTAGTAAGAGTGAAATTGAGCCCACACTATACATCAAATCATGAAAATAAGGTATGTTGATTTTATTATGTGTGGAATATTCATTGGTAGTGCAAATTATTCCATTGAATAATTCAAAATAGCCATGAAAAATAAATTTGAAATGACTGATTTAGGCTTTTTGAAGTATTTTCTTGGGATAGAAGTCAAAAAAATGGATAAAGTCATATTAACATGTCAAAATAAGTATGTAAAGGATATATTAGAGAGATTTAAGATGTTGGATAGTAATCCTATGTTCACTACAACTGAGATAAGTCTTAAGCTATAAAAATATGATTGCAGCAATAATGTAGACCCCACACACTATAAGAGCCTAGTTAGAAGCCTAATGTGTTTGACTATAATAAGGCCAAACATCATGTATGCAATTAGTCTCATATAAATATTTATGGATATGACATAAGAGACACATTGTCAATTTGGCAAGAGGATATTGAGGTACGTGAATGGAATAAGAGATTATGGTGTTTTGTATGTAGTAGCAAATGAGTTTTAGCTTGTTGGTTACATAGATAGTGATTGGGTAGGTAACCTTGATGAATAAAAGATAAATTTAGGGTGTGTATTTCATATTGGGTTAGGATACATATCTTAGGATTCAATTAAATAACCCATAGTGTCACTTTCTACAATAAAAGTGGAGTATCTTAGGCTATATAGTTGAGAAGGGTACTTTCTCATTTGCATGAGGAGCTATAAGTAGCTTCTACAGTCTATTGTGATAATGTATCATTTATAGAATTCTCAAAGAACCTCATGTTTCATGGTAGGAGAAAATACATTGTAATTAGGTATCACTTTATTTATGAGTTAGTTGTAAATCATGTCATAGACCTTAGTTTTTGTAAGTCAAATCAGTAGCTAGATAATATTTTGACTAAGTCATTTTCTAAAAACATTTTCATGAATTTAAGAGGAATATTAAGGGTCATAAATGCAATATAATTACACTTACAAAGTATTATGTTAGCTTCAAATTCTAATAGTATAAATATGGACTCAAACAACATAGCTCTAGACTACTACAATAGAGTTACATATTACATCAAGGTAGCTATAGATTTCGATAGTCTAGCTATACATTTCATTAATCTAGCTACATATTATAGTCCAACTATTGATCATAGTAGGGTAGATATGGATTTCAATAGTCTAGCTAGAGATTTTGTCTGTCTAGCTATGGATTATAGTCCAGCTATAGATTTTGTCAGGGTAGTTATGGAATTCAATAGTTTAGATATGAATTATATTAACAAAGCTACAAACTTCAATAATGAAGCCATGGACATGCATGAAAAAGGTCCAAAAGCATTTATAAAACTAAATAAAAGTTATAAAGAGGTTTTAGAGGCTGAGTAAAGTCTCGCTAACCATGGTAGGAAGGTCAAAAATAAGGGAGAGTGTTAAAATAATGTTATTTTGACATCCTACAACCACCTACAGAGTATGATATCTGTAAGAATTAAATGCACCCTTTCAAATTTGAATTTGGAGCCCATTTTTCTAATTTTGGGGGGAAATATATGGGTTAGGTGAGTTTAACATAAAAAATAAAAAGTAAAGAGAATGAAGATAAAAAGAAGGCATTCAATGTATGCATAACATAAGAGTTACTTCCATACAACAGTAGTGTAGAAAATACAATAGCAGCCTGTAGGAAAAGAATAGAGGAAAATAGAGCAGCCCATAACAAGGAAAGAGAGTAGAAAAATAGAATAGAGAATAAATAGAGTAAGAGGTGCATAACATAGTATTAGCTTATGAGAAGAGAGAGAAGGGAATTGAACATAGTCGGTATCAAGAGAGTGAGCAGTAGTAGTTAAGGAAAGTCTCTTTTAAGGGTATTTTGTGAGTTATTTTTAAATAGCAATAGCTATATTTGTATAATGATATATTTAGATTTAATAGATATATTTTTGTGTTTATTCCTTCATTATCTATCTCCCCTATCTGAATATTTGATGTTCATTGATTCCCACTTGGGCCTTTTAAATTTGGTATTATTTCTTACATACATTTTGCAATTTTTCCCTTCCAAAAACCATTACAGTTGTTTGTTATTCCAACAAGCAACACTCCAAACTCATCTCATGTTGTGATGCATCCACATTATAGAGTCCTATAACAATCAATATAATTCTATTTAAGGGGCATATCAAGGAGCCTAATAGCAATGTTCTCTTGAACAATATTATGGAAACTATAAAAATTAGAGACATCTCTAATGTTCTCATTAAGTGTGATATGACTCTCACCTTTGAATGTGGGCATACTTTTTGTGGCATTAAGAGGTATGGCATCAAATGCATGGAGTTGATTGGATTATCAATGTTGAAGGTAGGGAAAGCATGAGGTCTAGCCATGTCTTCTTCTTCAAGATATTTAACTTCTTCAACCTCTGCCTCTTCTTCCTCTCTAATAAATTCTACTCATTATTCAAAGGGAAAATTAGGCTATGGATACTAAATGGAAAGAGGGATATCAAGATAAATGGGTGGGTTAATAGGATTGGATGGTCTAACATAGGATGACCTGGTGAGTTCCATGAATTATGGGGGAAAATTTATAACCAAACAATGCTCTAAAGCTAGATTTACTTTGAGGACTCACCAAACATTGAGTACCACACCACTTTATAGCTGGTGTTGTCAATAATTTACCTTGACAAGTTATCTTAAAGATAATGGGGTCCCACCAAGTGTGTTATAATTGGTGTCACCAAATCTTGCACCATAGAATAGGTTGGTCAGGCTTCTTTTATATTTTTGCAACATGGGAACATTTATAGGTATGTGTGTGTACCTATATCAAAAATGAACCTCTAGGTTTAAGGGCTAGCTCCCTAAATATATTATGAAATGTTGCCACTTAAGCTAATTCTTATTTATGGGGAAAAGAGTTAGAAAATACATAAATTATACCTACTCTAAAGGAGGTGATGTATTGAGAATGTCTTGCATGTGACCATCATATTTATACCACACTAAAATAGAAAATATAGACTAGTCTCTATTTTTTAATAGATTGTAACATGAGTATTTCAATATAAAGGAAAGATGTGAATAGAAACACAAAATAAATAAACTAAAGGGTGGGTTACACACTCAAAAGATAATTGTACACTTGAAAATATTTACACACTATACTGCACTCTATATGACCTATTAGATTAGGAACTCTTACTCAAATATGAAAGGACAAGGGAAGGAAGGATAGATAATTATCACTTCTCATCACTATACATCCTTTGCAAACTTAGAAAAATGTTCAAAACATTGAATTGACTATTATTGATGTTTAAAATCATAATATAACATTTATCTAGTAGGTATTTACCATACATGGTGTGGTTTTTCTTACAATAACTCAAGAGCTATATTTATAGAAGAAAGGAAGCAAGAGAGAGGGAGTTTATTATGCTTAAAAGGGGGATCAATGAGCTCAAATGTATTTGAAATTTTTTTAAAATTACCTCCAAAAATCAAGCTCAATTTTACCCTTCTTGATTGATCTAGGTCACTCTAGTCTAATGCATCATTATAATATACTCTTTGTGATGCTCCATGGTGGTTGCAATGGAGAGATCAAGTCATTTTGACTTTGTCCTGATGTAAAACTATTCATGATTGGCTTGTTGATGCATGCCTAAGTGGGGAGAAGGGTCATTTTTGTACAGCTAGCATTGGAGATGGCCATTAAATTTTACATGTTTACCTCTATAGGTCCCCAATGGCATTATTTGATCCCAAAATATACACTTTTATCTCAAACTAAATCATGTCCAAGCTCAGCTCCACTCATGTTTTTTTACCTTGGTCAAAAACTGACCCTTCAACCTTTATCTAAGTCATTTGGGCTCTCCTTTTCTTTGATTGGTGATCAATAACTGGATCAAATCATTGATCTCTTTTATTAGGTATAAACAAACATGAGCCTTTAGATATTATTTGAAATTTCAACATTGTCTTTACTTGCACCACATTTCAAATGCATGTTAATCCTTAGGATCCTACTGTCAGTTTGTAGCTTCATGTAGTTGTGTTATGTGTCAACCCCTTGTCTCTCTAACTCTTTTGACATCTACTCACTATTAGATCTAGATGATTGATCAAACACCAACTATTGATCTATTTGGACCCACTTTTGAAGTCCAATGGCTACTTTATGATCTTAATTTTGACATCCTCACTCCCATCAAAAGATGTTCATGTGACCATCATTGATGGTCATGTGACCATCATTTTTAAGCTCAATAGGATTGTTTCACTCTATCCTTAAATTTGATGTCTTGTTAACCATCATTCTATGTTCCATATAATGCGATTGATATCTTACAGACTGTCAAAGTTAATCACAAATATATATTTACTTGAGCTTTATTTTGACATTGGTACAAACATCTCTAATAAATTTAAACTTCAACAATCATCTATCAGAGCCTGAATTTGACATCTATGGGTCCATCCTAGACTTTTAAAATGAAATGGCTATTTCTTTTGGTCCTTTTACTAGAGTAATTATTTTGGGTAAATTATTCAAAAAGAAATCTACCTTAGTCTTTTGCTTCTAAATAAAAGCTCTGAAATAAATCAACCTTTGGGGAAAAAATATCATGGACAATCTTCTTGAAGGAATTATCTTTAGAATGGCCCTTTTGGAAATGGTCCTTTACCCTTGGAAAAGTGTCCTTCAGAACTTTTGTAATGTTCCCTTTGAAACTTTGACTTGGTCATTTTCCCAAAAGAAAATATCCTTCAAAATAATTTCATCGGACCTTTTGGTAGAGAAAAGTACCCTCTAGAAAAAGTGTAATGGACCACTTTCCTATATAAGTGCCATTCAAAACCTTAAAGTGGACCATTTTCTTAGGAAAAATACCCTTCAATAAAATTGAAGAGGGCACCTACCTAAGAAACTGACCCTTCAAGATTTTTGCACTGGACCATTTCTTCAAAAAAAGTACCCTTCAAGGAAATTGTTTGGGATACTCACTTGAAAAAGTGCCCTCTAAAACTTTTGAAAAGGACCAACCTCTTTACAAGACACCCTTTGGAACTTTTGTAAAGTGCCCTTCAGGGAAATTGAAGTGGGCCATTCTCTCAAGAAAATACCCTTTAGAAAAACTATGTTGGACCTTTTACTTGAGAAAGATATCCCTTGGGATTTTTATAAAGGTCCACTTTGAAAAAATGATCCTTCAAAGAAATTTTTTTGAACAAAATGTCTGAAACAATTCCTGAAACTTATCCAAAAAACCTAAAATGAAAGTCCTAAAAGAATTAAGCCTTGTATATTTGTGGGATTTAGTGGAGCACTTTCTCTGAAGGAAATATGAATGTCCTAATCACTTGGCCAAAATTTGAGAAATACTCCCAAGTGAAACCTTAGGCTTTCCTAGAACTAATATTGCAACTTCTTAACACCATGAAAATTTTATACTTGCACATATGATCAAAAATGATTCTTAGGACACTAGAAGACACAAGGACTAATCTAGGCCATGATTAACTTAATATGGCATATGAAATGACATTAAATGAGTTTCAACATGCAATACAACATTATAAAAATAACCCTATGAAATATTCTAACTATAGGGGGGTTGATCCATTTTTCCTATGGGAAAAAATGGTCAACAATTATATTTAGTCATATTTTATTATTACACATTTCCCATCATGATATAGTGTGTAGTACATTTATTTTTTATTACTTATATTTTCTAAGTCTTTTTTGCCTTTTATTTTTAACCATGCATGCATATCACATAATGCTAGAAAAAAACATTCAACATATATTTATCATAGAATATACAATAAAAGATAAATACATATGCTAGAAAGAAATATATCCATGCATCAACATCCATAACAAAGTACAAGTCATGAGATCAAATCCAACTATCAATATATATATGTATATATATATATATATATATATATATATATATATATATATATATATATATATATATATATATATATATATATATATATATGTAGTGTTTTATACAATACAATGTACACAATACAAAATAGCTCTAACTCTAAGGTTAGGCTCCATAATGTCTATCTTTTGGCCTAACCATGCTACCCATAAATTCTTGGGACTATCCCCTTTGAATGATATATATATATATATATATATATATATATGTATGTATGTATGTATGTATGTATATGTGTGTGTGTGTGTGTGTCTACATATACATACATCATATATATATATATATATATATATATATATATGTATGTATGTATGTATGTATGTATGTAAGTATAAATATAAATGTATATATATGTGTGTGTGTGTGTGTGTATATACACACATATATATGTATATACATATATACACACACACATATATATGTATATATGTATATATATAGATATGTATATATATACATATATAGACATATATATATATACACACATATATATACATATATATATATATGTAGTGTTTTATACAATACAATGTACACAATACAAAATAGCTCTAACTCTAAGGTTAGGCTCCATAATGTCTATCTTTTGGCCTAACCATGCTACCCATAAATTCTTGGGACTATCCCCTTTGAATGGTACACTATAATGAGGTAGTCTACTATCTCAAATCTTCTACCTATCCCTATAGATAGACCACCTAGGCTTTCACCTATCTAAGATGGATAGTGGTAGCCATGTGTGTCACACTCCCCTAATATAAGGCCTACCTGGCCTATGCCTCTCCCTTTCCCACCCATGTTAGTGGTTGAAATATATCTTTGCATGCCTAAAACTACCTCATGCCCCACCCCCCCACAAATCTAAACCATCCCACTTAGGCTAGGGTAGATGGTTTCATAGGATTATCTAGTGTGGTGGGGTTGTATAAAGATAACACCCCATCCAAAATGTCATGATGTGCAATCATAACTAGAGATCTCCATATGATCACCTCCATCATAGGATTTACAAAACCAAAACTAGATAAATATCATATCTCATATATATCTCAAAATCTATCTACCTACCATAATCAAATGTAACTAGTATCCTATATCAAAATCTTAAATTAAAATTATAACATTTCTTACGAGTGTTGGTGTTACCAACCATAGTCTCTATCTGCTCAAGTTTTGAGCACGATCTCACTATCTACTCATATATTAAGCACCTCCTATGTAGGTTGCCTATGCACCAATGTAAATCTAGGAGTCACCACTCAATCACATTGTGATCATCTCGTCAGAGGTGTCTCTATGGACTAACTATATCTTGTAATAGCTATTGGGTCATCATGTGTTATATCCCTCATCTTCACCTACTCTCATTAATTATGCCCCCATTTGTTGTGTGGTTATAGTGGTCTCTATTATTAATACTATTGTGTTACCTGTTATGCTACCTATTGTGGGCCTGCATCCATATCTATGTCATATCCTCTATTGGCCATGTTGTTGCCTACTATCATGCTTGACCAATCCATGGTCTAGCACATCATAGCCTAATCATGGGTATCTCCATTGGTACTCCTTCTTCTCCTCCTCTCCCCCTTAGCTCTATAACATGTTATGCCTAACAAGCAGGCCCTATTAGAGGGGCCTCTAGGTGTGGGATTCTAAACTACCCTAGTAAGTACACCACTAGATGCATCTCTACCCATGAAGTGTAGTGTCCTATGATCTACACCTGTGCTAATCCTATAGTAATGGTTGACCAATTAGGGCATATAATAGTGATGTGTATGTAGGGATGTCCCATAATCTCCCCTTGTGTGATATTTTTAATTCTTGCACATGGGGAATAGCCTAAGTTACATGGTATTATCTCCATCTCATGACCTAAGGTAACTTATCATCGACCACATGGGGTAGCTTAGCTGGTTGATATATAGGGAACCTCTCATATATCTAGGCACTCATTAAAACAACAATCCCCATGGTCTTCTTCCCTCTAGATAGCATATCATACATATCATACATGAGTTAGACCTAGATAATAACCCCAAAATCATAGATTTATCCTTGATCCAATATCAATTAGCATAAGGCTATCACATATAGCGATACTTTACCATCTAACTTCAGACACATCACTCATGTTGTCATAAGTCCTATCATGGCCTTATATACATTTAGAATGTTCTAAATATATACATCAAACAAACTCACCCTCAATAAAGGGTATATCTTATCTAAGCACATCACCCACTAGGCTAGTGCTTTCCTCTCCTCTAAATCATTTGATGTGCCAGTTATCACTAGTTTCCCTCTTATAAGTAGTCCCATTAATGTGTGGACATTTTCTAGTGTGATACCGACCTTAATAGTATCCATATCCACCACACAAAAAAATTTGGTTAAAAATTCCCATTCTCCAAGGAATATGATAAAAAGATCAACACTAATTAAGATTTACCTGATCTCCATGATGCCTCTAAAGCCTAGTGTGACTAGTCATGCTTTGTCCACATCAATCAAATGATCTAGTAGATCTAAAATTCACAATGCATCTATTAGGTGCCAATACCTCTAGTGTCTCTATACAATACCAAACAACAAAGGATGTATCATATATTCATGTCATAAAATAATATATATGCATTCTTAAAAAATCATAAATTAACTACTTAAATTAGTGGCTTTCATTTAGTTTCTCATTTTTCTACAAAATTATCCCATTTAATACTAAATAGGTCATGTATTTTATTTGTGATACTAAACCAACCATTTTCATTTCTAACTAGATCAACCCATTCAATACTAAATCATCCATCCTCTTGCTCCAGTATACTAAATCATCCCTACCATACACAGTTAGCCTTATTTTTCAAACTACATTATTGGTAAAAAAATGAATTATAAAGTTGTGCAAGATACTTGTCTAGTATTCATGTTTTATACGCTTATTTTGTCTTATATTCATGACTTGTAATAGGCTAAAATATTAATAGACTCCACTTTTTATGCCAAGTATGAGAAGAATATGAATAGTCATAGACTGGAAATGTCTATATAATTTTATTTGTAAGAAGAAGGGGGTTCCACTTTTAGAAGAGATCAATAGAGATTATATGGTTATGGTTACCTATGTGATTTCTTATGATGTTCCTTGCATGTGTTCTTATTTTTAATGACTTATCTACTTTATGTCTAAACTATTTTAAATGCATTATTTCAATCTATGCAATATTGGTTGTTCTTAATTCCTTGATAATGTAGAATAATTAATGATTCCTATGTTTTTATCATCCAAAATCTTATCTTTATATGATAAATTATTCTATGCATGTGAAGTATCTCACATCTATCCTCATACTTAGCATGTTATGATTCTTTAATAACCTCTATTAATAATGTTACAGTGAACATGGAGACTCCTTTTGGAAGAAATTATGGTAAGATGGTTACCAGGGTAGAGAGATATTGAGATATGGCTAGACCAAAAGATATGTAATTTTATAGAAGAAGAATAAAAAAGTACTAGTCTTACCATACAATAAATCATCCAAGAGAATATTTATGGAGAAATTTATGAAATTTTATGGTTTGGGTTGCCTAAATTTTTAGCTAACTAGTTATCATAGTTTGAATATTCTTTCTATAACCCAAGGATGGAAGAAACTACAATATGGACTAAATAAAAGATAGATTGTTTGTAAAGATTGAAAATTGATTAGAAAATATCAATATATGATTAATTTAATACTATATTAGATAGATATATAATTGAGTTTTAAGTGTAAGGATACATATCTTTCAAATTTTTGAAGGACTTGCTCATCATACGAATTTAAGGGAAATTTTTACAGTGACTACCTATCTTAGTGAAGATGTTGGTTGTGGAAAAGGCCATGGTTCCTACTCCAACATAAATGGAGTAGTCACTTTGATAATATGGGGTACATGTGACATGAAAGTTAATGATGATTAGATTATCAGACAAGGCTTGGACTTGAATCTAGAATGGAGATATGAAGGAAGAAGATCCAAAAGAAGAGTTTGGATTCAGAACGTGAGCTATGATAACAAAATAGATGGAGTAAATAGAAAAATGCTTAGGTAGTTATGAGTGGAGTTAAGATTAGTATTCAAATAGATGATGAATAATTAGGAAGAAGTGATTAATTATAAATAATAAATTAATAATGAAGGATGAATAAATATGAGATGAAAGAAGAATATGAATGCTAGTAGAAAGAAGTGATGAAGAAAAAGAGGAAGAAGAGATGTTTAAAGAGGAAGATGAGATTAATGTAGAGGTAAATCAATTAGATGATAGATGTAGTACATATCTATAAGAATGGGTATAACCAAAATAATGACATGAAATATTAAGAAAATAATTAGGACAAATTCATAGAGTATTCATAGGTTTAAGCATGGAAAGAGAAGTCACAAGAAAGAGTCGTTCACTAAAAGAGTACATGTCCCCATAGCCCAATTTTTTATATTCTAATAAAAGTTTTAAACTAGAAGGATAGGTAGATAGTAGTTTTTTCACTTGGATTTGAACCCCTTGAGGAGATTCCTATCTCTCCTCATGTAAATGGCACAATGGAAACATCTCTTTTGTTGTTGGTAACAATTTATTAAGATGAATCTCTAGAAGGGCTCATTCCCTAGATGCACTCTTTGAAACACTCTCTTACTTATAGAATTTGAATGAAAAGGGTTAATAAGGAAAAATAAGAAAACTAAAGGTGATGCACCAATCTTAAATTTTGTCATATTGACTGAACTTATACTAATTAGAGTTAAATGAAGCTTCTTTCACACAAAACTCATAACGCAAGATGGATTGTCACATCAATGTTTCATATGCTAGGTTCAAGAGGTATTTTGATGCTTAGAAGGGTAATGGATGATTCCTTTATGGAATAAAATCATGAACCACTACTAAAACACACATACACTTAAAATATAACACTAAAAAATACCTATAATAATTACTCTTCTACACATTTGGTGAACAATCAAGGATAACATGCTAGAAAAGATGATCTTCTACTAGACAAAACCAACAAGATTGTAATAACACTAAATTGTATAGCATGTAAGTAGGAAAATTAATTTTATTTATTTATTTAAGAGACATTCAAGTACAAAATTGGCCAATTTTTCACTATCAACCATGGAAGTTTCTAAAAAAAGGCAAAAGAGTCAATATTTATAGCCTTTAAGAGAAGACCAAGACAAGGGAAGTCCAAAGGTCATTTGGACACTTTTTAATCTAATAAAAGGGTTTAAAATTTCATGATAGAGAGGTATGGGATGAACCATGTTATTTAAATATTCCCAAGTGTCCATACAATTCATGAAACCTATGAAAAGTGTCATAAAACTCCTTATCTTGGCTCAAAAAATTGCTTTCATAATTCAAACCTATTTGAATGTCCCAAAATGACTGGGGATAGGTATTATGATTTTAATGAGAGGTAATTAATTTATTCATTCCTCTCCATGAATTGGTTTCATTTCTACTCATCTAGAAACTCCTGGAAGGAAGCCATCACTACCTATAGTCTTAAAAAACTCCTTTTTAAGTCACCCCCCACACTTGTATTCAAAATTGGATTAATTTTTCCATGAAATACATGGGAGGTAGTGAATTAAAATTTTAAATACTATCCATTTCCTTATACTAATTAGGTACACCTTAAAAAAGATCACACTTAGAGTTTTCACCCTTCTCACCCTTGGGTCCACTATGCCAGTTTTGACTAGCTAAGATGAGACCTCTATTTTGGACACTTATGTGTTTTTTATTGGAAATAAATGACCATAAGGAGTTATTAAAATTCCTAATATTATATCCAAACTTTATTTTCACCCTATCCATACAATTTTGTATATCTCAAAGGTATTGGAGGAATATTGAGTGAATATTATATAAGTTAAAATATCTTCCATGGTCAAAATATGTCATTTTGATATCTCTCCAAGCTTATTTTCTCCATCAGGTCTTGGTTGAGGGTTTACTAGGGTTTCAGGTAGTTTTTGATCTTAAGCTTTGTTAATAAATATTTGATATTGGAATTACCAAAAAATTCCAAAAACTTGATTCTAATGTACCATTTTAACCTCTCCAAATTCATTTATTTCCCATGCAAATCCTTAAAGGAGATATGAATACTTGAAAACACCATTCAAGCTTATTTCTACCTTTCTTGCATGTTTGGACTCTTTTTGAGATAGAATTACCTTTATTTTAGGTTATTATACATAATAAAAGTTAAAAATTTTCTATTTACACCTCCTAAATATGTCTCAATCAACTATATATCCCTCCAAGAGTTAGAATTGAATATGGAAACAAATTGATTATAGGTCCCTTGAAGACCTATTGGGTTTGGCATGTATCTTACAAGTTTGAGTTATGTTAACTGATATATTATTATTATTATTATTATTATTATTATTATTATCATCATTATAGTATATAATTCATATTAATTCTTCATTAAATATTTTAATATCACCACATAACCACCCAACCACTCCTCTTCTTCCTTTTCTCTCACTCAGTAACTAGGCCTAGTGAAAGCTTACCTAGTTGGACTATGTGCAGGGGTATTTTGGTCACCTTGGGATTTATAATCCTGAGTTAGGGATTATATATAATCTAAATTACTTCCATACACCTCATTATATGTTTCTTGATGTTCCAAAATCTCCATATCAATCCATTTTCCCATTTTGTACTCACTAGCTTGCTTTGTTAAAGGCTGATTTTCCTAGGATGGCTAACCTCTAAGACAAAAAAATGAGGTATATCCCTCATCCCCAAGGAAAATTTAGTATTTTTTGAGTTTTTACAGGTATTTATGATGATTTTTACCAAATTTTTTAGCTATATGCCTTGATTTATGTGCCTGACTAGCTCAAAATGCCCAAAAAAGGCCTCTAAAAAGCTTAATTTCTTGCTTTTACTTCAAATCCTCTTAAGAGTGACCTCTCCAATATAAACCAATAATTATAGGTTCTTTAAAAAAAATTATCATTCTCAATTAATGATTTTTAATCTTTTAAATCACCTAAAACACTTTTCTTCTATAGATTCTTCATAGTCATCTATTGAGCAAATATGGTTTCCTGGCCCACAGTACAGACTATTGTCCTTTGGCCAAGTAAGGAAGGTAGATGATCACCTTAGTATATTTTTGGGATTTTTTAAAAACATTTAAACCTGTCACTACCACTTTTAATTTACTATAACCTTCTTCTCTTCCCTAGATAAGTCCATCACTTAACACATCCAAGACTATACCCTAATGTAGGCATATATAGGGTTGTAATAGACCTGTATAGGCTTATTTTTCTCTTATTTGTATTTTATGAATTCACCATGATCCTAATTGAGATTATAAAAAAGAATATTATCACCCAAACTCATTTTTACCCTTCATATGCTCTTGAGATTCTCAATTTTATCTTTCTTTGCTAAACTGAGACACATGTCTTCTAGAACCTACCTATAGGTTACATTTGCTTCTTTGAGTCTTGGTCATAGTGTGAAAAGACTATCCATTTAACCATGATAACAAGAACCATTTTATATCTTCTTATACATTATGCTCACCTTATATACTCCTTGAGTTCAAAATAGAGATTCTTTGTTGTTATGACTGAGACACCCTATTTGTAGGTTATTGTGGGTCACATGAGCTCACTTAGACCTTGTTAATTATTTTTAAAGGCTTTAATTCAATCCTTATATGTCTCAAAATGTATTCTTTAACTAAAATTATTATTTTTAAAACCTTAAAACACCATCTTAGTATCAACTTTTAGGTTATTATCTTATACTGAGATAATCTAAGTATATGTCCACCCTTTGACTTGCCTGTAGGTGTATTTTTCTTCAACTAAGATTATTCATGGCATTAAAGGACATCCTTGAACCCCTTTGAGGTCAAAAAACATTGATTCTCATCTTGGACTCACTTTTATTCTCTTTGGAAGCATAAATTTTTTTATTTTGCTTAAACTAAGAAACTTCTATTGTAGGTGTGTATTTCTCATTAAAGGGACACATGTAAGTAGTCATAGGGGTTACATAGGAGTGTCTCAATACTTTATTACTAAAATTCAAGAAATTTTTGTACCATACCATCAATTTAAACCTACTATTCATGATTTTTTGTCTAATGTTTCTCCTTAGGGTGTCAAAATTCATTTACAACCTTAGACATATTGACACTAATGAAGTATTTTGGTGTTTTTAAGGGCATGCTTGAGGTCCTTATTTTCCATCCTATCCTCATATTTTGATCCTAATATTTTTAATTGAGCCTCTAACTACTAATTAATACAATATCAACCTTTATATATGCTTCAATACCCTTTACCACCATGCTTGAAGATTATCACAAAAAGCCCCTTGACCTTTGTTTTGACATTTTAGGGAAAACTTCCCTAAACTCAATATCTTGTCTTATCAACATGGTTTCACACTTATTATTACCATTTTGACACCTTATATGAGTTTTTCATGGATTTATTATCATACCAAGACTTTAATAAGGTGTAAATATATTTTATTCTCTCCATACAAACATTTTGGTCCCTTGTTGAACCACCTATAGGTGGATATTTTGGTGCAAAAATAATGAGTTGAATATGAGTAATATGAAACTATCCATGAATATGAACTTTTTATGATTTCATAAAACATCATAACATACCTATATCTATACTAAGAGGTTTGAACACACATTAACCTTCTCCACCTTAGTATGATGTCAGCAACAGCCATGTAGGTGTGCATTAGGCATGTTATATAGGTAGGGCATGGAATTAGGGAAAAAAAATGTTGGTGAATAGCTTAAAACCCACTAAAATTAATTTCCAACCTAAAATTACATGATCTTCATCAAGAATACATTGGAACTAGTTCCAACACATCTTCTCTAACATGAAAATCACTTGCATATACATGGAATAGAGTAATCAAGGACATTTCATGACTGTTTGGTGGATGAGCTTGTGACTACACTTGCACATTTTCCAAACATATAAATTTATTATTTCAAACTTTTTATGGCTTAAATAAATAATACATCCTGATTACCATCCCATGAATAAGTTAAACAAGCTTTAAACCTATGGTTTCAAGTGAAGTTGGGCAAAGACTTGACAATGAAGAATGATAAGATGGGAATTTGCCCAAAGCATGGTATGGTGAAACTAGAACATGTAATGAGGTAGTAATATGACCTTGAGACTTGTGTAACACCATTTTAAACTCATATGAAACCTCTAAAGAATACCACATTCTAGAATAAAGTAGGATTGACTGAAACCTCATAGTGGTGACACCTTCTTGTAGTATAGACTAACTTGCTAATACATACATTATGAAACATTAAAATAAGAATTTAAACCATATAATTAGGTATAAAACATCCTTTGGAGTCAAAATCAACAACTGGTTCTTAAGTATTTTACTATAATTGAGAAAAACCTATAGGGTACATGAAATAGCTATCAAAAAAGTATAGTAAACTTCATGAGGATGGTTCATGAAGCATAAGCCACAATTATTAAAAATATTTATATTTAAGTTATATAAGTTTAATATAGCCTCCAAAAATAATTTTTCTTGAAACCTCTTCAAGTGTTTGTATTGAGTAGAAACCTGAAGGTCACTTTTGTATGTTTAAAAAACCAAGAAAGGAGTAGAATGGTTTTGGATATAAAATGACACTTTCAAAGAAATCCAAATTTATAAATTAGTGTTATGAAGCTGAATATTCATTTCATTATATTTTCCCATGTGGCACACTTCTTCATGGGCCGTACAAGTGCCATTTTCTCCCTTTTTAATTAGTTTCTTGGATTTCAATTAGACAACCTAAAATATTCTAATGTAAATGACATACCTAATATTTAAACTAACCTCTTGTATGATTCAAATATAATAGGACACCTGGTCACCTTGGTAATCATGCCACTTGCATTTATGACTCTTAAAAGCATATTAAATGACCCAAAATTGCAAATAACCTAATGAAAACATGACTAAGGCTAAAAATACCTTATATAAAATTAATTTAACCATAATATATCATATGAAAAATATTCATACTCCTACAACAGCTTTTTTTAATTGCCTATAGGGGTCCAAATTTGACCTAAAGTCAAAGTTGGTCAACAAATTGGTGACTCATAGGGGTAGTATGCTTGCTATACTAAGGACCAATAGCCTTATCCTATCATGGGCCAAGGTATTCAATGAGTTCTTAAAGACAAATATCAAGTAATTTCTTTAAAAACTCATAAAATAACCACAACACACAAAGCAAACACAAGATAAAGTAAGACATAAACAAGATGCACACATGTGCATAAACACTTAGGGAAAATAAGGAAAATAACAAACTATGTACAAAAGAGGAGAACCTTAGTAGCAGTGTTTGAGATATATCCCATTGACTGGGATATGAAGCTCCTATCCATCCAACTTTGAGAGTTGGAAAGCATTATGTTACTTGCATTGGTTGATAATAGAAGGGCCACTCCACTAGGCATCAAACTTTATGTATTTTCTAGGTTTATCCCTATCTTCATCCCACTTTAGAACAATGTCTCCCTCTTGGAAACTTATTGGCATGGATTTCTTGTCAAATTATCTCTTTGCTTAATCTTGGTGAGCTCTCATATTTTACATAGCTTGATTTTGTGTCTCTTGAATCTCCATCAACTCACACAACTTGACTTCCATGCTTTCATTTCCCATCAACTCTAACTGATAAGTGAGATCCAAGGCTAGTAACTCAATTGAAATATGTAGTCTATCCTTTCTCCCATAAACAAGTGTATATGGTGATTTCCCAATTTCTCTCTTAGGGGTGATCTTATTCGCCCAAAGAGTTGTCTTCAACCTAGAATGACAAGTCCTTTAGTTTTCCTCCATTGTCCTCTTTATGATCTTGATTATATTCTTATTGGTGGACTCATCTAGTCCATTCCCTTGTAGATAATAATTGAAGTACTAATATATATGCCATGTTTCAAATCCCACTCGTCTTCATTCCAAGGAAAGCCAATGCATTATCTAAAATTATTATTGAAGGATCCCTAAACCTTCACATTATAACTTCATATAAGTCTATAACTAAACTTTCATTTGCTTCCTTTAAAGATATATCCTCTACCCATCTTATAAATTAATCTATAAAAGTCAACACCCACTTGTGGCAAGCACTAGGTGGGTTGATTCAACAAATAAAATCTAGACCCCATTGCATAAAGGGTTGATTAACTTATATTGGATGAAGATGAAAGGGTGTAAGTTTTTATTTACCATCAAAGAGAGAAAATTTTTGACACTTCCTTACCCAAGCATGGGTTCTTTTAATAAACTAGGATAAAAATATCCATCTCTCATTATCTTAGTAGTTGTGGTTCTTGGAGCAAAGTAACCACCAGTTGGTTCATCATGAAACTCAAGAAATATTTTCTCAACTTAAATTGATTTAATACACCTCAATAATACACTTGATAAGTCATTCTTAAATATCACTCCGTCAATAAGTACATAAATAATATATTATAATATAAAGTACCATCTTTTAGCTCTATCTAGGCCTTATGGACACTCACCACTTTGAATAAAATAGATCATATCTTGTGTCTAACTTGTCATGGATGAATATTTAGATATCTAGGGTCATCATTAAGTGATAAAACAACCTCTTTTTGTTCCTCTATGGTTGAATCAAGATGCTCATATATCCCTTTCCCTTTCACTAGCGTGGTTGTCTTGATTTCTACATCATAATCCATCACTTTTGTGATCCAACCAGCCCTTTTTTCATTCAAATCTCTATTAAAAAGGTATTTGACACTAGGATTAGGTGCCACTATGTTAATATTGTTGTTAAATAACATATGCATAAAATTATTTAGACTTATAATAATTTATATTACTTACTTCTCAACATAGGTATATCTTACCTCATAGCCTTCCAAACCTTGACTAAAGAAGGCAATAGGCTACTTTAACTTCTCTTCATTTGATTAAGTAAGCATGGTATAGATTACCTCCTCATTTATAAAGGTATACATCTTGAATTCATTTGAGAAATTAAGACTTGTAAGATTTGGAGCTTGGGTAATGGCTTTTTTAATCTCTACAAAACTCTTTGTCCTTCTTCTTTTACAAGTAAACACTTCATGTTTCCTTAGCATAGAGGTTAGAGGCTTGACTAAATTAGAAAAATCAGGAATGAACTTCCTTAAGAAATTAATTTTCCCAAAGAAATTTTTCAAACCTTTCTTATGTTTGTGCAAAGCTAATGCCAATATTTCACTCACCCTTTCAAGATATATGGATAGGCCCTTCTTTGAGGCAATGTGTCCTAAAAGTTTTCATTCATGGATAGTAAACACACACATATTTGGGTTAAGAGAGATTCTAAACTCTCTATATCTCTTAAAATTTTGATTAAGGTGATTTAAGTTATCCTTTTCATCCTTAGATAAAATTATGATATCATCAAGACACACCAACAAAATGTCATTTATTAGTCCTTAAAAAGCCATATCCATTACACATTGAAATGTAGCTCCAGAATTAAACAATCCAAAATGAATTTTCCTAAGTCCCTAAAATAAACACATAACCTGATTTCCCCTTTCTTATTCTTAATAGGAACTAAGTTTTCCAACCAAGATGAATGCTTAATAAGAAAAATGATTTTGGACTCAATCAACTTAGTAAGCTCCTTCTTCATGAGAGGATCAATCTTAGGATTTATTGGACTTTATCTTTGTTTGATAAGATTAACATTCTAATCTATCTCTATGGTATTTTGAGCTAAGTTTGGATCAAAGCCTTTCAAATCACTAAATTCCTATGTAAATACATCAGAAAACACCTTGCATAACTCAATGAAAGCATGTTTTTATTCACTAGTACATACATTCCCAAGTGCAAGCAACTTATCCTTGAAGATTTGTGCTTTATCATAGTTTTCTTGACTATTAGACATAATCACCTTTTATTTATTCAACTTATCATCATCATTGAAGATACTCTCAAGTGTGACTAAGCCTTTAGGGAGTTTTTTTTTTACTTTAATTCTACAGTCTACCCTCCATATTACTATTGTAATTTGGATTGATTCTTGGAAGAAAACTCAGCCTCTTCTTGTAGAAAAAGTGTTTTTTATTGGTCACTATAAAACACTTTCCAATTAGTGAAATTATCAATTATGGAAGGCCTTACAATCACCTTGAGATGTGGTTGGTTCTTATCTTATCCCTTTTGGAACATCAAACTAAGCTCTAATTGATGCCAACCTATCATCATGTTTGTTGTCTTCTTTTGGAATATATTAGATGTTTAAATCTTGTAAATCTTCCACAAGATCCCACACTCTATTCTTATAGGACTTAATCAAAGAGTTCTTAGTCACATTTTGGCATCTTAATTGATTCACAATCAACTATCACCATACACTTGAAATTCTATCACACCTCTTTTCCTAGCCCACTCAAGGCCATGAATAAGTGCCTCATATTATGCCACATTAAAAGTAAAAGAGAAGTGAAGTATGAAAGTGGAATAGTACCTTTCCTTGAATTGGGAAACCAACATTGCTCCACCACTTGTCCCAACTTTAACTCTAGATCCATAAAAAAATAACTACCATAAACCATCCATGTATTCACTTGGATTCATCAAGTTTGGCATGAAATAGTCCTCCTCATGAATGCAATACACTCCAAGACCAACTTCTTCTATGAATTTATAAGGATCATGCTCATAATGTTCATCTCCCCATTCATCTAAATATAAATCAGAATCTCCTTCAAGAGAATATGTTGAAGATTGATCTATGTGAAGTTCCTCCTCTTTAATAATGGCACAATTGAAATTTGCCACTTTAGGCATGTAAGGCTCTAAGTGATTGTGATGGATAGGCTCTAATTTGATCTTCACCTTGGTACTATAATTTGTCCTAAAAACCATATAAGACTAATTGGCTGCCAAGTATCCACCTATCTTAGCTATAAAATCTCTTGATAAACAAATATCAAAGTATGGAGGTAGATATACCACAACCACATCATGAGGGATGGAAAAATTAGGAAAAGCGTGTAAAATCAAGTTCAAATCCAATAACCACCTAGACCTAGTAAAGGTGGATGTGTAGGAGCACAAACTCAAAGGGTATACATTTAGCATTAGACCTAGAGGTCACCTTTGTCATGGAAATTAGGGACTAATCAGAAACCAAAGAGTTGAAAATTTGAGTGGAGCCTCCAGGTACTAAATTTAGATGTTCTTGTAGCTATAATTATGCCAAGACCAACACCAATCTTGGATAATATTTTAAGACTTAGAGTCCCACCAGGCATGCCAATAATTTTTGTCAGTTGGATTTTTACCCCTTGAGGAAATTCCTATCTCTCCTCATCCAAGTGGCATAATGGAAACATATCTCTTGTTTTGGGTAACAATTTGTTGAAATTAATCTCTAAAAGGGTTAGTTCCCTTGATGCACTCTTTAAAACACTTTCTTACCTATCAACTTTGCATGAAAAGGGTTAATAATACAAACTAATAAAACTAAAGGTGATGCACCAATATTAAATTTCCTCTTATTGACTGAACTTATACTACTTAGAGATAAACAAAGCTTCTTTCACATAAAACTCACAACTCAAGATGGAGTGTCACATCAATGTTTCATATGCTAGGTTCAAAAGTATTTTGATGCTTAGGAGGGTAATGGATGATTATTTTGTGGAATAAAATCATGAACCACTTAAAAAACACACATACACTTAAAATATAACACTAACAAAGACCTAAAACAATTACTCTTCTGTACATTTGGTGAATAATCAAGGATAACATGTTAGAAAAGATGATCTTCTACTAGACAAAACCAACAAGATTGTAATAACACTCAATTTCATAGCATGTAAGTAGGAAAATTCACTTTTTTATTTCTTAAAGAGACATTAAATTAAAAAATTGGCCAAGTTTTCACCATCAACCAATGGAAGCTACTAAAAAGAGCCAAAAGAGTCAATATTTATAGCCTTTGAGAGAAGAACAAGACAAGGGAAGTCAAAAGGTCACTTGTACACTTGTCAATATGGGAAAAGGGTTCAAAATTTCATGAGAGAGGTATGGAATGAACCATGTAATTTCAATATTCTTAAGTGTCCATAAAATTCATGAAACCTATTAACAGTGTCATAAAACTCCTTATTTTAGCTCAAAAAACTACCTTCATAATTTGAACCTATTTGAACATCCCACAACTAACAAGGGATAAGTATCATGATTATAATTAGAGGGAATTCCTTTATGCATGCCACTCTAAGAATTTTTTTCATTCATACTCATCTAAAAACTCTTGAAAGGAAGCCATCACTACCTGTAGTCTAAAAAAACTCTTTTTTCAGTCACCCCTCAAATTTATCTTCAAAATTGGATTTATTTTTCAATGAAAATCCATGGGAGAAGTTAATGACACTTGGAAAGAATATCCATTCTCTTATAGTATTTAGGTACAACTTAAAAATTCTCACACTTAGAGTTTTCACCCTTGTATCCATTATGCCAATTTTGATTAGCTAAGATGATAGCTCTAGTTTTGACACTTAGGATTTTTTTATTTCAAATAAATTAACATATGGATTTATTACAAGTCCTAATATTCCTTCAAAACTTTATTTCATCTTTAAACTCCTTTTGTATCCTATAAAACACATAAAATGGTCAATCATACCCTATCCATATAATTACATATAGCTCAAAGGTATAAGAGAAAGATTGAGTGAGTCTTCTACAAGTTCCAATAGATTACATGGTTAAAATATGTCATCTATATATCTATCCAATAATGTTTTCTCCATCGGGCCTTCGCTGAGGATTTAGTAGGGTTTTAGGTAGTTTTTGGTCTTAAGCTTTATTGATAAAGCTTTGACATTGGAATTTCCAAAAAATGACACAAACTTGATGCTAAGGGACCCTAATAACCTCTACAAATTCCTTTGGTTCCCATTTAAATCCTTAGATGAGATATGAATACTTGAAAACACCCATTCAACCTTATTTCTACCTTTCTTGCATGTTTGGACTCTTTTTGAGCTAGAATTAGATTTATTGTAGTCTCTTCTACATACTATAAGTTAAAACATGTCTATTTACACCTCTTCAACATGTCTCAATCAACTAGATATGCCTTTAAGATTTAGAAGTGAATATGGACCCTAAATTGACTCTAGGTCCCTTAAAGGCCTATTGGGTTTGGCATGTACCTTAAAATTTTGAGATACTTGACCTAATATATTATATTTAGTCTAGTATCCAATGCATATTCATACTTCATTTAAGTTTTTAATATCACCACACAACCTCCTAATCACTCCTCTTCTTCCTTTTCTCTCATTCACTAACTAGACCTAGTGAAAGCTTGCCTAATTGGATTGTGTGCAGGGGGTATTTTGGTTATCTTGGGATGTATGAGCCTAAATTAGTGTTTATATATCATATAATTTCCTTCCATATACCCCATTATATATTTATTTAGGTTCCCAAATCTCCATATCAATCCCTTTGCCCATTTTGTACTCATTAACTTGCTTTGTTAAAGCCTAATTTTCCTAGATTGGCTGACCTCTGAGACAAAATAGTGAGGTATATCCCTCATCCCCAAGGAAAATTTATAATTTTTTGAGTTATTATAGTTATTTATTATGATTTATACCAATGTTTTTATCTATACTCCTTGATTTAGGTTCCTAACCAGCTCAAAATGCCCAAAAAAAGGCCTCTAAAAAGCCTAGTTTCTTGTGTTTTCTTCAAATCCTCATAAGAGTGACATATCTAGGATAAACCAATGATTCTAGGTTATTTAAACATTTTTATCATTCTCAATTCATGTTTATTAATATTTTAAATCACCCAAAACACTTCTCTTCTATAGATTATTCATATTCATCTATTGAGCAAACATGGTTTCCTAGCTCACAGTATGGACTATTGCCCTTTGGCCAAGTAAGGAAGGTAGATGATAACCTTAGTATAGTTTTGGGATTGTGTAAACACATTTTTACCTATCACTACCAATTTTCATTGCTTTTATCCTTTCACTCTTCCCTATACAAGTCCATCCCTTACCCTACCTCTAAGATTGTACCCTATTGTAGGCACATACAAGGTTGTAATGGACCTATATAAGCTTATTTTGCCCCTGTTTGTAGCTTATGAAGTCACCAAGATCATCATTTATATTATCACATGTTTTTATCATCACCTAAACTCCTTTTTACCCTTCATATGCTCCTAAGCTTCTCAATTTTGTCTTTATCTACTAGACTAAGACACATGCCTTTTAGAGCCTACCTGTACGTTACATTTGCTTCTTTGAGGCTTGGTCATAGTTTGAAAATACTCTTGATGTAAAAATTATAACAATAAACATTTTATATTTTAATATACATTTATTCTCACCTTATATACTCCTTAAGTTCAAAATTGAGTTTCTTTTTTGCTATGACTGAGACACCTTGTTTATAGGTTGTTTTAGATCACATGAGCTCACTTAGACCTTGTTTATGATGGGTAAAGGATTTAATTAAATCTTTTTGGATCTCAAAATGTATTCTTGAACTATAATTATTCTTATAAAAACCTTAAAACACCATCTTAGCATCAATTTTTAGGTCACTATCTTCTATTGAGATACTCTACCCTTTAACCTACTTGTAGGTGTCTTTTGCTTTAATTGAGATTGATCATGTCATTAAAGGAAATCCTTAAACCCATTTGAGGTCACAAAACATATATACCCATCTTATACTCACTTGTATGCTCTTTGGAAGCATAAATTGTGTTCATTTGCTTAGACTGAGAAACTTCTATTGTAGGTGTGTATTTCCCATTAAAGGAGCACCTATAGGTAGTCATAGGGGTTGCATGGGAGTGTCTCAATATTTTATTATTGAAATTCCAGCCATTTTTGTACCATAACATTATTTAAACCTAATATTCATGAGGGTTTGTTTTATTTTTCTCCTTAGGGTGTAAAAATTCATTTACAACCTCAAACCTATAGACACTAATGAAGTATTTCAATGTTTTTAAGGGCATGTTTGAGGCCCTTCATTTCCATCATATTTTGATCCTCATATTTTTCATGGAACCTCTCCCTAATATGGAATAAAATATTTACCTATCTATATTATTTAAGACCCTTTATCACCATCATTTAAGATAATCATAGAAAGCCCCTTGACCTCAAATTTGACATTTTAGGGAAAACTTCCCTAAACTCAGTCTCTTATCTTCTCAACATGGTTTCACACTTATTATTACCATTTTGACACCTTATATGATTTTTTCATGGCTTTAATATTTTAATAAGACTTTAAGGAGGTGTTAATCTAGTTTATTCTCTCCATACAAACATTTTGGTCCCTTGCTCAACCACCTATAGGTAGATATTTTAGTGCACAAACAATGAGTTGAATATGAGTAATATGAAACTATCCATGACTATGAACTTTGTATGAATTAATCAAACATCCTAATGCATCTTTATAAATACTAAGAGGTTAAAACACACATTAACCTTAGTATGATGTCAGCAAAGGCCCTATAGGTGTGCATTAGGCATGTTATACAGTAGGGCATAGAATTAGGGAAAAAACATGTTAGTGAATAGCTTCAAAACCACTAAAATTCAATTAAAACCTATAAGTACATGATATCCATCAAGAAAGCCTTAAAAATAGTTCCAACACATCTTCTCCAACATGAAAATCATTTGCATATACATGTAATAGAGCAAGCAGGGGCATCTCATGACTATTTTAGCATGGTGGATGAGCTTGTGATTACACTTGCACCTTTTTAAAACATATAAATGGATTATTTAAAAGTAATAATGGATTAAACAACTAATACATCCTAATTACCATCCCATGAATAAGTTAAACAAGCTTTAAACATGTGGTTTCAAGTGAAATTGGGTAAAGAGTTGACAATGAAGAATGATAGGATGAGAATTTGACCAAAGCATGGTATGGTGAAACTAAAACATGGAATAAGGTAGTCATATGACCCTAATACCTATGGAAAACTATTTTTAACTCACATCAAACCTCTAAAGAAGACTACATTCTAGAATAAATTAGGATTAACTAAAACCTCACAGTGGTGACACCTTCCTGTAGCATAGACTAACTTACTCATACATATATTATGAAACATGAAAATAAGAATGTATAAAATATAAGGAGGTAACCAATATCCTATGGAGTCAAAATCACCAATTTCTTTGTATGAATTTGACTAGAATTGAGAAAAACCTATAGGGTGCATGAAATAGCTAGTAGAAAAGTAAATCAACTTTATGAGGATGGTTCATGAAGCACAGACCATAATTATTCAAAATATTTATATTTAAATCAAAGTATCTTATTTTAATATGACCTCTCAAAATCATTTATCCTGAAACCTTTTTAGATATTCATACTAAGCAAAAATCTGAAAATCACTTATGTATGTCTAGAAAACCAAGAAAGGAGTAGAATGGTTTTGGATTTATAATGGCACCTCCAAATAAAATAAAATGTGTAAATTATTTTTAGTAAGGTGAGGAGGCCTTTCATGATCTTTTCCCATGTGGCACACTTCCCCATGGGTTATACAAGTGCCATTTTCTCCCTTTTTCAGTTAGTTTCTTAGATTTCAGTTATATAACCTACAATATTCTGATGTAACTAAAATCCCTAATATTTAAAATAACCTCTTAAACATTTTTAATTAAAATAAGACATTGGTCACCTTGAGAACCATGCTCCTTGCATTTATGGCTCTTAAAAGCACATTAAATGACCCAAAATGATAAATAAGCTAATGAAAACATGACTAAGGCTAGAAATACATTAGATAATATTAATTTAACCATAATATATCTTATTAAAAATATTTATACCCATAGAACATCTAAAAAATAAATTTTTTACCTATAGGAATCCAAATTTGACTTAAAGTCAAATTTGGTCAACAACTAGTTAGGAAGGTCCATTTTTAGAGCAAGTGCATCGATGGGGTACTAAAATTGAATAGACTTAATTTGTAATTATTTTAAGGTCATATGTTTCATTGAAACTAAGTAGAGAAAAGCAAGAAATACAATAAATTAGAGTGCGTAGAAAAACTCTCCCAGTGTGTAGGTAAATCTTCTTAGTGCATAGGAATGTTCACATAGAATACAACCTCCCACTATAACAACTGCATAGCAGATATTTTCAACACCAATTTATAATATGGGTTATTTAGGAGAATTTATCAACATGGTGACATATGATGGGTTTTTAGACCCTAAGAATTACTTACTAACATGTGAGATGAGATGAAAAGCTAAGAGTATTACCAATTAAGCTATAAAGAAATGTGAATTAATAAGGAATTGAATGTAAGATCCCTTAAATTTATATACCCTAGAGATATATCTTAAGAAAAAATATAATATGTTAAGGAGTGGATTATCATATAATTTAAAATAAATAAATGTACAAGTTAGACTATTCAAGATTTAAAGGAGATTAGGTAGAAGTCAAGAGAATCAGTCTGTGATTATGATTTCAGGTTCTTAGATGTTATGAATAAGGTGGAGTTTTCCCTATAAGATAAAGATAAAGTTTTTTGGTTTGTCATAGTATTGTATTCTAAGATCAAGTTTGCTATAATATGGACTCACTATGCTACTAAGGTAGATGCTAGAGTTGTTTCTCTTTTAGTGGAGCAAATTAAAGATTATGGGGAAGCTCCCATAATGGGTTCTGTTGGGTGAATATTTTGTCAGTCAGCTAATTGATGAGAAAAATAGGTATTATCAACCAAATCAAGGGATATTATTCATCCAAAGTTGCAGGTCTACCACATCCAAAGGGGACAAATCTCTCCTCTCATCAAGGGGAGGTTCCCTATTAAATATGAAGGGGCTATATACTATAGATATATGTAGAAAATAACACTCAGGGTAGGGTAACACCATCCATCTCTCTTCTTTTAGAGATGATACTCACAAAAAAAGGAGAAAATCCTAGTGAAAACATTGAAGGAACTTCTCTTCTTTCAGAAGTGATCTTGCAGTAAACAACATGAGTTCTTTTGGGTAGTGACAAGAAACTAGTAACAAAGTGTAGTAACTAGTACGATGGAATGGAACACAAATTTTCCACCTCAAATACCCAAAGAGTGAAATATAAAGGATAATGGGGGAACAAAGTCCTCCCAGAATCCTCGACATAGAATGAAACTAAAAACACACATTGAAGACAACTATAACAGCACAAATTCTGAAAGTAACTGACTTCAGGACATCTTCCTTATCACTTCCACTAATTCTCTTGTTAGATAAATAAAAAATAATGCATCTATAAGGAAGACATAAGAATAATCTCCTAAAATGGCATAAGCTATAATAGCACAAATTCTATCAGTCACTTGCTTTCTCATTTAGATAAAGTAATATGAACAACAATTTGCGCTCAAAGTCTCAGTATTTGCCTTTCAATTGGGGTAGAGTTTTGCTTCTGTAAATGAAAAATATCCCCTTTGAAAACAATAAAATAGATTATAATATATATATATCAGCCAAGAAAGACTTGGCACTTTTTTTCACAGAATGGCCCATGCTGTGTATTTAATGCCTTGAATGCATTTTTAGTTCTGTTAGGGGGCCATGTTGACACAAGGTGGTTGCCTTAAATATGGCATGTCAATTCATCTCAAATGTCTTCTCCTGGGTGTGGATCATCTGGTCTCTGCATAGTTATCCATTTTGTCTTTACTCCAAGGGGGACAAATAGGGTATGTCTTTAATGTTTAAGGGCTCAAAAATCTGCTTTGTAAACTATTCCACCTACTAGAATAACTATTACATAGATATTTTGGCCTTTCCCTCTTTCTACTATGATTTGTGCCCTCGAGCTATCTTTTTCCCTTTCTAGTTCTTTTGGTTCCTCCTCTCAGTAGTTCTTCCTTTCAACCTGAAGGTATTTGAATGCCTTCGAGTCCATGTTTAAGATTGTAAAGATCAACAGACACTTTATTGCCACAAATTTGACGTCTTCAGGTCCATCATCATTTGAAAGATAATGGCTAGTTGGTTGTCCTAAATTTGATGGCTATGGGCCCATCATCCTCCTTAGTGATTCTTTCATGTCTTTCCCACTTGCTTTGGCCACTTTCCATCAGGCTTCATCATTTTTACTATGTCTTTGTATTGGGAGTGCTCTGTCTTTGACATCTATCATAGTCCATTGCTTTGAAACTTTATCGACTTATAGAAAATGGGACCCACAACACTTCTTTCCTGAGCAGCTTCAAAAGGGGAATGGGGATAGGTGGCACTTTATGATGATCTTAACAAGTGACACATGGTGTTTTTTGATGTCAAACAAGCGAGGACACTTGGCAGCATCAATTTAACTTATAGAAGCTTAAGATATCTTTTGAGAGTCTTGTAGAAGATGACACATGATAGCTTATATTGAGCTTTTAGAAAAACTATAGAAACATTCAGGACTCATTTGGATTCACATGGATGATGACACTTGGCAGCTTCCACTTGACCTTAGCAACTCACCTGAGGCCCACCACAGTCCTTACTTAATAATGAAATAAAAGGAAGAAACTGTGGATGTTGACACTTGGTAGATTCCATTGAGCTTTACAAGGGACATGTCCCGACTTCCACTACATTTAGAAAAATACATTAAAACCTTCCACAGTCGACACTTAGTGCCCCCCTGTGGGACTATAAGAGAAGCTTATTGAAAGAATCTTATAAGAAACTTTGGAACATAGATGCAGACACATATCATGCTCTACTGAGTTTTAACGAGACACATGGCACATTCCACTACTTTTTAGAAACAAGTTGTAATGTGTCCTAGTAGATGACACTTGGCAGCTTCCGCTCGACTTTGAGACTTAGATAAAACTTTAGGCAAAATGAAAAACCTGCACAGAAAAAAAAACTTGTGGCCTGTGTCATAACCCTTCACTGCCTCAAAACTAAAATGCATAGGGACAAAACTTGGAGCCCACAACTAAAACTCAAAATAAAATGTAGGGTATCTTACTCTACAAAGGGAAGAGTAAAATTTTTTCCTCGTAAGACCAAAAATAGTTCACATGTTTTCCCAAAATAAGTGACAAATTTTGGGAACAATAGCTGGCTCCAGTTGGGGAACTTCCTTCAGTTGAAAACTTGGAATAGCTGAGGGGAGTAGTAACTAGAATCTCTAGTGCCTTAAAGTATGCCATTGTGTTATGGAATCATGCTACCTAAAAATAAAAGGCACCAAAAATGAAAATGGACAACACACAATAGAAACAAAGGCTATACAAATATACATATGTATAGGTGAACTTACCTGATACTTCAAGAATTGAAGTGCTTCAAATGCTACCCATCATGAGGCAGAGAAAAGGGTGTGCCATCTTGATACTTCAATAAGAAGTTATTTTTACCATTTAGATCATGGATAGTGAATGGGCCTCTCCATAGGGAATCAAATTTCCCATGCATTCCCTTTGGTTCCCTTCTCTTGTCCCACAGTAGGACTTGATCTCCAATCTAGAAATCATGGTTCTTTGCTTTCTAGTCAAAGAGCTTCTTAACCAGACTTTGATGGGCAGCAATTTGGTCCACCACCATAGTTCTCTACTCATCTAGCTCAGTTAAGCACATGATCCTCTTATCAATGGAGCTTTTAGATGTCTGATCTTCAATTGTCTTAGCCAATTTCAATGCTGGCAATTCTAGGGTAATTGGTATCTCAGCATTGAGCCCATAAAGAAGTTGGAAAGGAGACATACCAATTGCCCTTTTTGGTGTAATTTTGTCTACCCATAAAGCATCAATGAATGCTTTATGCCATGTCCTTTGGTTGTCATCTACCAGCTTCTTGATGATAGTCACCAGGTTCTTGTTGCTTCATTCAACTTATCTATTCCCTTGTGGAAACTAATCAAAAGAATGGGAGAGGATAATCCCATAGTAAAAATAGAATTTAGTGATCTCTTGGGAGGTGAAACATGCTACATTATTAGTGAAAATCTTGGTTGAGACCCCAAACCTAGAAATGATGTTCTCCTTGAGGAAATTGCACACCACTTCTGAAGTAACATGATTGGTTGGAATTGCTTCCACCCACTTGGTAAAGTAATATGTGGCTGTAAGGACATAATCATGTCCAGCACTTGAAGATGGATTTATATAACCAATGAAATTGATGCCCCATTGCTAAAATGGCTCTTTTATCACCACTAGATTGAGAGGCAAAGTAGCTAACTTGGGTCTTCCAATAAACTACTAGCATAATTCACATTTCCTTACCCACTTATACGCATCTTGGAAAAGAGTAGGCCAATAATATCTAGCTCATAGAAATTTGTGGGAAATCATAAGAGCAAAAAAAATGTCCTCCATAGGCTAGATTATGGAAGGAACTTAAAAGTTGGTTTTGTTACTTTTTATTTATGTAGTGAAGGAACACTCCATCAAGGCTCCTCCTATATAAGCCATTATCCCAAAGGATGAAATTGGCAGCTTTCAACTTGATAGTCCTCCTTCCTTTATAAGATAGGTGAGTAAGACACTCACCATAAGTAAAGAAATGAGAAATACCTGAATACCACTCATTCGTAGTGGAGATAAAGAGGACTATTGGCGTGTCTTCATCTTTTGATTCATCATGCTTTGTTCCTTCTGGCTTGTTTCAGCAATTAATTGACATAGGCCCTTTCCACACACCAACTTCATTGGTTTGATGACTAGATCAAACTCTTGGATTTTTTCAATCTAATTACCTCTTTTCATCCCAAACTCCTACTGAGTTAATATGGATTTAACTATGGTAGCAGGAAACAAGGTAGTAACATGTGAATTTAGGATGTAGAAGCAGAAATATTTTACTACCTTTACCTCTGCATAAGCATGCTTCTCCATGTTTGAGTACTTTAGCTCATGATCTTTAAGAGGACAGCTCATGAAAGAAATGGGAGATTCTACACCTTCCTCATTTTGTTGAACCAAAATGGCTAAAAGTGTGTGTTCAGAAGCATAACTATACATGATGAAATCCTTAGTATAATCTAGACAAACCAGAATTAAGGCATGAACAATGGCTATGTTGATGTCCCAGAATGACAATTTTCCTTCTTTAGCCTAGCTAAAGATGGCCTTTCCCTTCATCATGTTTACAATATGACGAGTCTTCTCAGTGAACTCGAGAATGAACCTTCATAAGAAATTCACTTTTCTAAAGAAAGAGTGAACTGGAGTCTTACTCATGGGTAGATTGAGCTCCTAGATGGACTTGACTCTTTCTAAGTCAATCTTTATGCCTTATTTGGATATAATGTGTCTGAAAAGCTTCCCTTTTGTCACCCCAAAGATAGCATTCTTGGGGTTTAAAGAAATGCCATTCTGGTGGCAGCATTCCAACACTTGTTGTAAATGATGCACATGATCTAGGTGATGCTTGGAAAAGATGGTTATATCATCCAGGTACACTAAAATTAACTTACCCATTTCATCTTTGAAAGTAAGGTCCATTACTCTCTAAAAGGTGGCACCAATATTTATCAAGCCAAATGGCATTCTCTGATAGGCAAAGGTGCCCCATGGCATGGTGAAGGTAGTATTGTGTTGGTCCACTTCACTAACTTCTATTTGATTGTATCCTAAAAAGTTGTCTAGCATTGATAACATCTCAGAATTGATCACTATCTAAAGTACTTGGTCCATGATGGGTAGAGGATAGTTATCTTTTAAGGATGACTAATTCAAATTTCTAAAATCCACAAAAAGGTGAATTTTTCCATTCTTCTTCCTCATAGGGACTATGTTTACAATCCATGTGGAATGATGGATTGGGAAAATCATCCTAGCATTCAACATTTTCTATATTTCAGACAGAATAGTGCCTGATATCTTTAGATTGTACTGCCTAGAGTTTTGCCTATAAGGTGCCGAATCACTTTTAAGAGGAATGTCATGGAAAATTTCATTAGGCCTGAGTGACTTCAGATCATCATAGGAGTATGCTAAGACATCCATGTACTAACTAAGTAGAATAGTGAATTTAGACTTTTCTTCCTGATTGTAGCACTTCTCAATGTTTACCATCTTGAGATTTTCTTTGGTGCCCAGATTTACTTGATCAAACTCCTGGGAGGATCTTGAATACATTTGTTGCTATTTGATGAATCTATCATGCTTGTCAAATATCTTCTCCAAGGAAACCAAGCCTTTTGGAATTTTATTCTCTTTGAGTTGCAAGAACTCTTCACCTGCATCTATACTTGATTCAAGGGCTAGTTCAAGTTTTTTAGGCTCACTGTCTTCGAAGTGTAGCTATTCAAAACTATATTTTTGTTCTAAGAAGGCAATTATTTGATTTTCATTATTAAACACTTGCCAATGACTGGCATTATCAGGTAAACTAGGTTGAAATACTAGTTTAATAGTGTACTTGTCTCCTTTGAAGTCTAGGTGAGGAACCAATAGAGTTGTTAAAATGGCTAGTGCATCAGCCCAGTCATTGAATTCCTTAGAAACCACAGAGATGCTGAAAACATCAATGTTTTCAATTTGATCCTAGACTAGATTTTGATAATGGCTCAATATCTCATTTTTGGTTTGATACAGGTTTCTCACCTGACAAACCACTAGTTCAGTATCTCCTTTAGCATGAAGGAGCTTGATGACTTTTGCTTGAGCAACCTTCAATCCAAGTAATAGAGATTCATATTCAGTTGTATTATTGGTGTTGCTAAACTAAAACTTGTATGATGAAGAAAAAATATCTCCTTGAGGAGATATCAACACAATCCTAACTCCTAAACCGGTAGAGGAGTAGATGCCATCAAATTCAAGAATCTATACCTCCTTAGACACTAATTTTTCCTTGGATTCTTTTTTGTTTAGAGATGAATATTCTTCTACACTTACATTACACTCCAATTCTTCTATTGTTACAATTGAACGTATTTTCAAGTTGACACCTTCAAGAGCTTCAAAAGGTGCTTCATGGACTTCCTCTATGGATAGAAAGTAGTTACCCATGCCTGAAGACTCAAATATAATTTGAGCTTTAGGTGTTGATGTTGGGGTGACCACATATTTTGCTTCCTTTTTAGGGAGCAATCTTTTCATAATGCCTTTGACTGGAATCCTTACTTTAGATAGGTCCATGCTCAATTCACCTCCAATGTCCTTATAAAAATTCTACCCAAGAAGGATGCCATATGATGCTGGGACATTAGCCACCAAGATAGTCATCTTGATTCTTTTGTCTAGAAATGCCACAAATGCGAATTGGGCATCCTTGATTTGCCCCAGCAAAGGTACTTGTTTGTTCTCCATGGAGAAACATCTCCCAAATGTCTTGGTCAATGTGAGACCAAGGGATTCCACCACTTTGGTAGGCATGACATTGTTTGAAGCTCCAGAATCAATGATGTAATTGCTCAGCTTGTGACCATTTATCAATAGGGAAATGTAGAAAGGTTTTATTTTCCTAGGGGCAGTAGGAGGAGTAATGATAAGGTTGTTCAGGATAGACATGTTCCTTGAGGGATCATGAGTTACCTTCTTAGCTTCTTGTCTTGTAGGGATGGTTTGGTGCTTTACACATTGAACCAATTTATCTAACTGATCAGGGTTGGATTGCAAAAATTCAAATTTAGACATTTGGATCTTAGTTTTCTTGACATGGTCAATTATGTCAAATGTCTGAAATGAACTATGAAGAGGGGAAGGGAGTTCATCCTTCTAGTTTTTATAAGGGGAAGGATTGGTCTGTGAATTCAAAAATAGAGGCAAAGGTGCAATTGAGGTACTCACATTTTTAGCAGTCACCGAGTCCTCTGGCTAGAAAGGTAGAGTGGTTCCCCAATTAACAATTGAAATTATTGGTTGTGGTCACTCCTTTTCTTTCTCCTTATTAGCCGGTTGAGCTGATTGATTTTTAGATTGTGTGAAAATAGTGTATGATCCTTCAGCTACTTTACCTTCACTTTTAGGTTCATCCTAATAATTTAGGAAACCAATGTTAGAGTCACCAGCTAATTCTTTTTCTTCTTCAGTGAAGAGATTAGCATCATCTTCTGGATTTAGCTCAAGTTAGAAGGAGAAGTCTAATTCAGCTTCAAGACATCCAACTGTTGAGTTGGTTGGATGCACTTAAAGGGCAGGTTTCCTCTATGGAGGAGGAAGGCAATTTGTTTGCCCTTGATTCTTGGAAGCATTGCCTTGATATGATTGATTTGGGAATGTTCTCCTTGGTACATCTCTATATGAAGGAGCAGAGGACATCCCTTGTGCCATTTGCTTTCTAAGAGCTAGCAACTCATTTGCTAGCTTCTGCACCATTGGACCAGTGGTGGCTATAGGTGAGTATTCAAAAGATGAAGAGGATTTACCTTTGTTTGGATATCTCCTTATCTTTCTAGTCAAGAAAAGGTCATCTTTTATCTCAGTAGCCAAGTCTTGAGTAGCAGTAAGGTCTATGTGAGCAACACGTCTTAGCAAAAAACTCACTTTAGGTAGCTATGAGTTGATGAAGAAGCATTTGAGGTTTTTAGGTGTTGGCTGAGTAATTGTAGGAATTCTATTCCTTATCTTGTCAAACTTTGCTATGAAATCCTTCATAGGTTCATGAGGTTCCTTCTTCATCTATGTGAGCTAGGCTAGTAGGGCACATGTATCTTCTATAGGCTTGAACCTTGCTTCAAATTTGGCTTTGAGTGTGTCCCAATCAGTCACTAACCAAGCTTATAGAAGGTAGAAATAGTCTGTAGTAGCACCTTGTAATGTTTATACAAAGAGCGTGACTGCCATGTCCTCAAATTCCATGCCTATCACACCATAGGCTATGCTGAAGGCTGCAATGTGTTCATTAGGGTGAAATCTCCCATCACCAAAGAATTTAGGGAAATTCTTCCTTGAATTGCATGAAATTTCATGTAGAGGTGGAGTAAGATTTAGTGGACCAAAAGAGTTACCTTAGGGGCCTTGGGCCACCATGATGGGATTATGGAAAGTAGGGATAACAAATCTAGGTGGAGAATGTATAGGTAAAGCTCTGGTGATAGCAAAAAAAGTAGCTCTACCTTGTATTGGTGACCTGGTACGGATGGGAAGAACACTCTTGGATCATTGAGCTTGAGGTTATAGAGGAAACAAATCAAAATTTCCTTATTACACTAACTCAAATATAGGGTCAACAACACCTCAAGTTCTTTGACTTTTGGTATAGTGTGGAGTTGCCAGATTGTAGGATAAAAATGACAAGGGACTGGTCTTGCTTTATCTTGAAGCTTGAGGCTTCAAACTGCTTTTTCTTCCCTACAGAGTCGCCAAAAAGTTGTTGGGTGAATATTTTGTCAGTCAGCTAGTTGATGATAAAAATAGGTCTTATCAACCATAGCAAGGGAGATTGGTCATCCAAAGTTGCAAGTTTACCACATCCAAAGGGGATAAATCTCTCCTCTCATCAAGGGGAGGTTCCCTGTTAAATATGAAGGGGCTATATACTATAGATATATGCATAAAATAACACTCATGGGTAGGGTAACACCATCCATCTCTCTTCTTTCAGAGATGATGCTCACAAACAAAGGAGAAAATCTTGGTGAAAACACTGAAGGCACTTCTCTTCCTTTAGAAGTGATCTTGTAGTAAACAGTAAGAGGTCTTTTGGGTAGTGACAAGAAACTAGTAACAAAGTGTAGTAACTAGTAGGATGGAATGGAACACAAATTTTCCACCTTAACTACCCAAAGAGTGAAATACAAAGGATAATGGGGGCACAAAGTCATCCTAGAATCCTTGGCACAGAAAGAAACTAAAAACACACACTAAATTCAACTATAACAGCACAAAGTCTAAAAGTAATTGACTTTAGGACATCTTCCTTATCACTTCCACTAGTTATACCTATTAGATTAAATAAACAAGAATGCATATAGAAGATAGACATAAGAACAATCTCCTAAAATGGCACAAGCTATAATAGCACAAAGTTTGTCAATCACTTGCTTTCTCATTTAGATAAAGTAATATGAACAACAATCTAAGATCAAAGTCTCAGTATTTGCCTTTCAATTAGGGCAGAGTTTTGCTTTTGTAAATGAAAAAGATCCCTTTTGAAAATAATAAAAGAGATTAAAATATATATAGCAGCCAATAAAGACTTGGTGATTTGTTTTATGGAATGTCCCATGCTATGCATTCAATGCCTTGAATGCATTTTCAATTCTATCAGGGTGCCATGTTGGAACAGGGTGGCTAACTTAACTATGGCATGTCAATTCATCTCAAATGTCTTCTCCAGGGTGTGGATCATTTAGTCTCTACATGCTTGACCATTTCGTCTTTACTCTAAGTGGGATAAATAGGCCATGTCTTCAATGTTTAAGGGCTCAAAAATATGCTTTTTAGACTGTTCCACCTACTAGAATAACTACTACATAGATATTTTTTGGCCTTTCCCTCTTTCTGCAATGATTTGAGCCCTCAAGCTATCTTTTTCCCTTTCTGGTTCTTTTGGTTCCTCCTCTCGGTAGTTCTTCCTTTTGGCCTAAAGGTATTTGAAATCCTTTAGGTCCACATTTAAGCCTACAAATATCAATAGAAACTTTATTGCCGTAAATTTGATGTCTTCAAGTCCATCATTGTTTGAAAGCTAACAGCTAGTTGGTTGTCCTAAATTTGATAGTTGTGGGTCCATCATCCTCCTTAGTGACTATTTCATGTCTTTCCTACTTACTTTTGCCACTTTCCATTAAGCTTCATCCTTTTTACTATGTCTTTGTATTAGGAGTGCTCTATCTTTGACATATGTCACAGTCTGTTGCTTTGAAACTTTACCGACTTATAGAAAATGGGACCCACAACACTTTTTGCCCGAGCAGCTTCAAAAGGGGAATGGGGACATGTGGCACTTTCCAGTGATCTTAACAAGTGACACGTGGCATTTTCTATTGTGAAATAGGTGAGGACACTTGGCAGCATTCGTTTAACTTATAGAAGCTTAAGATATCTTTTGAGAGTCCTACAAAAGATGACACATGGTAGCTTCCACTAAGATTTTAGAAATACTATAGAAACATTCAGGAATCATTTGGATTCACATGGATGATGACACTTGGTAGCTTCTTCTCAACCTTAAAAACTCACCTGGGGCCCACCACAGTCCTTACTCAATAATAAAACAAAAGGAAGAAACTGTGGATGTTGACACTTGGCAGCTTCCACCAAGCTTTACAAAGGACACATCATGACTTCTGTTGCATTTAGAAAAACACATTAAAACCTTCCACAGTTTCCACTTGGTGCCCCCCATGGAACTTTAAGAGAAGCTTATTGAAAGAAGCTTATAAGAAACTTTGGAACGCAGATGTAGACACTTGTCACACTCCACTGAGTTTTAATGGGACACATGGCACATTCCACTACTTTTTAGAAACAAGTTGTAATGTATCCTAGAAGATGACACTTGGTATCTTCTATTTGACTTCGAGACTTAGACAAAACTTTAGGCAAAATGAAAAACTAGCACAAAAATAAAAACCCATGCCCTGTGTCATAACTCTCCACTACCTTGAAACTGAAATGCGCAAGGACAAAACTTGGAGCATGCAACTGAAACTCAAAATAAAATGTAGATTATCTTACTCTATAAAGGGAAGAGCAAAATTTTTGGCTCGTAGGACCAAAAATAGTTCACATGTTGTCCCAAAAAAAGTGACAAATTTTGGGAACAATAGGTTCTAAGATTGAAAATACATTGTAAGCTTTTATAAAGAAGATGGAACAATATTATGAAGTAGATAAACCTAAACTAAATATATGGTGCATGGAGTATCAAAAACAAGGACATCATAGGAATGATTATCCTAAGATCAAGATAGAGTTTGTGAAATTTGTAGAGTAATAGGGTATGCAACAACACAGTGTCATCTCCTACAATAGTATGTAAAAATCCCATAGAGTTTGTATTGAATGTTTTTTAAATCACATAATCATGATGAAAATAATTATATGGATTTTAAGGAGCTCAAAGAAGATACCACAAAGAATGTATTCATCATCACTGTGTAGAAAGTGTCCTCAGTGAAGTAGATGATTTTAGGATTGGAGGTTGATAAGGGTTGTGAAAACTAAGTAGGTCCATAATGGATTCTTAGTTTGAGTTAGTACCAACCTTAAGGTCTAGTTGGATAGACCCCTCCTTCATCAATTTGGACACTACCATCACCATAATACCCATACTTAACACCTTAGAATTTGACAATGATGTAGCAGCAATAAATTAGTTGGACTCCACAAGTTATGCAACAATAATTTGGGATTGGAGATAATACCCAACAGCATCAAAACTAGAATAAAACATAGCTATAAGAAGGTTATATAAGAGCTTATAAGTTAAATAGAGGAGGATTTAGGCGTAGATATAGAAGGGGTTATCAAGGTGGTAGAGGAAATAATTATAAATGTATTCCTTTGTAATGTTATTTATGTGGAGAGTATAACCATGTGCAATGCAATTATCCTTTGAATTCCCAAAGATAGTATTACTCTACATATTATAAGGTATATGAGCAGCATGATATAGAAGACTATCCTATTTTAGAAAAGCAAAGAAAGGAAAAGGATGTCAAGAATGTTAACATGTTGAATGCATAGCCCAAGGAGGATGCATTCTTGAATTTCATCATAATACACCAGCATGCAAAGAGAGGATTTCCTCCTCTCAAAATGCCTAAAGACCAGGGAATATGGAAAGCAAAATAGGACAAATACCCAAACCTAGCTATAAAAAAGGGGTTGATATATGAATTTGCATAGATTTTGAAGAATATTCAATAGCAAGCCACTACTAAAGGAGATGCTATAGCAATAAATTCCCAAATGTATGGTCAAATTTTATGCATTATGCACCAAGATAGAGTTGTTACTATGCTGATAGACTTATTAAAATTGCTAAGTACACTATGTAATGAAGACATTTCTTAAAACATTATAAACTTAATACATAATTTATTGGAGTGTACATAGTGAGGGTAATAGAAGACAAAAAAAAATTGTTTAGTATATAAAAACAAAGAAGCCATGAGATGTGGATGCATGAATTGATATTAAAGTTACATGATATGAAATTCCAAATGTTGTCTTTGATTTTGGTAGCATGGTTAACATGATCCTAAGGTCTACATGGGAGGCAATTGGATGACAAGTTCTAAGTTACAACCTAGTGACTCTGAGTTTTGTAGACTATGAAAGAGTTGAACCCATTTGCAGGTTATAATATATTAATATTAAAGTCATAGAACTAATCCTATGAGGTGACTTTGAAGTCATTGATATGAAGATAACAACAACTCATTATCCTATGCTAATTATCAATAAATGGGCATATAATTATCATATGGCTATTAATACTATGTAAAATCAATTAGATGTGCATCAAGGAGATGAGACTATAGTCATTATTTTACATAAGGTACACAAACCCTACATCATTTTTGATCAACTAGACTCTCTTTATTTTGCAGAAAAAACTAATTAGATGAAGGTAAACTCTAAGGAGAACCCAAAAGCTTTGTGTGCAATTGAGTGTAATTTATTATATGAGCATAATAAACCTTAGGTGTAGTCTTTACTCACTCAATAGTTGAAGACATTTGAACATGGAAGCCTAAACTAATAGTTACTCATCCATTGGCACATCAGTCTGTCATAGATGATTATGTATCCATGTCTTCTAAATTACCTACTCATTTAGAAATTGATTTTTTATCAAGAAGATAATCATATATATGATTATATAGAGGCAAATAAATAAGGTGCCTTGCCTTGGGAAATAACTTCATAGATAAGTGGAAACTCAGATATGCATCTACTCAATTAGGCCCATGGTAATCATGAACTTCAACCTCTTATAATAGTTTTTTCCATAGAAAGACAACTTCCTTCATATTATGTGACTAAGGATATCAATCAATTCATTCTACACCTACAATTTCATGTGCCTATGATTAGTTATCAAGTCACTACCTTGAATTATGAATTAAAGAGAGATATAAAGACATGGTGGATAATTCATAGAGATGATCAGCTCAATTGGGATGATGTGTGTGAACTTACGATTAGCATATTTCAGCTATTATAGGTAATCAAAAGTAATTGGCCTTAATTTTAGGAAGGTGAGTTCCCTAAAATCCTTATCCATAAATGTGTTGAGGTTTGGACTAAAGAATGTGTGGAACCTAAGTACTGGGTTCATATCATTCATTACAAACTTGACCCTTTACCATCATCTTGGTATATGTATCAAGAACATAGGAGGGAGACAAAGCATTAGGCATAGGTATATAATGACTTCATACAAAATTTTGTGTTTGAGTATGAGAATCATGTGATTCATGATGTGTTTCTTAAAATAAAAAAATTCTTATGCCATGGGTGTACAAAGGATTTAATCACTACAATAGATTCTATTGCGTAGAATAATGTAACTTGTGATCTAAATACAACATTAAAAAGATATAAAGCTACCGATATGGAAAAACAATCTCTTATGTAGCCTTATCACCAAATACAGAATGAATAAGAGTAAACTAAAGGTTTAAATATTGATGGTGATATTTATCTGACTAATTTTTTTAAACTTGAAGGACCATTAGAACCATTAGAGGATCTATTCATAGAACCCACTAAAGAAGTAAAGTTTTGCAACATACATATTCCAAATCAAGAAGGGGAAAGAATTATGTAATAATTTGTTGCTAAGGAAAAGTGTAATATTTATCATTAACCTATTGAAAATATTGTGGAAAACATTGGAAGTGAGTAGATTCATAAACTAGCACATATAGGTGACTATTAGACTGAATCCAAAGTTTTTGAATCTATGCAACTCTTATGGGATTATCAAGATGTCTTTCCAATAAAACTTTTCAAAATTCAAAAGAGTAGATCTTTCCCTAGTTGAAATCCATATTGAGCTCAAGGAGTGTGCACAACATATAAAGAAAAGGTCATAAAATAAATCCAAACATGAAATTGAAAGTGGAGGCTAAACCAGATAGATTGAAAGAAGCGGGTATAATATATCCTATAGAGAAGGTAGATTGGGTTAGTCCCATGGTAGTGAAACCTAAGAAAATAGGGGAGATTAGAGTATGTGAAGACTATAAAATTTTGAATGGTGCATGTGTGAATGATCAAATTTTAATTCTCTTCATAGATGAAATTTTGGAATCTATCATAGGTCATGAAGTTTAATCCTTCCATAGATGGGTTCAGTGAATATCATCAAATACCCATTACAGACAAAGATAGAGCCAAAATGACTTTTGCCATGGAATGGTGATCCTTTGCATATAAGGTAATGCCTTTTATCCTTAAGAATGCACTTACAATTTTTTATAGAGTAGTGGTGATGACCTTTAAGGATTTCATTCATGACTTCCTAGAAGTATATCTAGATGATTGGGAAGTCTTCTCTTTGTTTAAAGATCACTTATCCAAGTTGTGCCTCATTCTCAAAATGTTGTTGAGCTCTATGTATTGCCTTAAATTTGAAAAATTATTTATTTATTACACCTTCTGGTGTCATACTAGGTTATATGATGCGCAGTGAAGTGATTTTTGTAGACCAAGCCAAAATTATAGTCATTCTTAATATTTCTACACAAGTCAATTCCATGAAAGTGTGATGCTTTCTTGACCACATAGGTTACTATCATAAGTTTATCAAGGGATATGCATCCATCTTCATTGGAGTATTTGTTATGAAAAGGTATGAAGTTTGTCTAGACTTCTGAGTATCAAGCAACTTTCATAGAACTAAAGCATAGATTGGTCATTGCACCTATTCTCATCTTTCTAGACTAGAGTAATCCCTTTCATGTGCATTTGGATGCTCCTAGTATTGTATTTAGTGTTGTTTTTATGTAGCCAGGAGATGGGGGACTAGACAACCCCATACATTTTTTAATCTAAAAGTTGTTTGATGTAAAAAAGAATTACATAATAACTAAAAGTGAAACACTAACTATAGTGTTTGTACTATAGAAACTCAAATATTATCTTCTTGTGACACCATTTGATGTTTTCATGGATCACCAAGATTTATGCTACCTAGTTAATAAGCCTATGCTCAGAGGATGAATTTCAATATTTTTAATGTTCTTTCAATAATTTCAATTTCACATCAACATTAAGTCAAGTAGAGAAAATGTTGGGCCAGATCATCTCAGATGCCTCAAAATGGGGAAGAACTATAGGAATATTCTCTTGATTCCCATGTATTTTGAGTTTGTATGATACCTAATAATTTTGAGGTAGTTTCTAATTTCCTATGACAAGGGGTATTCCCTGTGTGCTACTAAAAAAGACAAGAAGCAATTTGACACAAGAGATTTGCCATATACTATTATAAATGGGATTTTGTATCATTTGGGTAAATATTAAGTACTATGTATGGTAGTTATAGAACATGAATGCCTACAACTCTTACAAGAAACACACCAAAGAATAACATGAGGTCATTTTTTCAGAGAAGATACTACGTGGAAATTGTTATAGAGTGGATTATTATGGTTGAACCTTCTTTAGGATGCACATAGAGTAGTGTAGAATTGTGACATATGTTAATGAATGGGTAAGCCACACCATAATGATTAGATGCCTTTGCAATCTTTGTTAGTTGAACAAACATTTGAATAGTAAGTCATCAATATTGTATGACTGATCAATCAATCCTCCAAGTAAATATAACAAAGCATGGTATATTATAACTATGATAAATTATCTTACAAAATGGGTTGAAGCTACTATGACACCTAGATATGGGGTGAAATATGAATCAAAGTTCCTTTACAAGAATATTATCACAAGGTTTGGATTCCCCATCAAGCTCATCAATGATTGAGGGGCACACTTCTTAAACAATACTATCATAGCTCTTACTAAATAATTCATGATTTCCCATCATAAAAGTATTTTGTATCATCTAAAAGCTAATGGCCAAGTTGAGGCCTCTAATAAAGTGTTGGGAAAGATGTTGACAAATATTTTTGATGTCAAGAGGGATGATTTCGAAGATTGCATTCCTATGATTCTTTGGGCCTATCAAATGCACTATAAGAGGGATACATGTTTTACTCCATTTCAGTTGGCCTATGGCATTAAAGTAGTAATGCCTATGGAATACTTGGTACCCATTCTATGCATATCAATGGCTATGAGACTAGGGGATAATGAGTCTCTCACATATAGGCTTCTTAAATTCAGCATTTTAGACATAGGAAGTACATAAGCAGAGCTAGAAAGCATGGCATGATAGGAACGTATGACATAATGAATTTCAAAAAGATAAACCAATTTTGTAATATGATACTCAATTCAAAGCATTTTTAGGTAAAGTATAGATTAGATGGAAAGGGCCTTATGTTATACATGAAATATCGTAGCAAGGAACCATTACTTTGAGATATATGTAGGGAACCATTCTACTAAGGTAGGTAAATGGTTGTATGTTTAAACCTTGCCACCAATAGTCTTAATTTATCTCTTCTTCCAAATGAGTGGGTCCTAAGTAACACTGATTAGATTAGGATTTCCCAATTCTATATGTTTTCTTGTGTATTTCTTTTTGTGTATGTTTGTGTTTGTAGATGATATCTTCAATAGATTTTGGAACCATGATAATAAGTATAGCATGCAACATCCATGTGTAAGAGAATTTAGGTGTGACATTATTGATGTTAACATAAGAGAAAGAGAGAAATTAATTCTAGTAAATAAATGATCAAATCACATCAGCCAAGATCTCAGCCATCTAATGGTCATCCCTTAGCAGTTAATGCTAGAGTTAAGGTTTGATTGATCTAATCTTCACCAAATTGATGGTTGGTCAACATCATTAGTTTTAAATACAATATGGTTAACAAATAATATAATGGTGTACCTTGATGTATACACCAATGACTAACTACCTTTATTACTAGATTAGATAATATTTGTCACATTAACACTCACATTGATATCAAAGGGAGAACTCAATGTCACATTTATGTGAAAACCAATAGGCACAAAATCTATAAAGGTACAAGGTTGTGAAACAAGTCTATATTTCATTAATGTAAACATTTTTCATGTTAAAGTTCTAGAGCCAAGCTAACTTATATAGCATAAAAATCAAAAAGTTTCTCATTTCCAATCTTTTGCTACCATGGATCATTCATAATTCATCATAAACTTGATAGATGCTCATAAGGAAGAAATTGGAGTTGATCTTGAACTTTTTAAAACAAAATATATTAATCTAGAGGCATTTAACTATCTTCAAGTGGAAAAACAAAAACTCTTGCAATTAGATTCAATAGATGTTGTGAAACCACTTGCTCTTGCATCCCCACACCCTTTCCACAACACTAACTTTGAGTTTTTTATTTATATGCTTACCTTTGATGATTTTTGTGAGATTGTCAAAATCTTACTTAGCTTCTATAATGAGGTCAACATTTACATTGACCCTGATACCACCATCATCATCAGCACCAAAGCAATGGCTAGAGCTTTGTGCATGTCTATATAGGGTGATTCTCGTACTCCCTAAAAAACAAGAATGCCTCTTATCCTTTAGGAGGTCATAGATTTATATGTTTGAGGGTCCATATGAATCTAAATTTAATATGTCTAAGATGAACTAGTATACATATTAGTTGAGTACATCACACGTAGATTCTAGCAGACCATCAAGTCTGCAAAGCAAATCCCCAAAGGAGTGGTTGACATTACACATCGCATGATTAACCATAATGAGTAGTTAAAATAGATAGAGTATTTTATACAATATATACTTTAAAATATTAAAAAATTCCACATGACTTTTAGGTATACCTTCTAGTATCAGTTCCTAATATTTTTATTATGTTTCACTCAATCAAATTTCTTTGAAGGAGAGGTATACCCCAACATTGTCTACCGACGACTACAATAATTTTGAAAATTGATATGGAAAATTGAGTGCTTTACCCTAGTGTATGAGGTAAATTTCAATACATATTAGGATGATTGTTTAGATTTGATTGATACACACCCACAAGTGTCACCAGATGTTATGTAATACCTAAGACAACATGGTATTGTCACTTTGCTTCTGAAAGGCATCTTCATTCACATTCATGAGTTTCCTAAGTTTCCATTTATACCCCTACCATATTTTTATACCATGGACATGGCATAGGTTGATTTCACCAAGAAAAAATCATATGTAACTAGGCATGCCACACCTCTCCAAGCCATACCACTTGGCACAACAATTCCTTCAACATAGCCATAACCACATAGCAGTAGAAAGGAAAGCATAATATTTTTGTAGAATAACCAACATCACCTCTTATAAATTTCAAGATGAGGATTACATAAACCTATATGGATGACCCTAAGGTGTTATTAGTAGTTTGGCCTGATAAGGCCAAATACCAACCCCTACAGTCCAAAACTTTCCTTGATACCATCAATAGCCTCTTCAAGTGGTCTAAAACTATATATTTTGGCTTGAAAGAATGAATTTTTATATTTAAATGATAAAATTGGTCTCTAAAGGTCATAAATTTAGGTAAATTACCTTTAGATATATTCAAATATATGACTTTAGTTTAAGTCCAAAGTTTCATGACTTAAAAAGGTCATTTAAGGCAATTATAAGTGTGAAAAAGGGCCTTTTCTAACTCCCACATGCCAATTTTAGATTCCTAAAGCATGGAATAGGATAAAAAAATTATTTCAAGTAAAATAATCCTGTATATTCTACCACATTCTAATCTTGGTTGTGTAAGTCTTAGTTCTCTTTAAAAGCCAAGAAAAAGCCCATTTTCATTCATTTTTCAAAGAGAAGTATAGATCCATATGGAATTATAAACACATGGGGTTTGAAGTAGTAGTAAGAGGACATTAAAAATATTCCAAAAAAAATTATGTCAATTGGAGGCCATACAAGTTCAAAATTAGTCATCTCTAGACAATTGGCAAGTTTGCACATAGAGACCTGCCTTCAGGTTTGCTCTTGGTACAAATTGGAGAGTGAAGGTATAGGTCCAAATTTTTGAAAAAATAAATTAAGTTCATATGGATTCATCATGGATCAAGTTTTTATACAATTTGTCTCTCCTTCCTCATGAATCATCCATTTGAAGTCAAGATAATTTCTACAATTTACATATATGAGGGCAACCAGTTTTCTTAAAGTTCTCCTCACTAGGGCAACATTTAAAGAAAATTCAAGTTTATTTATATTATTAGGAACCTAACACAAGTTTACATGGAATATTTAAGTCTTTATTCACACATATCAAGGTCAAATAAATCTCACAAAGATAGCAGTGTAATCTGTAGTTGAGCATGCTTTCAAAGAGAGATTATATGGTATTGGAGATAGAGTGGGTTTTCAAGATTTATTGTTTTGATCCATGGAATGAATTTCCTTCATGTTTTAAAGCAATTTTATTCAATAATTTCTCCAAATATTCATGTGTTATCCCATATTTGTCTTCTCAAAGTGTCTCAAAATGCCAGTTTAGCATACTTTAAGGAAACTTTGCATATTTTAAGGTTTTTGTAGAAACCTATGTTTCATTTTCACCTTTTTTTCCTCCTTCAATGGCATCCAAATTGATATGGTGATAGGATAATGTTTCAATGTTATCATAAAACTCCTCACCTTGTCATTGTCATGCTCACAAGTTCTCATTTCCACCTCCATCTCACTCACCCCCATATCATTGTCTTATCACTACCTTCTCACTATGTTTTGTGTTTTTCCCACCCTCCTTTCATGTCTTTTCATCATCTTTCATCCCTACCACCATTTCACCCATCTCCATTCCATTTTTAATTACTAGAGAGATCCAAGGGTTGATTGTGACCATCAAAAGCATGATTAAAAGGACATATGCATCAATCAAGCATCATATATAGTCAATGGAAGCACTTATAATAAACACAATATCCAAGGTATGGTCATGAAGGTATAATGAAGAATCAAGGTGAAAGAGACCTTGTTAAAGGTCTAGTGAGATCAATCAATCTGTAGTATGAGGATAAATCCATCATGGAGGTGAGAGTAAGTGTTTGGATGAAAAAATTGGCACCATTTCCATATGACCACCTACAGCAAGATCATTACAGTTATGGTTTTCTATCAAAGACATCAATCATATAATGATAATGAACTCATTCATGTTTACATTAGTCTATAAAAATGATCTCATAAAGAGCATAAGGGAGAGGAGCAAGAACCATAGTCATGTATAATGATCTCTCCAAAGCCTATAGTAATCATCATCTATACAAATGGAATAAATACAATCATATATATATCCTTATGATAATTAGACATGATATCAAGTTATTCATGAAGATGAGAAAGAAATATATGGTTTCTCAATCCTAGTAATTTTCCATTCGTGTCATGCATCATCAAGAAGGCAATCATATACTTATAATTAGGTGTCTTTGAGACCACCTATAGACCTGTGCCATTCAAGAAGGCTTACTTGGTAATATTAAGGCACTCACAAGGCTCAAGAAGGCTGACTTGATTTAAAAGACATAACTGGAATTTGAGATTATCAATATAATGAAGAGTGTGATAGAAAAAAGGCATGTCAAGTTTTAAGTAAGGAATAGAAGAGGAAGTGGTGACCTATAGCCACCTTAAATTCACTAATACAACCAAATTGAGGATAATTAGTTCTAGAAAGGAGAATTTCATGATGCAGACTTTTAAGAGGGATTGTAGATTTTTAGGGTTCATTGAAATTAAATGAGGAACTTTTTCTCATATAAGTTCTTGTTTCCAAACTTCCCAATCTTTCTCAAGCTCATACCTAGTCCATACAAGGACAAGTCATCATAGAATATAGTCAAGTACATGTGTTTGGAGGTTTACTTGGAATAAGCTAATTGTGAACATATGAGAGAATTTTTTCATGAAGATAGTCATAATTATTTTACTTTAATTGATACTCTAAAGTACGACCAAGATTTTTGGTTATTTCACCTCAAAAAATAACCTATAGTCAGCCCAAGTTGAACATCTACATCTAAGTAGGTGAATTTGTAAAATGAGACTTTATAGAGAGTGTAGATCATTTCAAGAAGGATTTGAGTCATATTATGTCATTTTGACATGGATCAACTCAAATAGACACCTTACATAGTCATTTCACCATCACTTCATAACCCTATCCATACAAACCTAAAATTTAATGATACAGTCAAATATTCTATGAAGGAAGGTGTGTTTTCAAGAAAGGGTATAGAGGATGAAGAGATAATGTGGTGAGAGGATGGTCATAAAATTGATATCAAAATCATATTTAAAAAGTAAGCTAATCTTAGTTTTTATCATCCTCTCATAAGTGATCAGTCATCTATAGCTAGGGAAAGGGTTATTCAACTACATTATCAGTCAATAGTGAGGCAAGAAGTCTTATTATGATCCTTTTTTTTGCATAGGTTTTATGTCATGATGACTATCTTATGAAATGTTGTAAAAATCTTTGTCAAGCTCTAGTCTTTTAAATGACACAAACTTATTTCTTGAAATATGTACCTATAGCCACATAGGCTAAAATCTTTCCTTCAAGATATCATGAAGTTGATGGCACAATAATCAAGAGGGTCTTAGGGTTCATGATGATGATTCAAGTGAAGTTATAGTATAATATAGAGTAATATTAATGATGTGAACTCTTATTATGGTCTCCAATCATTCAAGCATTTCTACAATCTATACAACCATGAAAAGCACTATCAAGCACCTTAATAAAAGCTATGTGATCAAAAGAAGATATAGTTGATTATAAAAGAGTTGGTGATGTCAAAAGGGATAAATTATGGTTTAAAATAACATGATGAGCTATCAAAATGTCTAATTTAGGGTTTTCAATCACAATTATAGTCATACACTCAAAAGGATGCACCTATAGCCAAAGGATAACATAGTCTTCTCTTTAAACTAACACAAAGTTGAAAGAAAAGAGGAATATTTGAAGAAATTTCATACATGAAATGGTGATACAATAATACCAAAGAGATATTTACTCACCAAGGATCATAAAGTAAAGGAATCCAATCACTAGCCTACAACTAAGGAAAAGCACAGTCATACCTCTAAGTTGAAAAATAGGTTGTGAACATCAATACCCTCATAGTATTCTACTAGTAGGAATAACTCAAGGGATCCCTAGGTCAGCATGTGGTTTTAAGTGAGACCTCTATGAAAATAAATGACAATTTGACATTATCAAGAGCCTAATCCAAGCTACTTAAGCATTACCAAGATTATAATGAGATAATATAGGCATGTGTACAGAAGGTTGACTGTGTGAGGCTTAAACATGTTAGAAGAAAGATGAATGGTAGTTACTAGTAAGGTGATAGTCTTGATGAATCTAAATTAGTGTGAATTACATTAATAAGTCCCTTTTCTCATATTTCTACCTATAGTACCATTGATAGACAATCATATAAGGTCTTTTTAGGAGGTACAAAATGACATAAGGTAACATGGAAGGCTAGGAATAGCCAATTAAGGGTAAGAAGACTATAAATAGGTTTTTATGACATAATTATATCTTATAAATCCTTATTATGACCCAAAAATCATGGTAAAACACCAAAACACGGTCAATCACATGCTCAAACAACGTAAAAGAGATAATTTGAGAGAGTTTTGAGACTTTTTGGCATCTACAAATTGAATTAGGCATTGAAATTTGGTACACATGGTAGTAAATAATTTATTAATATTCCATATAATTTTCAATACCATTTCATAAGTGTAAGTATTCACTATTTTGACATAGTCCCCTACTAGTCTCACAAAAGTCATAATGGAACTAGGGAAGGTTCTTGGGTGCATATAAGTGTCTTAGATGGTTAGATATCCATTTGAGTGTTTTAAAATAATTAAATGATGTCAATAAATCTTTATAATACCTTTAAATAGTTTCCAAACTCTAATTCATATGTAAACATGCCCTTGAGAGCTAAATTAAGCAAGCAGACCTATATGCCAAAAGGCAATTTTGGACCTATCAAGCAAGATGGCACATATAGAATTATTTTATAACATTTTAAAAGGACCATGATGATTATTTAAAGTATTTATAATAAATTTAGGATTAATTTTCATCCCAATAAGTAAATTTAACTTTTGTAGTTCCAGACACCCATTTTAGCCACATGATCAAATGTTTGTATCTTTCACCACATGAAGAGTTTGGCCAAACACTCTTAAAATTATTTGAGGAAAAATATTAAATTATAATTAATGAAAAATTTAGTTTGGTTTAGGGTATGTTATTTATAAATAAATGCTAAGAGTGTAAGTAGTCCAAAATCCAAGCAAAACCCTACGGGCAAATTTCCTTCACATGGTATCTTCTCATATATTTTGCATGGGAACCCAATATTTTTAGAGATTTTAGGGTGTATTTATAATACACATTAATATAAATAAGATTTTATTTAGAGGTATGTCCTTCATGAATCTTCATTAAGAAGATTCATCTCTAAAACCCTCTGAAACCCTCATAGTGACCAGTTTTGAGAAAATTTGATTTTTTTGCTATCAAAACATTATGGATAAACATTAAACATATTAAAACATAAATTAAACTCATATCAAGTCACATCAATGCTGATTTTTTTTATGTAACTACATAGATCAGGTTATAAATTAGGTTTTTTTGGAGAAAAAAACATGAAAAATGAGGTACAAGGTTGTTTACATGAAATAAAATCCATGGATGTTGAATAATAAGACTTTTTATTCATCCTAAAATCTTCATATAGTTATAAATATGCTTTCAAGTTCCCCTACTAGCTCCTTCAAAATAGTCAGTCTACAAGAAAATAAGGTAGAATTGACCTAGTCAACCATGATGACTAGGTGGCAAGAGTTTCTTCATCAAGAACACGTCTCATGGTGTGAGGAGTTGATTAATATCTGATATAATAATTTTATGTAGGTTTCCATAGTTTTTTTTTTTGTTTCTATGGATTTTAAGAGCAATAAGTAGGCTACTAGGCCTAATTGGCCTAGTAGGCCTATTTAATCAAACATCAAAGAAGATGGCATTGAAATAATAATCAAGGAGTTTAAATAGAGTTTCCTTGCCAAATATTTGTTTTTTAATTGAATATTCCATTCTCAAATCAATATTTAAGTGCCTTCTCATCCAAAGGGAGTTCAAATTAAGTTAACTAGTCCTTAAGACCAAATTACTTTAGTTAACTATTTGACTAAATTCATTCATCTTTCATGTTTTTCATGAAAAGAGGACCTCTTTTCATCTTAAACTCACTTAAAATTGGATTTTACATACCAATGTTCGGATTATATTTCATGTAAAGGATATTTACAAGTCAAAGATGGGCCCACCATCTTCATTCTAATGCCAATAAGAAGATCATGCAAGATTTTCAACAAAAGGATATGTATTAAAGAATTTTTTATAAATTTGTAACTCAATTATAACTTTATTTTAAGTGTATTTGAACTTACATTATATCTTTCATGCCAATCTATTGACTTTTTCTATTCTACACTTCTATATATTTAGGCTTTCAGCCTAATTTTCAAGATCCCTCTCTTGGACATGACTAGACTCTACCAAGAATGAGCTTTGTAACCTTTTCAGATAAATAAATGATTTTTTTTAGATTTAATTACTCTGATATCATGTTTTTATTTTATTTTATTTAGATATGTGACAATATTTTCTCCATTTTAGATCTTGATCTCACTTAGTTACTAGTAAGCTAACTTATGCAAGTCATATTTTAGTGTTTGATGTCATTTGACTATGATAATAGTGGATATAATTTATTGGTTAAAACCTTGAATTAATAATATTCCATCATTTCCCTTAGGATTTTATCAAATAATAAAACCTCTACATGAAATACTGATAAATAAGAGTCATTTGGAGTTATAGATTCAAACATTGTTTTATCTTATTAGTATTTTGTGAGTTCAAGTAGAGTGGATGAACCAATAATACATGTGTATCAAAAATAGTAGGATATAATTTAACTTTAATCTTCCTTCTAACCCTTTTCATCCCAAATTTTATAATAGGTTTTAGTACCAATGAGAAAAGTGATACATCAGAGGAGCTAGTTAACTAGTAGCTGATTTGGAATTTGATGCACTTCTCTTGACCAAAATGAATAAGGAGAGTCCCTATGGACCTATACCTTCTACCTCATTTAGATGTCAAGTTAATGATATATAATTGATAGTATGGCATCACTGTATGTGCACACTTAATATCTAATTTTATGTTCTATTAATTGTATATAAGATGTTGAAGTGAAGTAAATGAAACTCTTGAAATAAAACATGAACAAAATACTATGAAATAAATGATTATGTGTTGGAATATTTCTTAAATAAATCTAATAAATAATGTAAATCACATAATTTAAAATTAAATCACACAATGCATAAAGAAATCAAATAACATTTTTAGCTATTAAATTGGGTTGGATTGTTTCTATAAGGCTTCCAAAGGGGGCCCTTCCTCCTATATTTTATCTTCAATCCTTCCTCTCATAGTAGTTATTTAAACTTATAAATGCTTGTTCATATTAAAAAAAACTATAGAAATGAATTACTGTAAGAAGTTATAATAATTTTTACTTGACAAAATGTACTTATGATAATCTCTAATCAACATCTACTACATCTCAACTCTGTTACTACATATTTATATACCATAGAGGAGATTGTTTTATGCAAAACAATATACACATTCTATTCTAAGATACATTTGATTTAGGATAACCAAAATTGGTTCCTTTCACTAAATTCATCATTCATGGGAATTCTACAATATTTCTATAGGACAAACAAGGTTTTTTTATTCTTCAACCAATTCCTTATTGAGCTCCATGGAGGTTAGATTCATTTCTACAAGTCAGTTAGAAGAGAATCAAAATCTGTTCATCCACAGCTTTGGTCACATAGTGGTTATAGGATGGCATATGTAATGAGATTCATTTACTGCATCACATTCTGTGCTACATACCTATCTCTTCAAAACATCCTTAAAAAACATTATAGAAAAAGCATCCTAAAGCAATAGATAACCATCATATCTTTAATTCTAATACATAATTTTAAATATTTAAAAGAGTATAGAAACATAATGCTATATGGCTTATGAAATTAAGAAACTATATGGAAAATTATTTAAAATCATGGCTAAAAAGTAGGATGAGTACAATAGATAGACACAAGAATAGGAAATTTATGGGGCTCATCACACCCCCCAACTTAAGTTCTTTCTCAACTTCAAGAAGCATACTTTTTCATTCCCAATTTTGTGTTTTAGTTTGGTGATGCTCTCTTCCTTCAACTTGTTCTCTTCTTTTAATTTCTTATTTTCTTTTCTTAATTCCTTTAGAATTTTAGATTGTCTATCCATCCAATTCATCAATTTAGAATATATTTCAAATGAGTGACAATTGACTTCTTGGATAGCTTTAGGTTATTCTTTTTGATTTACCTCTATAGAAGGTTGTGGAATGTTGACTGTAGGATGGTCTTTAGAATAGGGTTGTAACTGATAAGCTATTACAGTAAGTGCATCCAGTCTTCCACCAAATTGATCTTAAAATTGCTTCTTTAGTTTCTTAATTTATTATAGGGCTTGCTCAAGAGTGAAAAAATCTATCTATACAACAAATTGCTCCAATTATTTAGCTTCTTCTTGCATGGGTTCTTCATGCAACTCTTAAAAACTATGCTCAACTTATTCTACTTCTTCATGCATGGGTTCCTCAAGTAATTATTCAAAACTATGCTCAACTTATTTTGCTTCTTCTTGATTGAATATTGGAGAACATTCTTTCCTATCTATTTTAGTCTCTAGAGATTCATCACGACTATCAATCTGTTCATCTCTAGATTCTTCATTTATTTCAATAATAGAAGTTTTAGTTCTCATTTTTCTTCTCAATATGTGATATTTACAAAAATTAGGGGTTACCTTGGATTTTTTAGGATAAGTTGGAAGTTCCTCCTTAGACTCATCTAAATCAGGTTAAAGAATGAGTTTATTCCTATTCCTTCTAAATTTCCTACCTATGGAATTCCTTTCTTCAGTCCTTGTTGTAGGTTCTTATGTTGCTAGAGAAATACCTTATATAGGTTCTTGTGTGGCTATAAGAAGGTTTTATACTATAGGTTCTTATAGATTTATAAGAAGGGCTTCTTCTGATCTTTGTTCTTCAACATCTAATTCCTCTTCTATTTCATTTATTTCTCTATCACTTTTTGCATTTCCTAGTTTTTATAGAAATTCTTCTTAATTGATGTCGGCTCCAGTTCTTTACAAAAAATCTCGAATAATTGATTGGATTAACCAATCAATGGAAAGAGATTTAGAATTACTTTTTTAAAATTCTTGTAACATTTTTTTGATCATGTGGAGCAAGAAGTTGGGAATGTTTATCTCTATTATGTGCCGCAAATGATTCATGAACTTGAAGTGTAGGCCATGCAGCATAGAATACCTCCCCTCACAAATGAAATATCTAGAGATAAACTTAGTAGTTGTAGCCCATATTCCTAATAGATACAATCTTGTAGTGCCCTAATTTGAAGTTTCCAAGCATTCATTTCCTTTGATAAACTTTTATCTATCAACCTCGACATCAAATTTTTCTTACCATTCCTTCCTTGTTCTTGGTAGTCTTGTTACTCTACTAATGGTGGTTTTTGTCAGCTTTATTTCCATCCCCCTTACTATTTCCAGGCTATTATTCAATTTACCAAAAAAATATTCCATAATTCCTTCATCTAAGGCCCATATTTTCTCATAATACTACACCCATCCTATATGCTAGAATACGGCCAAGATTTTTGGGCTATTAGTTTAAGGGGTGATATTTAACAGTTCATGTTTCAATAAATCTCTTCCCATATTATGTGAGTTGCAAGTTTGTGTACTTGTAAAAAGGGTGTTGGGCTATGGTAGAATGATTTGTGAGTTTTTATTTGAGAGGCAAAATAATCTATTTAAATTAATGAAAAATCTCCCCCCTAACTTAAACTATCACTTGTCCTCGAGGGATGAAGTTGATGTGTATAAAACACTCATGGTAAGAGTAAGGGGTGGCAGTAGTAGTTGTGTCAATGGTCACATCAATCAATGAAGGGGATGGTAAGTAGGCATGATAAGGAGAGGATATAATGGTGTATTAAGAGCATTAAGTCCCATAATCTTTAAAAATAATTAAAATATATGATAGGAAATAAATATAGAATAATTATTATGTTACTTATAGAAATACCATTCATAAATGTGCAAATGATGATTCAAAGTGGTATTCATGGTGTATGATAATGTTTGAGTGAGAAAAAATGCTTGATGTATGGTGGAATGTAGGAATACATCTTGTATCAAGATATATTTCCTGTTGTAGTAAGTTTTAACTTATAGCAGCAAGTTTTATCCTACAACAGCAAGTTTTTCATCCTATAGTAAGAATGAAAATGTATTTCTACTCCAAGGAAATGAATCTGCAAGTAAAAAATAGGTAAAAACAAAAAAAAATTATTGTTGTATTACTTTTTCATTTTTTTTCCTTTTTTAGTGAATGTTGATCAGCTAGTGACCTAGTTTTTTGAGACAACATCTGTTAGCAATGCCTGAATGTTTTTATTGCTAAATTTTTTGATTTTTTTTTAAAATTTTTAGTCCAAAATCAACTATAATCACAAGAATATATAATGTAGGATTTTATTCAACCTAAACCAAGCCATTATGAATGACATGTTCTTGGCTATCAGAAGCATTATTACTCTAGAAAAATATTAGGAAAGGGTTGACAGAAATACCCTTCAGCTGTAGGAATAGGTTGATTTTTTTCATGAAGAAGAGATGGATATTGTTCTTCAAAAAGTGGTGAGTGAGAGTTTCCTTGGAAAATGGTTTATTATACATCTTGAGCTTGTGGTCACTATTAAGTAGTTAGAACTAAATAGAGTCAATGGTCATGAGATTTACAACTCCTTTGTCAAAATATTTTTAGATCTTGTAAGGCCTAAGCCATCTGGACTACAACTTTCCTTTATGATCCTTGTATTTAGAGTCAAAAAGGAGTGCCCAGTCTCCTAGTTGGAAATTCTTAGTCTTGATGTTCCTATCATGCCATCTCACACATTATATTTTCAATATTTTAGTATGATGAAGTGCTTCCTTTCTTAGTTCATCAAGTTTATTCAGCTACATGATCTTGTCTTATTGAGCTTGGGAAATATCCAAGCCCAAATCAAGTGTTATTCTTGATATATTATGTTCAAACTCAATAGGTAGAACAATATTCTTACCATAAACTATCTCATATGGAGTGAGACCAATTATAGTTTTCTAGGTGATTCTATAATCCTAAACTACTTGTAGGAGATGAGTTGACCAATTTTTCCTATACAGGCTGATAGTTTTAGTGAGGATATTTTCAAATTCTATGTTTATCACTTCCACTTAACCATTTTATGTAGGATGGTAAGGGGTATATTTTTTGTGTCTAATTTCATATTCTTTTACTAAGGAAGCTATGAGGTCTGATGTAAATTATGGGCCTTGGTCTATAACTATTTCTCTTGGTACTCCATAGTGAGTGAAGATTTATTCATAAAGGAACTCAACTACCTTCTCATTATGGGCATGGGTTAAGGCTTTGAGCTCTTTCCATTAGGTAACATAATTAGTGCACACTAGTATGTATTCCTTGTTGTTATATTCAGGATTAATGGGACCTATAAAATCTAGTTCCCATTTGTCAAAGGGTTCTAAAACTAGTTATGGTTGTAATGGCATTTCATCAGTGTGAGTAGGCTTTCCCATACATCATATAAAATGTGAAAATTTGTAAATTGAGCATGGCTAATGACACCCAACCCTTATGTCCCTCTTGTTTGCTCTCATGACCCTTATAGGCATCTTTTCACTAATTCCCAATCATCTATAGCCTTTCAAACCTGACCTGAGTTGAGCCACACTCTTATTTCCATGATAGATCCATCCCCCAAGGTCCCATATACTTAAGATAATAGTGTCACACTAGGAATATAACATTAGTGCTACTCCTATTCATTTTCAGTTCTCTTGTCCAAGTCCATTTTTGGCCCCAATAGTCAATTTATTTTAATTCCCCATCCTTCTCCTCATTAGCCTAATGTGAGTACATTCAACCCATGACCAATAGATCCCTATAAAATCCCATTCAAAGTCCATTTGGAAATGGTTGTTAATTATCACTAAGCAATCAAGAATAAAAGCAAGACTACTCAAGCAATCTTCCTTATTCTCTACATACATCTAGACAACACATTTACAAGATTATTCAAATCCTTACACTAGTCCCTAGCCACCTCAAGCACATCTAGTTTAGCATTTTTCATCTTCATACACAAAAGCACATCAATTGGGTGAATTGCATATGTCTTGATCCCTCTTCAGATTATTGGTATGTAGGTAGCATGCCCACACAAGGGGTGTGGATCCACGTCAAGTGAATCTTACACATAATAACTCCCCTCCTTAAAATTGGTCAAAGAATAATGGAACATAGAGTTTGAAGTGAAAATATGCTTTACAAGGAGTTTTATAGACTTCCAACTATTGAAACTTTATAGATAGGGTCATACAAACATAGAAAATAAAACCCCAAACTCTTAGATTTTCAAGACAATAGTGGTAGAGGTAGACTACAACACCAGTGCCACTCTTGTCTAGTTTTGGTACTCCTATCCAATTAAAAAATAAATTTTAGATCTTAGTTTGTGAGTGTCCTAGTTTTTCATAGTGATTTACAACTTATATCTCAATTGGATCAATTAATTTCTAGCTAAGTCTTGTTTTCTTCCCCTTATTATTATTTTTAGAAAAGGTTGAATTGGAATAAAATTTCACAAATCAATAGCTTAATTATTACATATTGTTTACTAGTTTTACTACTTAGACCCTTTAATTAAATTAAGAATAATACACCAATATTCCCAAAATTGTTAAATCATTTAGTGAACCTGACTTACTTTATTTATGCATAAAAACCATAGAAACCCTAGGGTAAATTTCCTATTGATTTTTCCTATAATTTTCTAATTTTTTACTTGCATAATAAAATTAGAAATTAAAATTAAATTTTAAAATTTCATAGTAATTTTAAAATAACATTTGTTTCAAAACCCTAGTTGTCTAAACTAGGTCCCAATATTTTTCTAATAATTTTCCAATACTTTTTTGAATTTTTTATTTGCATATTTAAATCAGAAAATCACTACAAATTTCAAAATTCAATAGTAATTTTAAAAATAATTTTCTTTCAAACCCTAGTTGCCCATACTAGGTCCCAGTATTTTCTCAATAATTTTTTGATTTTTTACTAGCATATTTAAATCAAAAATCCACTTTCATTTTCAAAATTCCATAGTATTTTTCAAAAAATATCATTTTTCAAACCCTAGTTGCATACACTAGGTCCTATTGCTTTTGAGATATCACCTTACATTGTAAAATTAGATTTCAAAAATGGATCTCACTTATTTCCAAACTTTCTTACATTTCTTGAAAATAATGAGACCATCATTGGTCCTATCATGTACATGAATGATTAAGTTGATCATATGTTAGTACAAATCTTCATTCTTTGCATTTCATGTTTACTCGTTATAATCAAGGATGATATTACAATATTTATTGCTAAAAATGCACAAGATTTCAATATTCCTTTTGCATATTTTCTCTCACTCATGTGGAATAATTTCCAACTCCATTTTACTAAAGATGTTACAAATGTTATGTTACAAGTCAAAATTTTCTATACATTTGGACACAGTTTCATGTTCTCTATCCTTTCCTCTATATCTCTCATGTGGAAAATTTTCAAATTTTATCATACTAAACAAATTATAAATGGCATAATACATGTCAAAAAAATTCATGCATTTATGCACAAATTCATGCTCTCTATCTCTTGCTTGTTATCTCTCATGTAAAATGCTTGTTATAAACATATTATTGTACAACTCATCCCTCACATTTCATGCATTTCATTCCAAATTCATGCTTTTTACCTAGAAGAATATAAATCTTTGGCTAATTTTTATTATCTTCCTATAAATACTAGACACAAGCAAACATTAATGATTATATCTATCCCTCCTCCTTTCAAACTTGGTACATCTAGATCTTATCTCAAACCTACTACCAGCTCTATGATATAGTAGATCATGCGGTACATGCTATCACCTAATTTTTAGAAGATACGCAAGTTGATTACACCCATGGCTATAGATTTATCACTTAGGTTAGCATGACTTTTTGATACATTATTAGTTCTCAATCTCCTTCAATAATTGAATGTTTACAAAGATGTGTTATATGCTTCCCTTCAAAATACTAAAATTCCCATTTCTATTGAACCAACTTATGTTTCATCTATCCTCAACACCATGCAATGGACTCAAGAAAATATTTCCTTAGAAAAATAGGATTTACCCACATGCCACATCATTGAATAACATCTATCTTTGTATATTCAATTAATAATTAATGATGTGGGGTCAAAAGGGTATTAGTTGATAATGGTTTAGGACTCAACATTTGCAACATTTCTTTTCTTAAATGTCTTAATATACAACCTCAAGATCTTGACCATTATAATATGAACATTAGAGGTTTTGAAAACATTTCATGGAAAGTCATGGGTCAAAAATACTCAATCTTACATTAGGGCCTAAGACACTACCAACTACTTGCCAAGTCATGCCAAATGACCTCAACTATAATTTATTACTTGGTTGGCCCTAGATTCATGATATGCATGTAGTCTCTTTTACACTCCATGATTATTTGAAATTTAGTTACAAATTCTACATCTACACATAGACAATAGATAATGAACCTTTTAAATACTATCAAGTTACTAAAACTCCACAAAATTATATTTCACACTTTAATCTTGGTAACATACCAACACAACCTATTATTCACAGTACACCTTCAAAGCATACAAGACATCGACAAACAATAAGTTCTATAATAACATTGATACAAAATCACCAATTTGCCTCTCCTTTAAAAACTTAAATGTCTCAATAAGATGGGATATCATGGAAAAAGGTCTTGGAAAACATGAACAAGGAATCAGCAATCCTATCGAGGCATCTACACAACATGGAACATAAGGGATAGGATATTAGTTTACCTACCTTCATTATAAGCCTTATTATACCACTTCAAAGCATATAAAGTTTTGTCCACCCACTACATCAATATACCACACTGTTAATCATGCTTTAACATTATCATTGATTTATCTTGATCTCATTGATGATGTAGTTTCACCAAACATGCTCACATTAGATGAATTCTCCAATGATGAATCCCTCTTACAATTTCTCAAAGAATATGAGGACCTTCCATCTTGCTATCATAAAAATATATTTCTTCATCACATAAATGCCCATGCATACTTTAGAGAAAATCTAGATTCTCCACAAGACATACCAGTTGACTCAGATGATATTATTCCTTCCATTCCATATACAATAGATTATTCCACATTCCAAATTAGATTTATTCAAGTCTTTGGTGATCCCAACTTGTGGTCAACCAATTCAATGATGTCTATTAGAAAAAATAATAACATCTTATCCCATATCAAAACATGGTACAATGTTTATCATCATAGTTCAACTACTTTTCCATAGAAAGTATACCAAGAAAATATAACTGACATGTCGATACAATGGCAAGTGTTGCATCTTTTATTCCTATTAATATTAATGATGATCAATCTATTTTGAAATTTAAATTATTACAATCACCATCAAAATCCAACACAAATTTGATTTCACTATCTGTTCTAACCACTACACATAGTTCCAAAACTCTAGAATGGTTCTCTAATATCTATAACTTTTAAAAAAAATCTATTACTCCACACACTTTTTCTCAAAATGACAAGTGAAAGTTACATAAACAAGCACTTTGTTTTTGATAAAGTAAGGTGGTAGACCAAGGGCCAAACCCTTACAGAGCAGAGAAGACAAGAAGGCAATCAAACAAAATATGCCTTCTGAGAAGAGATGACACTAGCAGAGTACCAATAGACACAGAAAACAAAAATAAACAAGAAACGGAAAGATGAGAGTCAGAGAGATCTCTCCTTACATAGCCATTGATTTTAGAATATCATTCAATTTCTCAATATTCTCCACATTGATAGCAAGCCCAGTATTACCCACTTCCTTCAGCATAGACATGTTCAGGAGAATAGAATTATAGAGCCTAGTGGTGAAGTTTTGCTCCAGTTTCTAAATATGATCCTTCAAGGGATCAATTTCAGATTACAAACCAATCTCATTCTTGATTTCCTCATCAGCTTCCTCCACATACATTTTTCCCTCTTTGTCAACAGTTTTTGTAATGTCAGCACCATCCTTCTTAGTAGCCTCAAATTCCCTAGTCTCCTATTTCCCTTCGGTATCCTCAAAAATTTCTTGGACTTCCAATTCCTTAGACTCTTCCTCTTGGCTGGCTTCCATTGAGGTACTCTTTGAATAGTCAATAAGCCTGGCCTTAGGATCAGGTTTGCCAGTAATCCACCTCGACCTTTGAACTCCAGAGGAGAAGCCCTCCTTATTAACCTTAGAAGACATATAGGATTTACCACCTTGACCCCCAGTGGTCCTACCAAGATTTTTATGGGTCCCCACAGTGGTCCCCCAAATATTCTCTTCCTCTAAATAAACCTTCCTCTTCTTGCCCTTCTTGCTCACAAAGGAGCCAGGGGTGTCAATAGGGGTCTCCTCTGGAGTAGAGAAGGAGACTTCTTTAGTTTTGGTAGGAATAGGGGAAAGACAAGACTCATCAACAGCATCACCAGCCAAAGGATTAGAAGAAATATGCCCACTATCAATTATGATAGTCTTAGATAGTTCAAGGGTATGGTGAAAATTATACAAATATAAAATGAGGTCTTGATGTAGGGGGATAGGATTCATATCCAATTTTTTAGTCATTTTTGCTCTCACCTTAAGGACAGAATGTTCTAGAGAGGAGAGCAAGTAAAAAGGAAAATTGATGAGATCATTACACCTAAAGTGATTTAAAAGGGGGAGATGGTAATTATAGAACTTGGTAAATCATCCTTCAAGTGTGAAGTACTTCATGAGGATGAAGCACACTCTGTCCCATGGCTCAGGTAGTTTAGCATGCTTGAATCCTCCTTGGTAAGGAACAAGTTCTTTACCCTCTCTTAGGAATATTTTATGGCTTGAGAGATCCATGATTTTTGTTTTCCTTTGTAGCTTTATCCCCTACATGGGCATTCTTGTAGCCATAGCAATCACCTTTTTATAAATCTCAAAACTTATTCCTCCAATAGTGACTCGCCTATTTAACAAAGACCTCACAAATTACTCAGACAAGTTTTCATCACACCCATTGAGCCTTTCTAGGTATGGGCTAATCCCCCCTTCTTTATAGTAATGCCAAACCAATGGATTATCTTTGAACTCATAGCAAGAGACTAGTTCTATTCAAATTCTGTCACTTCCCATTTTGGATTTATAGACCAAACTTGTAGAGTTCCTAATTTTAACCTTCATCATTGAAGTGGTTACAAACCCTTGCTCCTGATTATGCATAATGATAATGTGATGGCTCACAGTTTGAAATACCATGCAGAGATGATGTTTTCACCTCCCATGCTTGGAAATCATTTCCCAACAATCTTCATAATAAAACCCATGTGCCTTAACATCTTGATACAATAAATCATGAATGATTATCAAAAGAGCACAATAGTTATCAAGATCTAATATCCATGATAGCACCCTCCAAATGGACCACCTACGAGAGCTATCCTTCTCATAAGTTTGGCTCATCCTTGACAAGTCATCTCTTTTTGAATAATATCCCTAATGTTTAAAGGAATATGAGCAACTTGGCACCAACACCACCAATTTGAAAATTGCTAACCGAGATTGGCACATGCATCAACAACACTATTTCCTTCTCTATAAATATGAGAAATATCCACTCTAGAAAACTTCTACAAAAGAAATTGGATATCCCTAATGATATCTTTTAGCTTAATTCCCACATTCAATGTTTTATTAACTACATTGATGACCATTTTAGAGTCTCTCTATATACTCAAGTTCCTTATACCTAGGGATATAGCCAATTTAAACCCCCATAAGAGAGCCATTTCTTTAGCATAATTATTACTTTGGAATCTTATTCCACTAGCATAGATATCAATCATCCATCCTTTATCATTTCTTATAATTTCTCCTCCACTGGCTTTACCATCAGACTTGGAGGCCCCATCAAAGTTAAGTTTCATCCAGTTAGGCTTTGGGGGAATCCATTTGGTATTAAGTCTCTATAGAATTTTGGAGTTATTATAATTAGGGATATGGTTTAAAACCTTCCATTTAGCAAAAATTTGATTTTCAAACTAAGTTAGGGGTTTCTCCATAGAATGAATATGGGTAGTGGTGACACTTTCCATAAGAGTCTTAACAAAAGAATGAAACACCTAAGATGCATTTCTAGTAGTGTCCCTAAAAATTTTGTGGTTGTGATCTTTCCATAAAATCCAACTCAAACAAGGTAGATTTTGATTCCATAATTCCATGAGCTAGGGACATGTAAAGGTAGGATTCTAGCTAAAGATTACTTCCTTAAGGTCAGAGTTACAGACCCATTCAATACCAAAGTTATTTAGAATTATGCCCCATAATTCTTGGGAAAAATCACAGTGAATGAAAAGGTGTGAAACTATTTCCTCTTTTGAAACACACAAATAACATCTGTTGACTAGGGTTAACCCTCTCTTTTGAAGGTTGTCATGTGTTACAATTTTGTTATGAGTAGCAGCCCACCAAAACATGTTAATTTTTGGTATAAGTTTATAATTCCAAAACTTTTTCCATAACTCTTTATTCTGAGCCTCAAGAATTAGTAATTGATAAGCAAACTTGATATAAAACCATCCATTCTTATTTGGCCACCAGTACTATTCATCTTCACAGGGGAAGAAAGGGATTTTGGTCTCCTGAATCAACTACTAAATCTCTTGGATTCTAAGAAAAATCTCAGGCAGATGATCACAGTAATCTAATAGATTTTTCCAACTCCGCATACATTGTTATTATCCATGTAACCACTGACTCTATCTCCAAAAAACTAAGTAGCAATGTCAATAATCTCTCCATAGTTTCCTTGTGTGATGAGAGCCTTGTCCTTTAACCAATATCATCCCAGAATTTAATATGCTAGCCATTTCCTAGTTTCCATCTAATTCCTTGCTTAAGAAGGCTTCTACTTTTTAGCATTTTATTCCATATCACAGATCCCTAGGGTAACCCCATCTGTTGAAGAAATTTGGAACCATCAATGCTATGCATATATTTGGCTTACATTATTTCCCCCCAATCATTATTTTTATGGATCGGGTTCTAATTAACTTTTGAGGGAAGGGCTTTGTTCATGTTCCTGATAGACCTAATATTGAGGCCACCATGTGATTTTGGAAGACACACTTTTTCACATCTGACTAAAGACATTCTTTGTTTATTTTCCAATCCTATCCATAAGAATTTTCTTTGAATCTATTCCAATTTGTCAGCAAAATATGTAGGAATTTTAAAGAGAGACAAGAAGTAGGTAGGAATCCCTTGAAGAGAGGCCCGAAGAAGCTACAGTTTTCTAGCACTGCTAAGGAGTTTCCCTTCCCAACCAAGAATTTTCTTCTGAGTTCCTTCTAGAATTCCATTTCAAAAACTAGGAGATACCTCTTTGACTGTGAGGGGAAGACCTAGATAGGTAGCTGGTAGAATAGCTTCAGCACATTCAAGTATGCCAATGATTATTTGTCTAAGGTCATTAGGAGTATTGAAGAAGTACACATTGCTTTTTTGGAGATTTATGCTTTTCCCAGACTCTTTGGCCTAATTATTTAAAATATTTTTCCATCTCCTAGCTTCAATCACCAAGGAGATGCCAAAAAGAATGGTATCATCCACAAACTGTTGCACTGCCATAGGATAAAGGGAGGAGGCAGGTTTGATGCCCACTAAATTTTTAGAGGCTATATCTTCTTGTATGTATCTTGCCATTGCCTCCACCATTATGATAAATAAGTAAGGGGAGAGAGGGTCCCCCTAGCATATTCCTCTCAAAGAAGAGAAGAACCCTCTAGAGACCCCATTTACCAGAACTAAAAATTTTGTAGAAGAAATAGTGTTCCATATCAAGAGAGACATTTTATCATTAAACCCAAATTTTTTGATGACTTGGAATAGAAAAGCCCATGAGACACTATCATATGCTTTAGAAATATCTAGCTTAGATCCGTACCATGGATTTTTCTCTTGTCCATGGAGTGAATAGTCTCATGTGTGGTGATCACAGCATCAAGAATCTGCCAACCCGAGACAAAGCCTTTTTGTGCAGGGGAAATAATTATGTCTAATAAAGTTTGAATCCTCATAACTAGCACTTTAGTTCAGAGCTTATAAATAGTGTTACATAGACTAATAGTTCTAAAATTTGTAAGGTGTGTGGGCTGTGACTTTTTAGGAACAAGTACTATGAAAGTATTATTAACTTGTTTCAAAAGGTTACCTGATTTGACAAAGCATGTATAACAGCAGTAAGATCTACTCCCAAAATCTCCCAATATTCCTAGAAGAATATAGGATGGAAGCCATCAAGACCCAAAGCTTTGAATTCACCCATGGAAAATAAAATATCACAAACTTCCTCCTCAGATATAGGCCTTAGCATCTCCAGATTATCTTCTTTAGTTATCAAACAAGGGATTTTATCAATGAATTGGTTCATATATCTATCCTTCCCATCATCATTGTTTTGTTCAGTGAGCAAATTCTGAAAGAAAACCCTGGCTTGTTCCCCTATCTCATTAGCTTTATTTATAATGTTGCCATTATCCAAACATAGCTTTGTTATGGAGTTGGCCTTCTTGTGTTTCATGGCTGAGAGATGAAAGAAGGAAGTGTTCCTATCCCCCTCTTTAAGCCACTAAACTTGAGACTTATGTTTCCAAAAAACCTCTTCTCTTTCCATAAGATTCTTCCATTCAAAAGATAGGACATTCTCTTCTTTATAAGTGTCTTTTGAATCATCACCTTGAGCCATCTGCTGTTGAATATCTGCAAGTTTTTTGACTATGTTTTTCTTTTGTTGAAAGACCTGACCAAGGTTGTATCTATTCCATCCCTAAACTTCTTGTTTGATATGCTAAAGTTTTTTGACTATTCTAAACATAGGAGTGCCCTGAATAGGAATTTTCCACCATTGGGCCACCATTTGTCTAAAGTCTTTGTGTTGATCCACATAGCTTCAAAATAGAATGGGAAAGGACCATTTTGTCCCTGATCTCTCCAACTGAGGAAGATTGGGAAATGATCAGACATGGTTCTAAGAAAATCCTACACATGCATATTATGATAATCATTCTAGTTACTCGAGACAAGAAATCTATCTAACTTAACTTGAATCATTTGATCTCCTCTTCTTCTATTGGACTAGGTAAAATTTTGATTTTTCAATTCAATATCCAACAGTCCCCAATCATTTATAAATTTAGCAAAGTCAAACATGATATCCAAGTAATCAACAATCCCACCCTATTTTGTAGAAGGGTATAGTGGAGTGTTAAAATCTCCAGCTAGCATCCATCTAGTGTTCAAGGAGTTAATCCTAAAATTGCTCAAGTCTATCCATAAATTTTGCCTCAATGCTTTGTTATTCGGGCCGTAGACATTTATCAATGACCAGTTCAAAGAGTACAAAGAGAATTTGATAATAAATAAATGCTTATTATAAGCCATTAGAGATCCTTGAATTTTAGCACTATTCCACATAATTACAATCCCACCTATAGCCCCTTTAGCTAGATTGATGCAAAAAGCAGCCTTAGGCCATATGTAGTCAGGAATTTTCTTAAAACTCTCATCATTCATCTTGACTTCTTAGAGTAATAAAATATCTAATTTATTATCTAAAATTCAATTTTCAACCTCAAAATGTTTTGAAGGACTGTTAAAGCCCCTCAGGTTCTAAGATAAAATTCTCATTTAAAGGATTTGAGGGGATGGGTCTCCAGTGTTTTTTGTTTACCACTGGAAATCTCTCTTTGTCTTGTTTCTCTTAAGGTTAGTCTCCCTTGTTTAGGATCAATGCCAACATCTATAGAGTTTTTACCTTTTTGGTTCTTTTTCTTTGGGGTAACCCATTCATCCTATTCATTGCTACTACCATTTTGTCCTATTTCACTTGTTGCTGAATAATTGCCTGCTTGGTCACCGACTTCTAGAGCATGGAAAATATCTATTTTTAGCTATAAGGTTGCTTCTCCTTTAGTAAATAATATTTCTAGAGTTAATTTTACCTACCCATCTCTTGAAACTTTGCCTTCTGTGTTATCCTCCTCTATCAGTTGGACACCTATTTCTCCATCCTCAGACATATTAGTCTATTGATCTAAAGGGTTAATTGTGTCTATTATAGTCTTCTAACTATCCTTGTTTGATACCTTCTTGTTATTTTCCTCTAAGATAGATTTTCCCTCATTACCAAAGACCTCCTCCTTGCCAGCCTTATCCCTTACCTTTTTAGTATTGTCAGGGTTTTCTGCATTACCCCCCATTCCTTGATTACCAAAATTTTTGGGATTGTGAGACTGATCCTCACCTTCAACCGGGGAATCATCTTTCCTTCCCATTTGCTTCACCTTGCATTGTGTCATTATATGTCCCTTTTTTTTACATATTTGATAGAAAGTGGTAGCATTTTCATATATGATCAGCTGAGTCCAAGTCCCATATTTAGAATTAAACTCTATAGATGTAGGGAGGGTCTGATTAATCTCAACATTGACACATAATCAAGCATACACACATCTGGACTATGTTCTATTTGTATGATCTATAGTGATGTATTGGCCAATAGAATTGCCAATAGCCATAAAAAAAAACTCATCCTAGAATTCCAATGGGAACCCTGGCAATCTTACCTAAGCAGGAGTAGACTTACTGAGGTCTGAGTTGTGGTCAAATCTTGGTTTCCATGAACACAAGGCAAGATAATGTGGACCATATAGCCATGGTCCTCTAGAAAGAATAGCTATCATATCCTCCCTATTCGTAAATCTAAATAGGAATAAGCCTCTTCCCATAGTAGTGATCGAAATAATACCTTTAATTTTCCACCTAGACAAAACCCATTTCCTAACCATCTCAATATTAGGATAGAAGGAGAAAAACTTACCTACCAACACAAGGTCCATGGATGCCATGATTTCCTCAACTAGATCATCTAAGATAGTTAGGGATGTACCCTCAGTGGAATCATTTTTGATAGGGAGGCTCATCATGTTTTTAGTGGAACACATCTTTTCACCTGTTAGCACTTTCTTCCATCCATTGGAGGTAAGTTTGGCATGGTAGTAAAAATGTAAAGCATGGATAATGCATACAATTGAAATGTTTTTGGTATTTTGAGTTATTTACATATTTTTGTATTTTGAAATATTTGAATGTTTTTGAATTTTTGAATGTTTTATTATTTTTGGTATTTTAAATATGTAATGAACTATGTACAATCAATCACATGAAGACTATGCACAAGAATTGAAAAGGACTACATACATGTGAAATGAAATGCTAGACATAGAATCTACGTAGATGCATAATATTCATTAGATTTTTGAGTTTATTCCCTTCAAGTGAGGCTAGATGATACACTTTATGGCTAATATTTTTAGTAATAATGTATGGACCTAGCCAATTTGGTTTAAATTTTCCTTTGGTTTCTTCTTTCACATTGACATTGCGAAGATTTTCTTTGAGAATGAGATCATTAACTTCAAATTCTATGGTGTGAAATCATTTATTCTATGATCATTGTATATGTTTTTGGTAGATTCTAAGATTTTCTACTTATTAAATTTGTGTATGTTCTAACTAATCAAGTTGGTGTAGATGCTTTTCATGATACTGGTCATCAGTGATAATACCTTTGAGTTAGACATGAAGAGATGGAATTTCTAATTCCAATGGTAAAACTAATTCCATGCCATACACAAGTGAATAAGGAATGGATCATATGGGAGTGTAGACACTTGTGTGATATGCCCATAATGCAAAGTCTAGTTGATTGTTCCAATCATCTCCAAATTCGGTCACTATTTTGCTCAAAATGTTGTTGATGGTTTTATTGGTGGCTTCTGCTTGATATTTCCTTGTGGGTCATATGGAGTGGAGAATGTGTATTTAATCTTATATTTTTTGCAAAATTTCTTGATAGTTTTGTTCTTGAATGATGTTTCATTATCAAAAATGATGGTTACAGGCAAGCTAAATAGTGAAATAATGTGAGTCATGATAAAGCTATAAATGTTCTCACCTGTATTATATTGAAGTTAAATAGCTTATAACCACTTGGTAAAGTATTTTGTAGCTATGATTATGAATTTATGTCCATTTTCAAATTCAAGGATAATTTTTTTAATAAGATCAAATCCCCATAACATATATGGCCATGGAGAGACAATAGGCTGCAATTGTTGTGATGGTGTACAATGTAAGTTACTATCATTGAAATTTATCACATAGTTTTTCATATTGTAAACATTCATCTTCCATGGTGGGCTAGTAGTATCCTTATTGAAGAAATTTGTGTGACATGGATTTTCCATTGAAGTGGCCACCACGCTCACTATCATGTATCTATGTAAGATAAATTTTGGGTTTTGATGATGTCAAACATTGAAGCAATTATCTGTCAAAGGATCATTTAAAAAGGTCTCCACCAATGATTACATAAAAAAGTGCTTGTTTATAATACGGCTCTGAGCAGAAAAATTTGAAACTAGTTTGTTCCTGCCTAATGGGGCCCTCTGAGTGTGACCAGAGTGATCACGGATCCAATGGAGGCTACTACCAATGGCAGTGCCTCTAGGGACCTTAATCATGAAAAACAATTTCTAAGGTAGATCATATCACTTGTGTATTTCTTAGCATATACCAAGTGTTGTACTTACATGTCTTGGATACTTTCCCTCTTCTTTTGATTAGTTAGATGCGATTGTATTTCCAATTATTACATGCATTCTTTTCTTTCTTAGTGTAGATTGATGTGATTGAATTTATCATTTATTATTTGTCTCTTATATTAGCCTTAGGACATTTTCCAATGTCCTAGGACTGTACTCTTATATGTGATTATGGCTTCCACACTAACCTTGTTTATTTCAATTATATGTGTATGTGGAATTTGAACGTGCCTTGTATGCTTGTCTTCTAGTACGAGTGACATGTGCCCATCTCCCTTGTTTGTTTGGCTCATTGGCCACCATTATATGCTTATTATTTCTTACCTTATGTTCTTTTTTCTTGTTTGTTTCTTATTATTTTCAATGCCATGATCTACATCATGCATTTATCATGCTTTCTTAGATGCCATGATGGAAATCATGCTCAATCTCTCCAACTAAAAAATAACTAGACTTTCATTTCTAGTTCAGTACATTGCACATGTTATTACATTGTTTTATCCATATAGGCATACCCTTATTGATCTAATAATCTCTCAATATAAATCATGTTATATCTTGAGATATCTTGTTGATTATCATTGTTATATCATGTATCTTTGTAGCATAACACATTTATAGGGCTCTTTATTTTGAGGGTATTTATTGTAGGGTCTTCATTCCTACCCTCAAAATATGGATCAATAAACATGGGTTTCATCATAGAGATTAGAGCTCTTAACAATCAAAAATCTACCATTTAGCACACCTAAAACAATAACCAGACATCAAAATAGTCAGAATAGACCAGGTAGATAGTGAGAATATTAGAAAAATTACTATATTTGGCTTAGGAAAATAGATACCAACCTATATTATAGCATTAGTGCCACTAGTGTCCACTTTTGGCACTCTTATCTAAATATCAAAAAAACTAGACTTTTTAGAAGTAGGCAAAAAACTAGCTTTAGCTACAGTTTTGCACAACCATGATAGTTTAGAATCAGTAGTTTTTAGTACACTTTTTCTTAGAGAATATAGATATAGGGGTGCATCATGCATGGCATGATTCCCTCACTTCTATTTTTAGATCTGATAGTTGATATGACTTTTAGATCAGAATCCATGTTTTAGACACCAGTGATTGGGGGCAATGTACATGGCACATTTTTTATTTTCTTTCCAAGTTAAGCATTACCTAGGCATTCTCAATAGTTGCATGCCTTATTCCATCTACAAGTGGTTGGCATAATTTTGGAATGGACTTCATAAAAGCCTAGCTTCCACATTCATGAGTTCTTGAGTGGCTTTCATACAAGCCTAGTGCACCACTTTAGAGTAGCTTTCATACAAGCCTAATCTCCATCTTTCAAAGAGGCCAAGAGTGGCCTAGTTTCTAGTATACATTCTACTACCCATGATAACATTGTCAAATCATAGTACATTCATGGGCTTTAATAGACATCTCATATGAAATATATTACATAGCAATATTAGTTCATAACTTCACTTCAGAGGGCAATGATGGAGCCAAAGGACTAGCTAGCCTTTGTATTCTTGAGCCACATATTCAGAGGGATTAGATTCATAGTCCAAACATTGATCAACACATACATGATCACTTATCTTCACTTAGTGGGTGATGATAGAGCCAAAGGTCTAACCTTTGCATTCTTGAGCCACTCTTAGGGAATTAAACATTTAGCTCCATTCACAATATTACTCTTGGTACAACATCACCCAATATTACTCAACATCACTCAGTATCACTCAACATCACAATAGGTTTTGTATTGGTCTACATACCTAGTGAGATGTATTTGTTCCTTTCTCTTCCTCTCTTTCTTACACATCCTTGTACATTCTTATTTTAGATATAGTGTATCTAGTAAGAACTGATCTACTTTATATTTTCTCTTGTAGACTCACACTTCATAGTGTGCTCTCTATGCACACCTAGCATCACACAGCTTCATGAGCTTCATCCTTATAGGTAAGTTTAGGTACACTTTCTATTTTTCCTTTACCCTAGTATTTTGCTTTGTTACATCTCTAAAATAAAGGGGGGGGGGGGGGGGGGGGGGGGGGGGGTAGAATGTAGTCATATAAAATATGAAAATTGGCTACTTAAGCATGGATAATGACACCCAACCCTTAGGTCCCTCTTGCTTGATCTCATGACCCTTATAGGAATTTTTTCACTGATTCCCAATCATTTATAGCATTCCATACTTGACCCCAACTAAGCTAGACTCATCTTTCCATGATAGATCTATCCCCTTAGGTCCCATCTACTCAGGATAATATCACCACACTAGGACTATAACATTGGTGCCACTCTTATCCACTTTCATCACTCTTGTCCAAGTCCATTTCTATCCCCCAATGATCATTTTTTTTTGGTTCCCCATCCTTTTCCTTATCATCCTAATGCAAGTAAATTCAAACTATGACCAATATATCCCTATAAAATCCCATTTAAATATCATTTGGAAAGGGTTGGTAATTATCACTAAAAAAGCAAGACTACTCAAGAAATCTTTCATATTCTCTACATATAGCTAGCCAACACACTTACAAGCTTATTCAAATCCTTACACCAATCCCTAGCCACCTCCAGAACATCTAGTTTAGGATTCTACATCTTCATACACATAATTTCATAAAACACATCAAGTGGGAGAACTACATATGGCTTGATCCCTCTTCAAAGTATTGGTATGTAGGTAGTATGCCCACATAAGGGGTGTGGATCCACATCCAGTGAATCCTACACACACTACCCATACCCTCTTTCTTGAAATTATTCAAAGAAAAATGGAACATAAAGTTTGAAGAGAAAATTTACTCTATAAGGAGATTTATAGACTTCTAGTTGCTAAAACTTTATAGACAAGGTCACACAAACATTGCAAACAAAACCTAAAGGTGGACTACAATCCTAGTGCCACTCCTATCTAATTCTATTGATCCTATCCAATCACAAAATGAAGTTCAAATCTTAGTTTGTGATAGTGTCCCAGTTCTACAAAGTGAATTCCAACCTCTATCTCAGTTAGATCAATTAGTTTCTAGCTAAGTCTTGTTTTCTTCCCTTTATTACTATTTTTAGAAAAGCTCAAATTGCAATCAAATTTCATAAATTAGTAGCTTAATTATTGCATATTGTTTACTGATTTTACTACTCATACCCTTTTATTAAATTAGGAATGATACATAAATAGACCCAAAATTGTTAAATCAGTTGACATTGATCACATCTTCAGGTGTGCATCCAGTAGTAAGTACTTTCATGTCAGTCCATTTGGAAAAAAAATGACCCCCATAGGGTTCATCATGGTAAGCTCTAAAAATGTCATAAGCTTCATCTTCTTGAATACATCTTCTCATAACTAAATCTGGTCCTGTGATAAAGAGATATCTTGTACTCTAAGAATAATTTCTACTCTTTTGGATTAGGTGTTGTGTGTCCCTAGGTAAGAAATGTTGTGGTGGTGATCCTATAGTAAGATAGTTAGAAATATCTACAAACCAAGGAGATTGAATTGTTACAACAAATAAATGTTCATCAAGAAAAGAATCATCAACAATAGGATTATGTTCATCATTTTACAATCAAGATAGAAAATCTACTACTACATTATCCTTACCTGGTCTATCCATAATGGTAATATCAAACTCCTATAGTAAAAGCAACCAAAAAATTATCCTATCTATGATAGTAGGTTTGTTCATCAAATACCTTATTGATGTATGATTGGTGTGGATGAATACTTGGTAACCTATAATGTAGTGTCAAAATTTGTTGATGGCATAGATGATGGCAAGAAATTATTTTTCTATTATAGTGTAGTTAAGTTATGCCCCTTGAATATTCTTGTTGATAAAATGGATTTCATAACTTAGAGGTTCATATTTTTGACCAAGGATAGATCCTAAAGTGGTGTTAGATACATTTGTGTCGATGTGAAAAGGCTTCATCCAGTCAGGTCCTCTCAGAATAGGAGTTGTTATGACAAGGTCTTTGAGTTACTAAAAAGCAATTTGAAAATCATTCATCCATGTAAATTCAGCATCTTTAGTAAGAAATCCAAACAATGGAGATGGTGTGGAGGTTTCATAATATTCTACTAGTGTCTCAGTAAAGAGTCTCTCTAAATTAGAAGATTTTATTGGCCTGGTGTTTCTTATAGGGAAAAGAATAACTTTGAATACTTTTTTAGCAAGAAATGTGGGTGATGGAGGGAAGCATACTTCAAATTCCTAATTAGGAGGTGATAAGGTGGGAATTATTAGAGATGGTATATGTGGGTCTCTTTCAAGGGTATGAACCTCTTCAAGGTCTCCAACTTGTGCTACTATTCTAGCCAAGAAATATTCCTTCTCTACCTCTTCTATTAACAATTATGAATGATCTTTAGAAATTCCTTCATGTTCTTTAGTTGTTTTAGGATTAATATCTAATATTTAAATAATTTTCAATGATTCTAGCAAAAATATTCCTATATAATCCCCTTCACTTTGCATACGTTAACCACTTTTTTTTTGCCCACCCTGCCTACACAGGGTCAGTAATATGGGGGTTTTTGAAATTTCCACTATCATGCTTGCAAAAATGGAAATTTAAACTATGAAAGTAGGAAATCCTTAATATAAATAATAGTAAGCTTTTGAAATAACAACAATAAGCATCTAGAAACAATGTCTATCAAGATTTAAGATTATAAGTGTGTGACACCATTTTCTAGCAATGGCTTCAAAAATGACTAGCAGCTAATTCACAATTGGATGTACTTATCTTGACCAAAATGGACAAGAAGAGTCACCATATAAATGTAACTTCTACCTCATTTAGATGTCAACTTGAGGATGTAGACTTGATAGGTGACATTACTCTATGTGCATATTCAATCTCTAATTTTGCATTCTACTAATTGTATCTAAGATGTTGAAGTATAATAAATGAAATTCTTGAAATAAAACATGAAAAAAATACTATGACATAAATTCTTGTGCATTGGAAGCTTCCTTAAACAAATCTAAGAAAGAATATAAATTACATAATTCAGAATTGAATCACACAATGCATAAAGAAATCAAATAGCATGATTAGCTATTAAATTGGGTTGGATTATTTTTATAAGGATTCCAAAGGGGTCCCTTTGTCCTTATATCTTTCACCTTCAATCCTTCCCTCTCACAACACTTAATTAAACTCAGAAATGCTTTTTCTTATTAATCAAAACTACAACAATGAATTACTATAGGAAGTTACAATATTTGTTACTTGATTAAATGTACTTATAATAATCTCTAATCAACATCTACTACATCAAAACTCTACTAATACATATTTATAAATTTAAAAGGATATTATTTTATGAAAAATAATATACACATTATATTCTAAGATACATTCAATTTAGGATAACCAAAACTAGTTCCTTTCACTAAAGTCATCATTTGTGGGAATTATGTAATATTATTGTAGGACAAACAAGGTTGTTTCATTCTTTAACCACTTCCTTATTGAGTTCCATGGAGGTTAGAGTCATTTCTATGATTTTTTTAGAAGAGAATCAAAATCTGTTCATCCATAGCTTTGTTCATGTAGTGGTTATAGGATTGTTTGTGTAATGAGATTCCTTTGTTGCGGGACATTTTGTGTTACATACCTATCTCTCCAAAACATCCTTAAAACACATTATAGAAAAAGTGTCTTAAAGCAATAGATAACCATCATATATTTAATTCTAATACATATTTTCAAATATTTGATAGAATATAGAAACATAATGCTATATGGCTTATGAAAGTAGGAAACTGTATGGAAAAGTGTTCAAAATCATGGTTAACAAGTAGGATGAGTACAATAGATGGATACAAGAACAAGATATTTATGGGGCTCATCACTAGCCTCATCAAAACTAAAGGTCTAATATGAGTTCAGGTGTCCCGCACCTTAAATCATTCTAATGTTAGTTTAGGTGTGAAGAAGTTTTAGACCAATATGTCAGCCTTTAAGTAGGGTGCTATCTAGGTTGCTAGTAGGTACCTCAAATCATAATCTCCTAAAACCTACCTTAGATAGGAATGGATGAGTAGAAGTTATATCAAGTGATGATTGTAGATATGGTATGGAATTTTATGAGTAGGAGGAGAATTTTTTATTCTATAAGGTAGTACGCATAGTTTAAGTGCATAAGAATGTCCCTCCAAGTCTTTTCATGAAACTGCTACCATGCCTAGCATTCATTATTATCGACACTATGTGTAAAGAGGTTGAACAAATATAGAGAATGGCTAACCTATTTAAGTAGTAACCTTCAACCACTTTCACATTCATTGATTTATTTGTGCCAATGCCTAAAAGTCCGTAAGAGACTTTGGTGCATAGACCCTAAACTCAATGATAGGCTAAGCTTTTCTTACCTTAGAATAATGTGCATTTGGAAGGGAAGCCTATGTGTATAAAGTACAAACTTATCCTTCCTCAACTTCACTACCACCCAAATGCAAGTTAGTTATTTTAGGACACAATAAAGCATCTATCTCTAGTTCTATAGTTTAGCCAAGTGATTTGACAACTATAGAATAAGACCCTGATATAGAATAACTAATGATAGATCATCCTACATCTAAAGAGTAAAAGGATTTATGGGAAAAATTAGCTCATAAAACAAAATAGTGAGTGTGATAAGAAGAAAAGAAGTGTTATAAAGAGCATGCCCAATAATAACAAGCTAAGCAAGCATGTCATCAAGTTGAGGAAACTGAGGCCAAGTGAAAATCCTAAGACATAAAACCTAAATGAAAATAGATTATCAAGGAATCCAAGAAGGCACAAAAATTTTTTGATGTAACAAATTATGCATAGGAGGTGAACCAGAAAAAGAGGGATGAAGAATAAAAGAATAAAGAGGTTGCACTCACTACCAAGGTCAAGACCAATGAAGATAAGCAATGCCAAAATATAGAGGCATAGGCAAAGAAGGCTATGTATGAAATCACTCTCACACAATAGTAAGCCAATGAAGTTGAGAGGAAGAAGAAATAAGAAGAAGATAAATCCCTATGTAAATAGTAGGCTTAGACATAGGAACAATAAGCATATGTAGCTAAGGCACAAGCTTATTTAGAGGCACAGGCATAGGCCAAGGTCAAAAAAGACAAGGTTGTTGTGATTAAAGAATAGAAAAAGGAAGCATAGCATGCATAGAAGTAACAAGAGGAGAAATAGGAAAATAATAAAGTTGAGGAAGAGCTCAATAAGAAAGTAGCAGAGGAATCCAAGAGAAAATAGGAAAAATATGTTGTGTAGAAGTTAAAGACTATAGAAGATTTCAAGGCATAGTAAAAACAAGTCCTTAAATAACAACAAGGTGGGTTAGAGTAGCTAGTATAATATTAATATAAACCCATAGCTATTGTAAGGGAGTAGCAACTAGCCTTACTTTTGGGAGGAGTCTAGCTATGGGATGTTCTAACTATGGGTGCACATTGCACCACCTTTTAACTTCCACTTATAACCATACCATGACTTAATCTTTCAGTTACCACAAGAACATTGGAATCATTTCCACTTCAATAGGAAGCACTGTTAGATGTTTCTAGATTACAATTAAAGAAGTAGTTAGAGGGTGCTATGACATTCTAAGAGTCCATTACATAGAAGGCTACCTTTTTGGAGCTGGAGATTGATCAATCTAAGGCTGAGAACATTAAGTTGAAGGCCTAACTACATGAAGCTACAAATATTATCTAGGATAATTGTCTCAAGTTGGTCACTTGAGAAATCAAAGACCAAGTAATGTCTGACCAGCATAGACTCAAGACACTTGTCTCTAAGTTAATAAAGGACTGGTGCATAGTGTAGAAACTTTATGAAATGGGAATATTGTATCAAGATGTTAAGGTTGATGCTACCACACTCATCACTCTACTAAAGGAATACCAAGAAATGCTTGATGCTACCATACTTCAATCTCAATAGGTTACATACAACTACTAGATTGGAAGCAGCAATTAGATAACACATTATCTAGTTCTAGTATGGACTTTGTAAAGGCCATCACAACCAAAGCAACCATGGAAAGTCACACTAAAATTAGGGAATATAAAGATAGATCACTCCAAAAATCACTAAATTCTATTGATAATGTACATGGCAACCTTCTAAATTGATATATCTATCTATTACATAGTTCCTTCACTAGCCTCCAATCTCAAATACGTGTAGATAACATGGAGAATTTGAGTGGAGATATTTAGATAAGGGTTATGAACACTAAGGCCACCTTGAGCATAATTGATGATGTAAACCTCAATAAAACCATCAAATACCATTCTCCATTATGCACCCTACTACATTTGATATAAGAAGTGATGTTAGATTGGAATGCATACAAAATAGATATGACTCTGTTCACTAGCTCAGTTGTCCAAATTATCAATACACTTACCTATACGCCACATTATAAATGCCAACAGATCATTAAATAGTGTAAGGCTTCATAGTCCTAGTATAAGGACTCTTTCAGTCAACCTTCATCTACATCCATATTACCATCTTTAGGTTAAGTACTATATAGTGTACAAGTTTTGAAAAAAATTGTATAACATTTTGTATTGGGGAAGACTTAGTAAGATAAGTAGGGCTAGGTTGGTTGAAAACCTATAAAGGGTGGCTACCTAGTTATGCCAACCTATTTAAAACTTGTAAAGGGTGTCAAGTTGGTATGCTACTTAGTTGAAAACCCCAAAGGGTGGCTAATTAGTGCATAAGAGGTGAAAATGAGAAATGACACCTTGAGTGATTATTGTGAATCTTACTGATTTAACCATTTCTTCATATCCTAGTAACTTGTGCATTCTCAAAGATCTTGAGATGTTATCTTGGGATGAGACAACTTTTTAAGTCCAAAAAAATGTTGTTAAAATAACAAAGATTGTCAATTTGCATAAGATACTTATCTGATATTAATGCATTATACACTCATTTTATCATTGTCTAGTATATTTTCTCTTATCTTCATGACTTGTAATCGCCTATAATATAAAGAGACTCCACTTTTGGCACCAAGTACAAGAACAAAATGAACAGTCATAGATTGGAAATGTCTATGTATACTTTTATTTATAAGAAGAAGGGGGTTCCACTTTTAGAAGAGATCAATAGATATTGTTTGATTATGATCACCTATGTGATTTCTTATATTGTTCCTTATGTGTGTTCTTATGTGTAATTTCTTGGTTACTTTCTATCTAAACTATTTTGAATGTATTATTTTAGTCTATGCAATACTAATTTTTCTTAATTCCTCAATAATGTAGAATAATTAATTTTGCATGTGTTTCTATCATCCAAATTCCTATCTTTATATGATAAACTATTCTATGAACATGAACTATCTCACATATATCCTCATCCTTAGCATGTTCTTATACTTCAAGAACATCTGCTAACATACATTAGCCTCATTTTTCAAACTGAGTCAACCCAATAGTATGCAATTAGCCTTATCCTCATTTCAAACTAATTCAACCTACTATTACAAAGTTAGCCACCCATTTGAATACTAAATCAAATCATTACTATGCAATCGACACTATGTTTTTTTATCACCTTACAGACTAAGTTGACTAGGTCAACTCTATTATTCCAAAATGGTGACTTTTTAACCATTTACCATAAATACCTTAGGAATTTATTAATCTGACTTATTTCAACCTAGTCTCCCATTCTACCCCTAGTTTACCTTAAAAATCCTAGGGTTCATTTTGGTGTGTAAATTTTGCCTACCAATCAATTTTATATATCTAGTTCAATTTCAAATAAAAATACTCAAAAAATTTAAAAATTTGAATTGCTTACCTGTGTTTCACTCATTGTGGTTTCTATGTGTCCTCCCCACCTCAATTTTCATCTCTTCACCATGATGGCCTTCTAGTCTCCAACTAGGTCTCTCAGAGCTCTATTTTCTTAGAATAGTAAAAATAACAAATGAAATCTTTTTCACCTTATTTATATTTACTATTCAAAATTATCTATCTTTCAAATATTTACCACCAGATTCTATATTTTGACCATATCTTTATTTCTATTAGGTATTTTTCTGAACCACAAATGTTCTGCATCTTAACATTGTAGAAAAAAATTCACCTATTATATTTATATGTTGTAAATTTTTCAATTTTTTATTCTTTTTTTCTAATTTCTATAGGTTTTCCTAATGTTCCCTAAATTGAACTCCTTCACATTTCATGCATCTCATTATTTATCTATAGCACTAAGGTGAGTAAAGGTATGTGTTTTTAAAATATTTCATTTCATTTATGTTATTTTTCTCCTTACTATAATTTATTTAGCTTTAACATTATGTGTTTCTATGTTCTTTTCCTGAAGGACCATCCCATGTTGCACCTACATGACACATGATGATTTTTGAGTGAGGCATATGTATACACATAATATTTTCAAACTTTATCAATTATTCATCTTTTTCTCTTGTAAGAACCTATTGAATCTCAATTTCTCTTAGTGCACACCTTAAAGGGTGCATTGGAAAAGTGGTGGGAAGACCCTTGGTGCTTCACAGGTTTATTGTCCCTTTACTACCACTTGATACCTACACAACCATCTCCTAAAAACACTCCCCTAAGCTTTACCTCCTTGTTTTCACCCTCCTCTAGTAATTTTCCACCTTGATTATCCCTTTCCAATGGTTCATAATATATTTTTGATCACAAATCAAAATCTAGCTTTCATTAAGTGAAAGGATAGGACTGCTAAAAATAGGACACTTTGGGGTCTGATATTATTTTCCTCTTCTACCACTATTTCCCAAACTACTCACAGAGACTTGCTTTTTCTAGGTTCTTTACATTGTTCTTGTTTGAGCCTACTTATGAAATTTCAAGTGCTAAATGTTGATGAACCTTGTTGTAGAGATTTTTTAATCTTCAAACCCTAAACTTCCATTGTGTTTGATAAAATAGGATTTGAATCACTTGAAAAGAGGGGGGGTTAGTGTGTGTAATATTCATTGAACATGTGATCCATACCCCTTGTGTGGGTATGCTACCTATATAACAATACTCTAAAGAGGAATAAATCCATATGTAATTCTCCCACCTAATGTTTTTTGTGCAATAGTGTGATATATATGTAATAATTCCAAATTAAGAGTGTTTGAGGTGGCTAAGGATTGGTGTGAGAGTTTGAATATATTTGCAATTGTGTTGGGTGAATATATACAGAGAATATGAAAGTTTGTCTTAATGGTTTTTTTATATTCTTACTTATTTTTTAAGATTTTTCACCTCCTTTGTAAATGAAATTTAAATGGGATTTTATATGGAATAATTGGTCATGGGTTAAATATATTCATGTTAGGCTAACATGATGAAGGATAGGAATCAAATGGAAATGACCATTTGGGCTTGAAATGTGATTATATAGGAACACTTAAAATGGGACACCCTAGGGTCTGGTGTTGTTGTCCAAGTATGGTGCTCCTATCCTATAGGCTCAAGACCTAAGAGGATAGGATTGGCCTAGGAAATAAAGTCTGACTAAGCTAGAATATAGGTTTAGAAGTCTATGAATGATTGGTAATGAGAAAAAAGGTGTCTAGAAGGGTCATAAAAGCATGTAAGAAGGACTTATGGATTTGATATCACAAGCCACACTCAAACTAATAATTTGGACATTTTATATGACTACATTTTCCCCCCTTATTTTAGTGATGCAACAAATCAAAATATTAGGATAAATGAAAAGTAGAAAGCATACCTAAACTTACCTACAAGGGTGAATTCCATGAATTTATGTAATGTTGAGTATGCATAGAGAGAGCACATTGTGAAGTGTAAATCTAAAAGAGAAAAAAAAAAGTATATTAGTCCTTACTTGATACGCTATATCTAAAATAAGAATGTATAAAAGTTGGGTAAAAGAGAGAGGAAGAGAAAGGAATGAATACACCTCACTAGGTACATGAACCAATACAAAACCTATTGTGATCTTAAGTGATTTTTGAGTGATGTTAGGTATGTGTTAAACCAAGAGTAATATCACAAATGGAACTGAGTGCTTAATTCCCTAAGAGTGACTCAAGAATACAAAGGCTATCCCTTTAGATCCATCATTTCCCACAAAGTGAATCTATGTGATCATACATGTGTTAATCAATTTTTAGACTATGTGTCTAATCCCTTTAAGTAGGTGGCTCAAGAATATAAAGTCTAGCTAGTACTTTAGATCCATCATATCCCACTAAGTAAAGCTATGAACTGATACTGGTATGAATGTGTGTAATATGATATGGCTATTAAATCCAATGAATTCTCTATAATTTGACAATGTGGCATGGATAGCTAAATGTGTACTCAAAATTAGGCCATCTTTGGCCACTTTGAAAGGTGGAGATTATGCTTGTATGAAAGCCACTCCAAAAATAGGAACTAGGCTTATGTATAAGCCACTCTAGAATGATGTCAACCACCTATAGAATGAATAAGGCATGAAACTAATGAGAATACCTAGGTAATGCAATAAACTAGAAAGAAAAGAAGGCAAATGTGTCATGTACATTACCCCTAATCACTGATTTTTGTAACATGGATTCTAATTTGGAAGTTATACCAACTACCTAATCTAAAATTGGAATGAAAAGCCATCATGTCATGTATGATGCCCCTATATCTAGATTATTTGAGAAAAACTATGCTAAAACTACCCAATTTAAATTGAACTAGTGATAATAAATTTATAACTGAACTTACCTTTCTACCTATTTTTATAAAATCTAGGTTTTTTGTTGTTTTGATAAGAGCACTAAATATAGGATACCCTATTATCTGACACTATATTCCAAGTATGGTGCTCTTATCTTTTTCTATTTTTGATCACTATTCTATGTTCATCACTATTTTCTTGGTCTACTCTACCTGGTTTGGGTTCTAGTTACTATTCTGAGTGTTCTAAAAACTAATTTTTTGATTGGTAGGAGGCTTTGATCTCTATGATAAAACCCCTATTTGTTTCCCCCTCTTTTGAGGGTAATAATTAATAGCCTACAATTATTTACCTTATTATAAAGATCCCTACAATTGTGTTATGTTGTCAAATATGTGATATAGCAATTATAATCAAAAAGATGTATCAAAATATATCATAGTTTGTATTGGAGATTATTAGATCAATAGGGTTATGCCTAGATAGATGTAATAATGTAATAGCATGTGTAGTATACTAAAATAAAACTATAAATATTAGTTGTTAGTAGGCAAGGAGGGAGGGAGCATGATTTCCATCATGGCATCCAAAAAATCAAGATAATACATGAGATGGATCATGGCATTGCAAATAATGAAAATCAAATAAGCACCAAGCACACAAGGAAAGAATCAAGAAGCACAAAAAAATTTCCAAGGGGACAAGCAAACAAGATACATGGGCACATGTTACTCAAACTAGAAAGCAAACATACAAGGCATGTTCAAATTCCCACATACATATATAATTGAAAAACAAGCAAGGTTGGCATGAGGGTCACAAGCACATAGAAGAGTAAAATAAAAAAAACATTAGAAAATGTCCTAAGGCACACAAGAGACAAAAAATAACTAAGAAATGTATTCACATCTAGCTATGAAAAGAAAGAAAGGAAAGCATGTAAATGGTGGAAATATAATCACATCTAACTAATTGAAGCAAGAAGTGAAAGTATGTAAATCATGGAGTAAAAGACTAGGTATATGTTAAGAAATACACAAGTGATATATAATAGTGAATGTTGATAGAGTAATCTATGTAAGGTAGTAATTAATATACATCAACATGATAACTAGATTGTGTGGTTTAGGATTGATATAACTTGGATGGTGTAGTCATGTAGAAGATACCCCCATTGGGTAGATATGTTGATGAATGTTTTGGATGTAAATGTAGGATGACCCCTCAATGGGTAAAGTGAAGTAATCAATAATGTAGGTGTCATGGCACACACTCAAAGAAGATCAAGTAAATCATGGTAATGTAGATAAATCAACAAACAATAGCATATAATAGTGAAATTTAAGTCTAACATGGTGGTAGAAATGTAAAACATGGATAATTCCTATAATTGAAATGTTTTTGGTATTTTGAGTTATTTGAATGTTTTTATATTTTGAAATTGTTGAATGTTTTAGTATTTTTGACATATTTGAATGTTTTTGGTATTTTTTTAATAATATATGTACAATAAATCATAAGAAGACTATGTACAAATTTTTTTTAAAAGAAGTTATATATAAGTAATCTAAGAAATTATGTACAAGAAAGACTTAGAAGAAATGATATTAATCAATGAGTCTCATAAGAGACTCCCTATCATGGTGTCATGTATCAAGTAAATGGATTGTTCATGATCATAAAGCATGATAGAAAGGTTGGGACTATGAATTTGGAAGCCATGTATGCTATAAATGCTTTAAAATATATGTAGTATAAACTAACTTTGGGGTACCCCTGTAACTCTGACAAGTGGATGAAATTATAGACCTCTTAGGGACCCATTTGGTAGTATAATAATCTCTCTAAAAGTGAGCTCTATGTGTAGAGGCATGAGACCTCAATGATATTATTCTAGGTGTGAATAATGTAGTTGGAAATTGTCTAGTCCTAAAATTATGGTTGCTCTAAAATAATCCTCCATAGAAGTGTATGAATTCTTTGTGTTGGGGATGGAGACCTTGATTGTGTCTAAATCTAAACTAGAAGAAGAAATAAAATTGGTAGAGGAGTTAAAACTGGTGGAGTAGCTAAAACTAGTGGCTGCAAAGTGGTAGATGGCTCTAAAGTGGTGAGTGGTAACTCATATATAACTCCAACTATAACAACCTGATTAGCATGAATGAATTTCATGTATTCATAAATTGTATAAGGTATTGAACAAAGTTTCTGAATCCATGGTCAACCAAGTAACATATCAAATACTCATGCACTAGAAACAATAGTAAATGGTGTAGCCACATGTGTTGGAATAACCTGTAGATGAAGTACAATCTCACCTAATGAACTTTGTATGTGCCTATTAAATTTTCTAATAACTATGTCTATCAAGGTGATATTTTAATCTGAATATCCTAAATGTTGTAGTAATGTCATAGTGCACATATTCACATTAGATCCATTATCTATGAAAACACTATGAATGGGATGATGATCAATGTAGGTTTTGATAAAGAGTGCATGGTAATCTGAATCATCCTCAACTATTTCCTACTCTAAGAAGGAGATGAAATGTCTAGCTAAAACTCTAAAATTATACACACCAATCATGTTGCTCAAAGGATGTGACTCAATTGAAGGTTTCTGGTATGTAATTGGTGGAGGGTGTGCATGATATGCATGGTAAACACCTAATGTATCACCTATCTCATGTTTAAAATATTGTGGGAAAGGATCTAAGAAATTGTTTAGAGCTTTGACCTATGTTTGCTTTGCCTGAGAAGGCTCAACTAGAGTGCCAATTTCAATAAGTTTGCCATCTATCAAGTCTTGTATCTTGTATTTCAAACTGATTCATCTAATTTTAGTGTGGCCTAATGAATTATGAAAATTTAAAAATTCTTTTTTATCATATCCATGTGGAAGAGACTTTTTTAGATTAACTTTTTGAATAGGAGGGAGAGATATGATATTACATTCCAAAATCTACTGTAAAACTCTAGCTGGAAATACTGGTAGATTGGTAAAGACTCACCAAGGAGGTGCTAATAAAACCACTCACTGAGGGGGATTTGAAGCTAGATTAACTATAGGTTGATTTTAAATTTTTCTATCATTGACCTTTACTTTGTATGGAACTTTATTATTACTCTTGTTTGTTGTTTCTTATATGCTTGTGTACTTGAGTTTGCCCATTGAAATTAATTTGACTTCCCTTTCCTTTAGTTAATGACATAACTCAGTAAAGGAAGATAATATTTTGAACATTATTGATTCATGTAAATCTAACAAAATAATTTATTTGAAGAGATCCTATAATTCTTGATCGGCCATGGGGCTAGTCATTTTAGACAAGATAGTCTTATATTGAAGAACATAATCTATGAGATACTCATTTGACTTTTGTTTTTGTTATGCAACTTGGGCATAAGAAACCTTGTCACCTATGTTAATGTTGAAATGATCTAGGAACATGTCAACTAAAGGATTGAACACATTGATCAACTGATTCGGTAGACTATAAAACCATTATAGAGCATAATCCTTTAAACTTCATGGAAATAGCTTAGTTAATAACCAATCATTTGGCACATAGTCCAAGCATGTTATGTGAAAATATCTCAAATGTGCCTCTGGATCACCCTTGCCATCATATAGAGTGAGCTTAGGTTGAACAAAACCTGGTGGTAAGGGTGTAGAATCAATATGGCATGCCAATGGTGTATGAAGCAAAGCAAAAGAATCCAAGGCCTATGTAGGTCTAGAGGCACCTTTCTCAATATGTATCACATTGGATTGAAGATATTTTATCTCTTATATAATGGTATCCACATCAAGAGATAAAGAAGTACTAGTCATAACTGGTGGTACCTCATAAGAAGGTTAAGCTACTATAAGGGGTTGTTAAGACATAGTTTCCCCTATAGTTTCATTTGTAACTGGTTGTTCTAAAGAAATGTAAGGCTCACCTTGATTAGCCTTTTTTAATTTCCATGGTAGATTATAAGATAAGAGCATGATCTCAAGGATGTTCCCTGAGTCTCTCTCTAAAACTTTATAGAATCAAGTCTTTGTTGATGAACACATCATTATCAATAATAGGTGGAAGTGTATCAAGAGTTCAATGTGGTAGGTCATGAACATCAGTGTGTGTATCATCATTTTTATTCTCATATTGCTCATTGTTGAAACTATCTTCATGGAAATTAGTGTCATTTAGATCTGTTAGATCTATATCAAGAAGTTGAGTTGGTTATTTATCCATGGATGTGGATAGGTTGGAGGAATCTAGGTGAATTTAGAAGGGTTGCCATTAAGTCTTGCAATTTGTCTCAAAAGAAGAGATGTAAGGAGGGAGCTCACAAATATGTAAGGTGATACCTCAAAAGCATGGGACCAAGTAAATGTAACTAGGGTTTGAAAGAAAATTATTTTCAAACTTATTGTGGAAATTTTGATAAAAAAATGTACAATTTTGATTTAAATATTCAAGAAAAAATTATAAAAAAAATTGGGAAAAACTAGTAAGGAATTTTCCCTAGGGTTTTTATGGTTTTTGTGCACAAAGGGACCTAGTAAATTCAACTAGGGTTTAGAATAAATGATTTTTAAAATTACTATGGTAAATTTAAAAATTTAAATGTAAAATTTTGATTTAAATATTCAATAAAATAATAATAATACTAAAAAAATAGAAAGGAATTTTCCCTAGGGTTCTTATACGCAAACAAAATAAGTTGAGTTCACCAAATGATTTAACTTTTTTTGGAATAATAGAGTTTTATTCCTATTTTTAGTTAAGGGTCTAGATTAATAAATCATTAAATAATATTTCCGTAATTATAGTCCTAATTTTTTTAATTTATATATCATTTTTACCTTTCTAAAAATAGTAATAAATTAGGAAAAATATAACTTAGCTTAAAACAATCTTAAACAGCTATTGCAGGGTCTGAAACTGGCTATGCAATACTAAGATAGTGTCATAAATTAGAATCTATAATTTATTTGGTAAAAGGATAGGACTATAAAAAATAGGACACTTTGGGGTCTAGGGCTATTTTCTTCTTATACCATTGTTGTCTAAACTATTCATAGATACTTGATATTTCTAGGTTCTTAGTGTTGTTCTTATGTAAGCCTATCTATGAAATTTCAATTGTTGAATATCAATAGAGCTCACTGTAGAGTTGTTTTAATATTCAAACCCTAACCCTCCATCATGTTTGATAAAATGGGATTTGAATCACTTGAAAATATGGGGTTAGTTTATGTAAGATGTACTAAACATGTGATCCACACCACTTGTGTGGGCACGTTGCCTACATACAAATACTCTGAAGAGGGTTCAAGCCATATGTAGTTCTCCCACCTAATATGTTTTATGAAATAGTGTGAAGCAGATGCAATAATGTCAAATTGAGATTTATTGAGGTGTTTATGGACTGGTGTGAGATTTTGAATATGTTTACAGCTATGTTGGGTGATTGTATCTAAAGAATAGGAAAGTTTACCATAGTGTTTTATTTGTAGTCTTGTTTGCTTTGTAATATTTGTCACTTCCTTTATAAATAAGATTTGAATGGGATTTTATAGGGAACAATTGATCATTGGTTAAATGTATTCAAGCTAAGTTGACATGATGAAGGATAGGAATCAGATGGAAATAATTGTTTGGGCTTGAAATGTGATTGGATAGGAGCACCAAAAATAAGACACCCTAAGGTCCAACATTGTTGTCCAAGTATGATGTTCCTATCTTATAGGCATAGGACTTGGGGGGATAGGATTTTCCTAAGAATAGAGTCTAGCTTAGCTAGAATGAAGGTTTAGAAGTCTATGGATGACCAGTAATGAGTAAAAAGGTGTCTAAAATGGTCACAAAAGCATGCAAGGACCTATAGATTAGATGTCACAAGCCACACTCAAACTACCAATTTGTACATTTTATATGACTACACCCCACTAATATTCCCCCATTTTGAGGTGATGGAAAGATATTAAATGGTAGTTACCTCACCTTAAAAGGTTAAGACATTTGTATAATATGTGAATGTAACATGTAGCATATAGAAGGAACATGTCTAGGTAGATACACCATTGAAGTGCATGAACCAATGTGATCACATATAGGCCTAAGATGTATGATAAAGATTAGGAAAATGTATAGATAGTGATAGTATAATCTCAAAAATAAAACACACACACATAAGATCACTCAAAAGCAAGTCAAAAGGTAATGGTCCAAGTAGACCACAAACAAGGGGCATGTTCAAATGTCGCACAATCAAAGGGATGTGACTTAGTCAAATGTTTATAAAATTAATAATGACATATTCAAATGTAAATTAAATTATACATAGGCATGGGGACATAAAAAAAAGGAGCATATTCAAATTCTCAAATAATGAAGACAAAAGTATGACAAGACACTCAAATAAGTGCATAAAGTAATGCATAAGCAACCAGCATAAACATGTCATAATAGCCCATGGATCAAATGTGTTAGGAATATTATGTCAAGTGTATAGCATATCAAGTGCCCTATGTAAGATTTAATCATGGATAATAATTATGTGTAAGTATATGTGTAATATTAAACATGATAATATAGAGTGATCATCAAATCATAAAATGTATGTGTATCAAGATCAAAGAAGTGAATTCCCCCAATGTCCATGTGACATGAGTAGAGGGAAATATTAACATCTAAAATATGAATGTATCATGTATATGTGTATGCCTTTATCACACTCAAGTAGAAGTGTGACACATATGTTTATGTAGAAGTAACTGAGTATGCCATCTATCAACATGGAACTAGTACATAGATTCCAAGGAGCCAATATAACATGTAGGTGCCAAAAATGTTTTGTATTTTTGAATATTTTTTTAATTTTTTGGTATTTTTGGAATATTTGAAGAGGGAATATCATCATATTATGTCATTTAATGAATTTTCATAGATGTCTCCTTAGTGTGAACCTTACAACCTTAAGTTGGATCTTTTACATTATTTGCATCATGATTGGATAGGTTGAAAAGGTACATAACATATTCCTCATGTTTTTTATATATAGTATAATAAATAATGCTATCATTTGAAATATTTATTAATTTTATTTAGTGAGTAAAATAAATACCTTGCCAATTTGGGTCAATTTTGGTTTCCATTTGGTATAGACAAAGAGTTCCTAGTGTAAGTGCATTAGGATATGTGGTAGCATAACCCAAACCCATGATGAATTAATTTAGGACCAAAAACAATTGGTATTTTTGTGTTTCCTAATGAGTCTTTCCAAACTCCTTTTTTTATAATTTTTTTAGATCAAATCTAATTTGTTGTAAACATCTTACATTACAAAAAGTTTTTTATTGTGTAGGATCAATATGATTATGCTAAAAATAAGCACCACCCATGTATAAGGGAATTTCTAAATCTTGTTGGCATGGATGCTTTTTTTGTGGTTAATTTTGATATTATTAAATAAGATGTGGACTTTGGATTGGTCTTGTGTCAAGTATAATTTTCAAATTGGTCATATAAAGATTAGGAATACCACATTGTTATGCATCATGTTCCTTAGGTAGGTTATCTCCATCCTTTGTGTGAGGGATAAAGCTAATGTATTTGGAATAAGATATGTTAAGTTCTTTTGAATGAGTAGTTATGAATGAAGAATATCTATGAAAATCATTATATAAATGAGTAAATGATTCATATTGTTTAAGCAATGTTCTTTCCTTTAATGGTGAAATAAGTCCTCTACTAAAGATAAATTGCTTTTATAAATTTGAGGGTCTAAATTCTAGCTCATATGGTGTACTTTTGAATCAAATAGTATAATCTAGAAGGGATTTATCACCACATTATTTTAAAATTGTGAAAATATTCTAATATAAGTTGGGGTACCTTGTGGATATCAAAATCCATGAAGAATTCATTTTCCAGTTGTAATAAAGTATTTAAGGAACCCTTTGGTAAACTATAAAACCAATTTTGAGCCTCATCAAAAATACTCATATGTAAAACTTTAATAAATAGTTTTTCATCTTGTACCCATTGACCAAAATAAATTTCATAGTTAATCATGTGGTTGAATTGGTCCTCGTGTCTCAAAAAGAGAGGTAAAATTGGTAATTCAAAATCTTGTGGATAAGGATATTCAAGTATACATTTTTAAAGAGGTTGATTATTAAATGGGGTAACATGTGCATTATCATTATGGAAATTTATTTGCATTTGAAGTAAAAAAAACTTATTTTTGAAGATCCCTAATAGTGGTCATCATAGACATTATATATTCTATGGCGATAGAGGTGTTTGTCATAGGTGTTATCATTGGTTGTAACCCACTACCTTTTTTCAATATATGCATATTATTATCATCATCTTGATGTATAACAAGTACAATTTCATGATCACTAAATTTAGGACATTTTGGTAATGGTATGGGATATTTAAACTTTGGTACATTTGGTATATCATTTGAATATCTTGTACCATTTTAAGGATTTGTTTCATTTTTATTTGGTAAGTATATAACAATTTTATCTTGGGAAAAGTTTGGTAAGGACACCTTTTTGATATAGAATTTGTGCTAAATGAAGGTAGTAAAAAACCATCACCCTTGAATAGAGGGATATTATTTGGGAATATAACAATTTTGGGGTTTTAATCAGTTTACTTAAAGACATGTCCCACTTATTAGTTGTTTGTAAATCAACCATAATCTCTTTATGTAGTTTTAAGAAAATTTGTGATCAAATGAAAGAACTTCTTCGTCATATGTACCCACTTTTTTGGTAAAATGTATGTGTTTAGTTTATTTAAATGGTTGATAACTCAAAGATGTTTTTGAAAACCCCAACACTTGCCTATTCATATTATTATGCTTAAGAGATATAGTGTGGATTATACCTTGATCATGCTTTAGGAATCCCTGGCCTTGGTATCCATACTTTATAAAGTATTGAATGCCAAAGTCATATGATGGACGTGTAAGAAGTATGGCTAAAGGATTTTTATTTTCCTTAAGATAGATCAACTCATCTCTTGAAGTGGTGGAAGCATAGAACTGATTAGAGGGATAACAACTACCACCATTAAAGGCTTTTATATTACATGCTTTATAACTTGGAATAATGTGTTAGAACCCCACTAGGTTTAACTCAAAAAATGATAAAAAAAATTTAACTTTACTTCAATAATCAAATCAGATTATTCTTAATTAAGATAAATAAATGTGTCTTTAACTAAATACATCTACATGATAAATTAATTATGATTCATTTAGATAATGATCAACTTATTAAATTTAATATAATTACATATTTAATCCATCACATAAGTATATCCATTGAATAATAATTCAGCCAACTATTGAAAGTTATTCAATAATATTATATAATAATAACAATCAATCTATTATTTATCAATTACAATAATACCTTATTTTTACATCAAATTCAATATAATTAAATACAATGTTCCACAAAACTAATGAGTATCCATAAACTTGACATATATATATAAATTGAAATCATGAGTAAAGTCTCTATCGATTGACTATTAGAGGAGAAAGAAAGCATCATCATAGTACTTTTATACACCAACCATAGACCATATATCCCCCTTATAATTCCCAACTAGGGAATGTCCCTCCTTTCATACATGAGTAGATGATAATGGTACAAGTATCGAGAAGTCAACTAGAACCTGAGTCTTTTGAGATTCTAAATACATGCAAAATGTCATAAAGAATTTCATTTTAACATGGCATCATGCATACATTCATATAATCTAATAGGTTAAATGATAACATTTAATCAGGTGAAATGATAATGTTTAACTATAAACATTACTTTGGCCAAAGTTTTCATATAATTTAATGATCCAGTAGATCAATCATAATCACACACACTCAATCAGATTTCATTTAATCTATGTATTAATGACTCTAATTAAATATATTATAAACTTCTCATGATAATAATCCTTAGTTTCATTAATACTATATTTAATAAGTAATCAATATACAATATTTCCATGAAATTATTATATATATTTAGCATCAATGCCACAACAATTGAACACAAGATATAACTTAAAATAATTACTTGTTAAATAATAATAACTTAATAAGTTTTAATATAGCCAAAATTCCATTTTCCATTAAGGATATATTATAAATAAATTACTTCCTAGCAATATTCATAACATTAAGAATTTACCAATTCCATACAAACATCCATATTCACAAGTATTATAGTAAAAATAATATGATTATGAAATTTCATAATAAATCCTAATCTAATCAACAAATAATGAGCACATCATTTATTTGTTTAAATCAACAATTAATCATTTGTCTCATAATTTATAACGAAAACAACATATTATAAATTAATATATAAATCCCAGTTTGCAAATAAAAAAATCTATTCACTATAAAAAAATTATTTGCATACATATATATATCAAGTATGTCCACTTATATTTATATACATTTAAACCCTTAGCAACTAATTTCTTGATGGCATGATATATACATATAAATATTCATACATTTGTGTGTGTGTGTGTATGTGTGTATACATATAATTTGTAAGTGTTAACTTGTGTGTGTGTATGTAAATTATTCATAAAGAATTTAATCTCATTTTTATGTATAATCCATAATTACATATATACATATTTATATATGTTTGAGTTTATTCTCATATTCCAAGTTCCTTACTTTAGAAATATTGACTCACATTTTAATTAAATATAATTCACATTAACACCAAACAACATTTAAAACCTAAATTATATGCATTAAAACACACACAAAAATATATGAAATATTATTATGTGCCATATGGTACATCAACCTATTAAAATTATTCATCACAAGTTTAACCCCAAAATAGTTCAATTCAACCATTTTACAAATGTTTAAACTCAATACGATCTGATTGTTTAATAAAAATCCAAGACCCCAATAAATAGTCTTAATATCAATTTTGTTCAAAAAACCTAAAATAAATAATAATAACCCAATCATCATATATAATTACCAATAGTATAAATATTGGCCCAGCCTTATTATGTTTATTAAACCTATGAATTTAACTCTCAAATAAATATCTAGTAAAATAATAATAACCCTATGGTTTGGTAATCAAATAACACAGTCGATAAATATTTATTTATACATAGTTGAGTAAATACCTAAGCTATGTTTAATAACTTCTAAATATCCATTTAAACATTGTATAAAATCAACTTGTAATCAACATATAAACAACTAGCCATAGTTATCACATAATATTTATAACAGTTGACATATAATCTTTTTCATGTTATTGACTCATAAATATTTATACATGGTCAACATATAATCCATATACATAGTCATATATATGACCAATATAAAATAAACCTAATCATATAGTATGGTAACCAGCTAAATTTACTTATATTCAATAAAATAACCATTTAAACTCACTCGACACACAAGCATTTATACACAGTCAAATCATAGATAGCCAACCCACAAATCTAAGTTAAGTCAAAAATCCATCCCAAACAACATCATACCAAATTGATTCATAGATGTTCATACACAGTCATTTAAATATTTAAATTAACTAGGGTAAAACCCAATAAAATAAATAAATATCAAAACCTTATTTTGACCCCTAAAAAAATAATAACTCTGAGCCATTTTACAAACACTAAATTGTATAGATAAAATAATACACGGTCCTTTGGTTTACATAAATTAGTGCATAGTTGTGTAAATAACCAAAAAAATCCACTCTCAATCAATAAACACACAATGATTTTGTTTTCACAATTACCCTAACCCTTTTTACTCATGATATACTTAGTCAAATCATGGATTCAATTATGTGGGGGGATTCCTCCTCCCACATGGTTGAATCCCTGATTCTATCAAGGGTTAAAACTCTATAAACAACCATTTATTAAACCCCATAACATTTTATCCACAAACTATATAGCAATAATACAAAATTTTAGAGTGAACCCAAAACAAAACCCTATATTCCCCCAAAGTAGTCTTTTCCCTTTGGTCTACAAATTCTTTCCTTTCCCCTTCTCTATCATCCATGGTCATTTATGCATTTTCCAAAAATTTCGTGTTCCTTTATTATTTTCATAGTCAACTACATGCATTTTGAAAACCCCTAATTTCATGATGACCCATTCTCTATCACTCCAAGAATGTCTCACCATCAAACCATAAATTCCTAGCATGCTTCCCACATCTCATGCCTTGACCACCAAACTCACACTCTTCCCATTATTTCCTTCTAACTCATAATCAAACCCTAGCCACTAAGTTGCATGGTTTGAATGACCAAAAATAAACCAAAATCAAATAATAGTTTCTAAAATTAGATTTGACATCATAATATGTTAATAAACATAATTATTATGTTTTAATTATTAGAGTAAGTATTTCATGTATTTTTTCATGTCTGATAGTGTATTAGTTAGCTATTTTATCTTGTAGTGGGTTTGTCCTATATGAAGATTTATCCCACATTTTTTAGTTTAGATATTTTGGTATTTTGCCTTACCTATATAAGAAAGTGCTTACCTTTGTACTAGCATCTCATTATCTCATATTATGAATAATCATTTGGTTTGCTTTGTGTTTCATTTCATTTTTTTTGTAGTTACTTATGATGTTCTTGTTTTGAACTCTTCAGATTTTGGCTTCATAGAACGTTTTTACCATTTTGAACATGGTACCAATGTATTGAAATCATTTCAACCATCCTCCTATGCTACAAGTTTTCAAAAAAATCTATTTGTTTATGGAGTTGCAGAGATCAGAGATCCATTTTGTTGATCAAATTTCAAATTTACACCATTCCAAGGCATAGTTTTCTATTGGATTGGTCATTTCTAGTGATGGAGGAGAGGTATTGGAAGAGAGGAGGCTAAGCATAGGATAAAGGATATAGCTAAGATTGGCATTTTTCTCTTTAGTTGAAAGCATTGAAATTATAAAATCTTTAACACCTTTCAGATCTGTAGAAGCATCTTAAATTTTTTATTCTAAACCAAAGCTTTGGAATTTTTCATTTTTCTTTTCTCTCATCTTAGATCTACTCCTAAGAATTGGATTTTGTAGAAGTGGAATTGAAGTTTTACCTTTGGTAGCATTGAAATTTTCCATCTTTCTTTCCTTTCAGATCTGTAGAAGAGGTGTTGACCATTAAAAGGCATTATAAGAAAAGATCTTATGTTTGGTTGGCATATTTTTTTGGTGGCGGCATCCTTCCTTTTCTGTAAAGCACTATAATTTCTCAACTAATTTTGTCATTGGAGAATTTTTTTTGTGCTTGAAAACTTCCAGTTTGGCATCCTTTTCTAGAGGTATTTTAGATCTACTTTTTGGGTCTATTACATCATTTTTTTTTGGGACTAAGTCATTCAATTGTAGAGATATAGTTTTTAACTTGAAGAATTTAAGTTGGTAGATCTAAGGCAAATAAAATATTTGAGATAATAATATAGGAGAAATCCTTGCAAAGGCATTGACTAGGCCTTGGCTAGTTATCTTGTTTTCATGCATGCACTTCTATTGATAGAGCTATAGTTTTTCCTCTACTTTTCCATCCTCTTGATCATTAAGGAAGTGTGTATATTTCTCTCTCTCCTAATGTAATTCCATGTTCTTGCTCATCATGGTGAAAAAAAATATAAATTCACTTCTTTCATCTCTTTACATAATAGTTCATTCATTTTATTTGCCTTAATAGCTATATTTTTCTTAAAAGAGGAAGTCAAATTCACCTGCATGCATACTAAGGTAACCAAAAAGATTATTTCTCCATTTTGTTGAATTTATTAAGTCTTTGAAAAAAAAATTGTTCCAAATAGTGGTTTCACACCTATGTTATTTTTTATTTTGGTCATTAAAACTAGTTTGTAGTGTTTTTTAATTATTTGGACCCATTTTTATGAGAAATCATAACACTGGTATCTTTTAAACTGTAACTCAGATTTGAGTTCTATTTTTTTTCAAAAGTATGTGTTTTTTTATTCTCTATATCTTGGTGTCATTAAATTATAAAAATATTCTATTTTATAAAGTGTCAAAATTGAGGGGTCCTATAATACAATTTTTTGTGGGGGTTGTCTTGGTGCTGATTTTTGTGCACCCTTTAAATTATTTCTAATATTGGTGATTAGTTTTCATGACATATAAATATGGCATTGATCATTGTGATACTTTTACTACACATAATTACCATACATGGAGACCTAGAATAGATATAATCATTAAGCACAAAGGATTATGGTCCCTAATGAATGAAACACAACCATAGTTTACAAGAGAATTTGAAAATTTTCAGCATCAGTGTAAGTTTGAAGAATATATGGGCTTGGTTAGGAGTTATGTGAGTGATAGTATTTTATTTCATTTTAATGTGTGTCATTCTCAATTTAAAATGTGGACTAAGTTAAAAGGGTTATTCAAGAAAGTAGACCACTTGTGAGCCATGCAGATTGAAGTGGAGCTTACTTCCCTAACTCCAGATGACTTTGCTTCCATTGTAGATTATCTCACAAATTAAGTATTTATTGATGTATTTGAAGGGGAGTGGTCAAGATAAAAAATATGAATAGTGTGTATACTTAATCTTGTCTAAGTTGAGTGGCCCATTTTAAGTATTTACTTCTACCAATTTCCTTAGTATGGATAAATTAGGTATTGTATTCAAAAATGCCAGATTTAAAGTTATTTTGTGATAGACTCACTAGGGAGGAATCCAAATTATCTCACTTTGAGTCTTCCACCTCTCAAAAAGCATTAGTGGCCTCACATCCTAAGTCTAAGGGTAAATATAAGGGTAAAAAGAAAAACACTCCTCCAACTCAAAATACACTTAATCCCACCAAGACTTCTACATCTAAACCCAAACCATCTTCCAAATCCAAGAATAAGTCTAACCTATCTTGCTTCTATTGTGGGGGGACTAGCAATGAAGAGTCTAAGTTTTTCAAAATAATATAAGCCTTAGAGGATGTCATTAAGAAACAAAAGATTTATATCTCTACTCCTTCTCCACCTCATGAGCATGGGAGAACACTTAATGTTGTTAGGAGATCACAATTACCTATTTAAAATATTTGGGTTCTAGATTATAGTGATTCACACCATATGAATTCTACCAAGGAGTCCTTTGTATCTCTTGGTCTAAGTTCCACTTCCAACATTGATGTTGGAGATTATTCCTTCATTTATATTAAGGGGAATGTTGACATACAAGTAGATGGTGGTTGCATCAATCATGCATTATATGTTCCATACATCACCACCAATCTAATTTTAGTGTATCAAATTTTTCATTCTAGTTAGGGAAAGTAGTGACTTTCACACCATAGGGTGTTGAAATTAAATAATTATTAAAGCCAAACATAATCATTACATAAGGTGTTTTTTTATCATAGTTCTCAACTTTACTATTTTGAGGGTTTTGATGATACTCCTCCTTTAGGGATGTTTTTAGTTTCTCATGAAAATTTTGAGAGTCAACTTTGGCATGAGAGATTTGGATACCTAAACTATAGATATTTAATGGAATTGATCACTCATAGTATGATAGAGAGCCTTCCTACAGTTTCATGCCTTGATGGATTTTGCCATGGTTTTGCATTGAGTAAATAACATCAAGATCCATTTCCTAAGGGTATGTCCATGAGAGCTTCTTCACCACTTGAGCTTGGGCATAGTGATTTGATGGTCTTTCCTACTCCTTTCAATGAAGATAAGTATGTGCTTACCTTCATTGATAATTTCTCAATGTGTATATAGTTTTATTTCCTCAAGTACAACAGTGATGTCTTTACTCTCTTCAAATTATTTAAGGCTTTGGTTGAGAAACATTCATCAAGTTACTTCAAGAAGCTTTATATAGAGAATGGGGGGGGAGTACTTTAGTTGAGAGTTCACTAATTTTTTAGCAACCCATGGTATTGTTCACCAACATTTTGTTACACATCCTCCACATTAGAATAGATTAGCAGAGAGGAAGAACTTAACTTTGAAGGAGATGGCTAACTTTATAGAGCATTCATGATATTTACCTCTTATATATTGGGTAGAGGAATTTAATTTTGTTAACTACATTTAGAACTATACACCACATAGAGAACTTGAGCATGTGAATTTAGAGGAGGATTGGTCTATATCCAAGCCTAATGTCTCATTTTTTCAAGTCTTTGGGATCCTTATTTAGGCATTTGTACTAAAGTAGAAAAGGAAATCATTGGACAAGAAGAGCAAACCTTTGGTTTTTGTATGGTATTATGAGGACATGAGAGCTTGTCATATTTTATATCCTGATACTCATGATGTTCATTTTTGAACTCATGTATAATTTTATGAGCATTTCACATCTCATGACTCTTTATCTTCTTTCATTCCTACTTATTCTTTACATGATTCACCTCCTCTCAAGGATTAATTCTTTGAGGAGCAAGTTCAAGGCATTCTTGAGGAGGTCATAGAAGATGAAAATATTGTTCACACTGATGTTGCCACTATACCTATGTGGGATCGTACTATAGTTGATGAGGTAATGCCATTAATATAGGATCTTCCACCTACTTGACATTATTATGCACATTCTATAGGTACTAAACTTTTGTGTCAGGTATTCTCTAGAGATCCATAATCTTTTTCATGGGCTCATGGGATATAGGAGTGGGATAATTTGATGATAGATGAGTATTATTCATTGAAAAATAATCACACTTGGGATTTGGTTAATCTTCTTAAGGGAAGAAAGTTGGTTATGTGTAAGTGGATTTATCACACCAAGTATGTAATTGATGGGTCCATTGACAAGTATAAGACACATCTTACTACAAAGGGATTCTTACAAGTTAAAGGTATTAATTATTCTAATACTTTGTGCCCATTTCTAAGATGGATTTTATTTGCCTTGTACTTTCTCTTGTTGCATCACAAGGTTGGTTAGTATATCAGATGGATGTTAAGGGTGTTTTCTTGCATAGAGACTTGCATGAGGAAATATATATAGAGTAGCCTATTGGGTTTGTTCATGATTATTCTCTTACTTGTCAACTTAGGAGGTCTATTTATAGTCTTGAAAAGGCCCCTCAAGCTTGGTATGAGAAGATGGATCCATTTCTTCTCTCCACTAGCTTTGTTCACTACTACTCTAATCCCATAGTGTATATTTAGCATATTCGAGAGGACATTATTATTTTGGTCTTGTATGTTGATAATTTATGTCACATCTAAATTTCACCATATAGTTAATAACTTATAAATTTATGGATTAGAATGGTTAACATCTAATTATTTTTTCTTTTATTTTTAGTTTATGACACATACTCTAATGGGATAATAACTTTGTTGATTAGAGTACATGTTGTGACAACTGTATAATATATTTTGTTACATTGTGGATATGTATCTATTAGTTTTTTCACCATTGGTGATGACTCAAACTAACTACCTACTTATTATGAGGTGGATGCAAGATGGGTCCTACCCTCAGAGTTTGATGAGGGAGAACACCATTGGAGAAGATCGGCTAAATAGAGCAATTGGGAGAAATACCAGTGGGAAATGCTAGTAACCCTACACACACCATATATTTTCAATGATATTTTTGTAAAAATATTAGTGTGTAATTATGAATTATTAATTTTAATAATTTGTGTGTGCAGAATTAATTTTAGTATGCATTAGATTTATTTATCCTAATTGACTTGATTTTTTAATTTAAATCTATAAAAATAAATATTAATGCTAATAGAATAATTATCATGGAAATAATTATCTTATAAGTAAATGCATTTAATGACTTATTTTATCTTTTAGCGAAATAACTATTTATCATTATTTTAAAAATTAAATGAAAGCTTTGTTAATGTAATTTAAAGTAAAAATTTGAATTATGAATGAATTTATTTTAAAATAGTTTTAGGAGTTAACTTAAGAGAATTTTGAGAAAACAAAGAAAAATGTCATAGTTATTTAAATTGCATGTTTTTAATATGATAAAGAGATTGACATACATGGATTAAACTAAAATAAGAGAGCTTCATGCAAAAGAGGGTGTAACATTGAGAATGGAAAATAAGTTTTATAAATAAAAGAGAATTTTGGTGAATGAACACACAGAGACAGATAGAAGGCAAAGAATTTAGAAGAAGGAAAATGGAGGAAAAGAAGAGATGGGCAAATTTCTCAGCATACATTCAAGTCAATTTTTTTATTATTTCTTGTGTGTATGTTTTAGATAAGAAGATAAGTTTATGTGTTTAATTTATTAAAGCCTAAGTATGAATTTATAGATAGAATTTCTCTTCCTTGGACTGTGTGTTATTCTTTTTATTCCTTGTGTTTTACCCATTAAAGATAGTGTTGTTGATTGTTAAACTCTATGTATTTAATTCCTATGGCTAGTATGTCTATATGGGATGAGATTATTGTATTCCTTTGGCAGCACAATTATTTTATTCATACCTACATTGTCATTTATTTGCAACACTAATTTTATAGGCTGCATCTAACTCTTTGTTGGAGGTGTTTAAAATACCATAGGTTGCACCTTATATTTATACAATTATATTTAATGTTTTAGTCTTGCATTGAAATACTTGGTAGTATAATATTGATTTCTTAAGCTACGTCTAAATAAACTTTGCATCATATTTACCATCTGCTTTCTGAAAACCCAAGGTTTGTCTTTGTTAGTCTACAAACCTGCACTTTATTCCTCACAGTAGCATATTGAAGTAATTCTTTGAGTTGCATTGATGTTTTAGTGTTTCATACTATTAATACTAATATATTGTGTTTCAGTTATAGTACAGTGTATTAATTTACAAAGGATGCATTTTGTTTTCTCTAGACCTAAATATAATTTGATATGTTATGACACATCTTCAAGACTCTTCTTCCATTCTAATAGTTTGCATTGTAATTTTTGAAGATTGTATCTTTTCAAGACTGTATTTTATTTATTATCCTGCTTGATTTGGTATCATTTGAATAAATTAGGCCACTAGCAGTATTTGAAGAAAATAGGCTAGCATCACATTTGGATTTGATTAGTGCCTTAATAAAAATCTATGTTTTATTAAGACCATGTTTTGTGTAAAAGCCAGCATCAAATAATTTGATATATTAGGTTGCATTTTAAATTAATAATTTATATTGCATCTTATTATAACTCTCTTGGCTGCACATCATCTTTTTAAACTTTTGTTGTTATTTTATAACCTACATGTAATTAGATTCTAAGTTTTTATTCATATTAGTAGCATTGAACTTTGTTTAGAGCAATGTTGTATTTTATATAAAAGGATAAAAATATATATTATTAAATTACTGAGTATATTAATGTATTTTTTGAATATCTATAAGGGTCACCATGCTAAAATAGAGAAGCTGAGTTCCAAAAGGAATGCCAAACCTTTTTATTAAAACACCCAGTCCCGAGTTATAGATTTGTTGAGTCTTAATAAATGCCAAGTCTCCTTAAGGAAATCATTGTTTTTATTTGTGTATAAAACACTATGAATACTTGTAATAGCTAAGTTTATATTGAGCATCTTGAATTATGTTAATAAGCATGATGGAGTTTTTGTAGCATAATATTATGGCTGAGTTTTAAATAAAATTAAATCACTACATGTATGCCAAAGAATATTAGGTATTTAAATAAGCTTTTTAATTATTTGATAAGCTTTATGATTATTTGATAAGATATATATATTTGATAGCTGAGACTTATACATTTAAAATATCCAGGGCCGAGTATTTTAAAATAAAAGAAATTATGTTTCCTCTTTAATGCAAAGATCAAATGTTCAGTGGAGCTTTATTTTGCCTTGAATTTCTAAATTGTAGCTTGAGCCAGTTACATGTGATCATGATTATCATGGGACCCATATGAGGAAAATAAGAATAATTGTTGATAATTAAATATTCGTTATTACTATGCTTTTGGGGTATATTATAAATCTTGAATTATTAAGATAACTAATTCATTGACTTTTTTAATATATTGGTGTTACTATGAATAATTATGAATGTTTAAATAGATAATATGCCTAGATGTTATATATTCTAAATTATGCTAAAACATCCATCAAAAGGTATTATGAAAATAATAGTTTTTAAGTGAGATAAAATGAAGTGGAAAACTTCAATTAATTGAATACTTCCCTTTAGTTATGTTCATAGAAGGTATTATGTGATTTACCATTGCCGAGGTTATGATAATTATTAGTGACATGCTTATTAAGTAAAGACAAATGACTTTTTTTAGCACAGTAAATGTTATGAAAACATGTTAGTTGGGTCAATTTTATAGCATCTTGAAATGATGAAAAAATTATGCATTGTATTTTGTGAGAGTATTTTATATGAAATGATTTCACCTTCCTAGAATAAAATATTGCATCACGATGTGTTCCTTAAGCTTATGTTTTCATTTGATTATTATTATGTAAACTAATCTAGGGTATACCTAGGTGGTATAATCTTGATTTGTTGGTTTAATTATTCTAGTGTTAGATTGGTTGTTCATGTTGAGTAGAGTGCTTTGGGCACAATGAGATATGATAGTATGGGATGTCATAGAGTATTATAGTATGAAAATTACATAGATGGTAAATATTATATTTGACCCACATCTAAATAATTAAATATGCATTAATTTTTATAGCATTTGGTAGGATATTATTTAGGCATGCTTACCATCTTGATAATGCAAATTAATGTAAGATATAATTATATGTATTGTATGAATTTTTTGCTATAGTTATTCTTACTTGATTAAAAGTGTATGCTTCTATGTGTCTATGACTACTTTGTATGATTAATTATGAGAAAACTAGTAGTCATATCTAAGAACACTAGACTAAGATAATATGGGTTGTCTTGAGGTGTAGTTACTTGGATCTTATTATAATAGTCTATAGTTTATTATGTGTTTTACCTGGGTGGTACAAATAATGGTCATTATTTCTAGTTTGGGATTGATTTTAATGTAAGACTCCTTCATACGTAGATGATTGTGTGTATATCTTGATTTATCCTTGTTTATCTTGTGATGTGATATTATTACATGGAGGATGTAATCTATATGAGTCTTTGAGTTACATATACTATGTCATATATAAAACTATATTAATGATATTAATAGATAGTGAGACAGATTATACTAGCCTAGGTGGTACCACCAATATATAATCTGATGAAGTGGTATGTTTTGAAATTGACCACTCTAAAATGATCATATGAAAAATTTGATCAAATTAATGTTATATACATTATCATTCATATATTTTATTTTCATGGTATGTGTTGTCATGTTATAATGAATTAATTTATGGTACACTGCATGTTTTTAAAAATCTTACAACACATGGGGTACTAGCACATCTCACTAGATTCTTGCACCATTATATCTACCTATCTACAAAGGGAGGACCATTTCCTGATAGGGTATTATGTGGGGGGTCATTGGTTCATGATTGGTGTGGTAAATCACTCAGATGATGCTCTACTTCTTCCACTGTAGCACTACCTAGAGATGACACTTGAGATTATCATCAATACATGAGTTGGTTTGACATGAGCTCTGAAGATCTTGTTATCTATTTATTATATTGGGTCATATGCCTAAAGGAATATATATATATATATATATATATATATATATATATATATATATATATATATATATATATATATATATATATATATATATATATATATTTGGTTAGCAGATGTTGTATTATTAGACTAGTCATAGCTGTGTCTTATTATATTTGCTTTCTTTGAAGTTGTATAAGATGTATATTGTATGCAATATTTGAAGTATAAGTGCTATTGTTTTTAATTATGGTTTAGTTAAGTTGTATTATTTTATTCTATGGAATGAATGTTAATTGTTTAATAGTAAAAAAAATATAGCATTTTTAAAGTACAATTTGAGGCATTGTTACATTTGGTATTAGAGTTATGGCTCAAACTCTAGGACTTAATGAGTCCATTAGAATTTTTGTACCTTTCTGTGTAATAGAAAAGAGAAATGTGTAGGTATATATGGTATATTGAATGTGTGCCCTAGAGCATTCATACCCCCTTAGATTTTTTAAAGGGTTAGTTTATCGAGTGTCTCACTTATGATAGTTTTATAAGGTGTTGGGTAGGTGAGTACATAGCTTAGTTCATGAGTGTGAACTAGAGTTTCCTACCATATTCTTGATCTTTTAGATCAAGCACCTTAACTATGATTTTGTCTTTATTGAATCACCTTTACTATTTGTGTTTGTGCTTTGTGAGTGTTTTAAAAATCATGGAGTGATAACCACTTAGGTTTATATGTTTTAGCCTTGTGTCTTATACACACAAATCTTATTAGTGGGAATTCCTTAAGGTCATTCTAGTTTTGTACTAGCTAGTGCAATGGGAATTTTCTTATAATTGAGTGTAGATGTCATGATTATGATTTTCTTTGTATTAGGAGTTTTTTATGTGATTAGCATCCTTATATTGTTTATACTTGAGAAGAGGTGTCTTCTCTCTTAGTTAGCTTAAAGGTGATTTTTTATTCTCTCACTCTTCTCTTACATCATTTTAAGCTACTGAGAAGATTTATATTCTCAAGATGTTGTTTTAGAGTTTCCCTTAGCGAAAAAGCTTGTTTCTAAATTATTATTTTATTCCCTTGAGTTCATAAGGTAGTGTTACTATTTTTTATTGAGAGAAGTTATAGGATTGATTGGATTGATGCATCCTTGTGGTTCATATTTTATTTTTAGTAGTAGAAGTAGGTGATGATAATATACTTACAACATGGTAAGTGCATGATGATTTGGCAACTTGGGTTACATTATTTCCTTTTTACCATATGAGGGTATGTAGGAAGTTTTTTTATGAGATGTTAGTTCTCTGCTATCCACTTTATGACCTTTTAGAGTTATTATTTTAGCTAAATTGTTTACTTGATCACAAAGAGTGGCTAACCTTGAATTTATATTAATTATAACTATTGTGTTATTATATACCTTTGCTTAGACTAATAGTGTTCTATTTATTAAGAATGTTGTTTTGAAGAGTAATATGTATACCTTTAGCCAAGAGTAAGTAAGGTATAAGATGTGCAGAACATCTTTTAGTATAAGAGGGTTGAGATAAAATGTTTTAATTATTGTGTGCTAGTCATGCAAGCAAGGAAACATTATCTCACTTAGAAGGTATTAAAGATAGCATAATCCTTAGCTTTTATATGTTATATTAGCTATGATATTATTTATTTTTTCTATGAATATAACACTACCAGTTAAGTTCTAGGATATGATACCAGTTTTGATTGATTAGTAGCAACTTAATTCAATCTCAGGATGATTGTATGATTTTTCTTGTGTGTATGTTAGTAAATATGAAATATTTTTTAGAATATAGCATTGTTTTTTATGATCTATTAGAATAGATTTGTGAACCTTATGACCTTTTGAAGATCATCTAGTTGTGGAGACCTAAGGGATGATTGGTGAAATAAGAACATAAGTTCTAAGAGATAGAATGGTATCCTACTTAGCCTCACATTGACTTGATTGTTACTGAGTTAGATTCGATAGGACTTATCAAATATAGGATTCAATAGGAGGAACTTGTCAAATTTAGTCATATGATCATTTATTTTGACTTTTTTGATGATCTCATGCATTGTTGAGTTAGCAATGAGACATTTTCCAACTTATTTATTAGACTTTTCTTATGGTACTAGACCCTGGGATGGTCATGATAGAACCAATCAGCATAAAGTGATTTTCATGAAAATTGTTTATGAACTAGGAAATACCATAGAGTAGGGTATTGTGGGACTAATTCTCTAAGAATAATGATAGTTAGGAGAACTAGTATGAGTTCTTTGGGTAAATTTTGCATTAGTTAGCATGATTTGACAGTTGATATTATGTTTTTATGTTGTTAAACTTTGTTAATTAGAACTTTTGTTTTAATAAGAGTCATCAGGGCAATGACCAATTTTAGGGGGGGAGATGTCACATCTTGATTTCACCCTATAATTAATAACCTATAAATACATGGATTAGTATGGTTAATATCTAAATATTTTTTCTTTGATTTTTAGTTTATGACACAAACTATAATGGGATAGTAACTTTATTGATTAGAATACTTGTTGTGATAATTGTATGATATATTATGTTACATTGTGGATATGTATCTATTAGTTTTTGCATCATTGGTAATGACTTAGACTAATTACCTACTTGTTATGAGATGGATGCAGGATAGGTCCTACCTTCATAGCTTGATGAGGGAGAGCATCATCAGAGAGGATCAACTAGATAGAGCGATTGAGGGAAATACCAGTGGTAAATGCTAGTAACCCTACACACACACCATAGATTTTTAATGATATTTTCATAGAAATGTTAATGTGTAATCATGAAATTTTGCTTGTAATAATTTATGTGTAGAATTAATTTTAGTATGCATTAAATTTGTGTAGCCTAATTGACTTGGTTTTTATATTTAAATCTATAAAAATAAATATTAATGCTAATAAAATAATTATTGTAAAAATAATTATCTTATAAGTAAAATACAATTAATGACTTATTTTATCTTTTAGTTAAATAATTGTTTATCATTATTTTGAAAATTGCATGAAAGTTTTGTTAATGCAATTGAAAGTAAAAATTTAAATTATGCATGAATTTATTTTAAAATAATTTGGAAAATAGTTTTAGGAGTTTAAGAGAATTTTGAGAAAATAAAGAAAAGATGGTGCAGTTATTTAAATTGGATGTTTTTAATATGATAAAGAGATTGACATGCATATATTAAACTAAAATAAGAGAGTTTCGTGTAAAAGAGGGTACAACGTTGAGAAGGGAAAATAAGTTTTATAAATAAAATAGAATTTTGGTGAATGAACACATGGAGACAGATGGAAGGCAAAGAATTTAGAAGGAAAAGGGAGAAAAAAAGAGATAGGAAAAGTTCTCAGCATACATTCAGGTTAGTTTTGTTATCATTTCCTATGTGCATGTGTTAGATAAGAAGGTATGTTTATGTGTTTAATTCATTAAAGCTTGAGTATTAATTTATAGATTTTATTTCTCTTCTTTAGACTATGTGTTATTCTTTTTATTCCTTGTGTTTTATCCATTAGAGACAACATTGTTAATTATTAAACTCTACATATTTAATTCATATGGCTAGTAAGTCTATATGGGATGAGATTCTTGTATTCCTTTAGTAGCACAATTATTTTTATTTAGACCTACGTTGTCATTTATTTATAACACTAATTTTATAGATTACAACTAACTCTCTATTAGAGGTGTTAAAAATACCATAGGATGCACCTTATATTTATACGACTATATTTAATGTTTTAGTCCTACATTGAAATACTTGGTATTATAATATTGGTTTCTTAAGTTGCATCTAAATAAGCTTAGTGTCTTATTTACCATCTACTTTCTAAAACCTTGAGGTTTGTCTTTGTTAATCTACAAAACTATGCTTTATTCCACACCAGCTTATTGGATTAATTATTTAAGCTACATTGATGTTTTAGTGTTATGTACTATTAATACCAATATACTGCATTTTAGTTAGCTAGTATAGCGTATTAATTTATAAAGGCTACATTTTGTTTTCTCTAGAACTGAATATAATTTGATATGTTGTACCACATCTTAAAGATTCTTCTTCCATTCTAATAGTCTGTGTTGTAATTTTAGAAGATTGTATCTTTTCATGACTATGTTTTATTTATTATCTTGATTTATTTGGTAGCAATTAAAGAAATTAGGCCACTTGTAGTATTTGAATAAAATAGGCTAGCATCACATTTAAAATTGGTTAGTGCCTTAATAAAAATTTATATTTTATTAAGACCATGTTTTGTGTATAAGATAATGTTAAACTATTTGATATATTAGGTTGCATTTTAAATTACTAATTTCTATTACATCTTATTATAACTCCCTTGGTTTCACATCATCATTTTAATAGATGTTGATTTTTTATTCATATTAGTAGCATTGAACTTTGTTTAGAGCAGCATTGTATTTGATATAAAAGGCTAAAAATATATATTATTAAATTACTGAGTATATTAATGTATTTGTTGAGTATCTATAGGGGACGCCATGCTAAAATAGAGAATCTGAGTTCTAAAATGAATGCCAAACCTTTTTATTAAAATTCCTAGTCTTAAGTTATAGATTAATTGAGTCTTATTAAATTTTTATAAGTCCTTAATAAATACCAAGTCTCCTTAAGGAAATCGTTGTTTTTATTTATGTGAATAAAACACTATGAGTACTTATAATAGATGACTTTATATTGAGTGTCTTGAATTGTGTTGATAAGTATGCTAGAGTTTTTGTAGCATAATATTATGGTTGAGTATTAAATAAAAGTAAATCACTATATGTATGCCAAAGAATGTTCGGTATTTAAAAAATATTTATAATTATTTGATAAGCTTTGTAATTATTTGATAAGTTTCTTATATATATTTGATATCTGAGACTTATATATTTAAAAGGCCCAAGGCCAAGTCTTGTAAAATAAAATAAATTATGTTTCCTCTTTATTTCAAGATCAAATGTTCACTGGAACTTTATTTTTCCTTTAATTTTTAAATTACGGCTTGAGCAAGTTTTTATGTGATCATGGTTATAATGGGACCCATATGAGGAAAATAATAATAGTTTTTTATAATTATATATTCATTATTAATATGCTTTTTGGGTTTAGTATAAAGCTTGAATTATTAAGATAATTAATTCAATGGCTTTTTAAGATATTAGGGTTAGTATGCATAATTATGAATGTTTAAATAAATAATATGCCCAGATGCTATATATTCTAAGTAATGATAAAACATCCATGAAAAGGTATTATGATAATAATAGTTTTTTAGTGATATAAAATGAATCAAGAAACTTCAACCAATTGAATACTTCCCTTTAGTTATGTTCATACGAGGTATAATGTGATTTACCATTACTGATGTTATGATAACTATTAGTGATGTTCTTATTAAGTAAAGACAAATGATTTATCTGTAGCATGGTAAATGTTATAAAAACATGTCAGTCAGGTCAAGTTCTATAGTGTCATAAAATAATGAAAACTTGTGTACATTGTATTTTGTGAGAGTGTTTTATATGCAATGATTTGACCTTCCTAGAATAAAATAGTGCATTATGATGTGTGCCTTGAGCTTGTGTTTTTGTTTGATTATTATTGTGTAAACTAATCTAGTGTATACCCAGGTGGTATAATATTGATTTGTTAGTTTAATGATTCTAGTGTTAAATTAGTTGTTTATATTTATTAGAGTGTTTTGGGCATAATGAGTTATGACTATATGAGATGTCATAGAGTACTATATTATGAAAAGTACTTGGATGGTACATACTATATTCGACCCATATCTAAATAATTAAATGTGTATTGGTTATTATAGCATTTGGTAGGATATTATTTAGGCGTGTATATCATATTGATAGTGCAAATGAATGTAAGATAGAATTATATGCAATATATGACTTATTTTTTATGGTTATGCTTGCTTGATTAAAAGCATATCCTTCTATGTATCTATGACTACTTTGTATGACTAATTATGGGAAAAATAGTAGTCATGGATAAGAACACTAGACTAAGATGATATGGGTTGTTTTGATGCATAGTTACTTGAATCTTATTATAATAGTCTATAGTTTATTATGTGTTTTACCTAGGTGGTATAAATAGTGGTCATTGTTTCCAATTTGAGATTGATTTTAATGTAAGACTCATTCATGCATAGATAATTATTATATATCTTGCTTTCTCCTTGTTTAGCTTATGATGTGATATTAATTTATGGAGAATGTAATGTATATGAGTCTTTGAGTTATATATACTATGTCATATATGAAACTATATTGATAATACTAATAGGTAATGAGATGGATTCCACTACCTAGGTAGTACCACCAATAGATAATCCGATCAAGTGGTGTGTTATGAAATTGATCAATTTAAAATGATCGTATAAAAAATTTGATCAAAATAATGTTATATATATTATCATTCATATGTTTTATTTTCATGATGTGCAATATCATGTTAGAATGGATTTCTATATGGTACACTACATGTTTTTAGTAGTCTTATAGCACATGGGGTACTAGCACATCTCACTAGATTCTCACACTGTTATATCTACCTATCCATGAAGGAAGAGTCATTTCCTAATAGGGGATTATGTGAGGGATCATTGGTTTATGGTTGGTTTGGAAAAGCACTCGGATGATGCTCTCCTTCCTCCACTGTAGTACTACTTGGAGATGATACTTGAGAATATCAATGATACATATGTTCATTTGACTTGAGCTCGAGAGAGCTTGGTATCTATTTATTGTGTTAGGCCATATGCCTAAAGGAATTTAATTGTATTATGTACTTGTATATTTGATTAGTAAATGTTTTATTATTAGACTAGTAATAGTTATGTCCTATTGTATTTACTTTATATGAAGTTGTATTTAAATTATATGTAGTATTTAAAGTATAAGTACTACTATTTTTAGTTACAATTTAGTTATGTTGTGTTGTTATATTATGTGGAATTAATGTTAATTATTTAATAGTAAAAAAATAAAAGCATTTTATAAATACAACTTTAGGGTTTGTTACAATTTGCTTCTCACTGGTAGCTCCTCATCTTAGATTCAGACTATTTAGCAGGCACTTTTAGCATATTTCAGCATGACATATCTTGGCCTTCTGTATTTATTCCTTGGTCTATAAATTTCATATTCAGATATAGGGATGTATTTGAGTTAGTAGAATTACACACTTGATCTACTTCAATGTTTTGGCATGGTTGATTGTAATCCAAGTCCTTCTCCTTTTAGTCTAGAGTAAATCTCACTATCTCTTGTATGATTCCACTTTATGATCCTATATTGTATAGGTAAATGGTTGAGAGTCCTATGTATTTAACCCATACTCACCACAATATTTCATTTGTAGTTAGGCTTGTATCTAGGTTTGCACGTGACCCTCATGATAGTCATTGGTGGACTTCCAAGAGGATTTTAAGATATATGTGAGGTACTAGTTATTTTGGATTACATTACCCCATGGGTTATACTCAGTTGATTAGATAAATTTATTTAGATTTGGTAGGTTCTCTTGATGATAGGCATTCCACTTCTGAATACATCTTGTATCTTAGTTCTTGACCTATTGCTTGGTTGTGAAATAAATAGTAGGCTATTACACTTTCATCTACATAGGTTGAGTATAGGGCAATAGTTACAATGAGTCAGTAGGTTATTTTGCTTTGTCAATTATTGACAGAGTTTGGATTCATGTAATATTCACCCATTATACTTTGGTGTGACAACTAGAGTGTAATTCATATATCTCACAACCCAATTGAGCATCAGCAGACCAAGCACATTGAGGTACATATGTACTTCATTTTTATCACATTCAAATGGTGTTCTTAGCTTGGAGTACATTCTGACTCAATAGTAGGTTGCAGACATCTTCATGAAACCTTTTGAATCACCTCATTTCCTTGAGTTATGTGGCATGCTTGGGGTTTTAAAAGTTATCCTTGAGGGGTTTTCATGAGGAAATATTCCATCTTCATTTCATGGATACATATTGTACATGAGTACCTTATCAGGCCTAGTTGTTAGGACTCATACTGTGGATATGCCACTGTTTCTTTTTTAGATTTTTTTATCCCCTAGATTCACTTGAGGGGGGGTGTTAGAATATGTATTTCATGCATTTTCTTGTTTTTTCTAGTGTATTAGCTAGTTATTTTGTGGTGTAGTGGGTTTGTCTTATACGAGGATTTATCCCACATTTATTAGTTTAGATAGTTTAGTATTTCACCTTGCCTATATAAGAAAGTGCTTACCATTGTACTAGTATCTTATTATCTCATATTCTGAATAATCATTTGATTTTATTTGTGTTGCATTCCATTTTTTTTATAACTACTTGTGTTGTTCTTGTTATGAAATCTTTTGATCTTCGATTCATAAATTTTTTTTACCATTCTTAATATTAATAAAACTTGAATGCCTATCTATTTAAACATTAAACAATTAAAGCTTAAACATTTAACAATCAAGACTTCATACTTAGATAATCCCTTAGGTATAAAAACTATGCCACCCTATGCACCACCTTATGTCTAAGTTAGATAAGGATTATAAAATCATTTTCTTATATGATCAATGTGCAATTCATTTCCATGACATGTGTGTGTGTGTGTGTGTGTGTGTGTGTGTGTGTGTGTGTGTGTGTGTGTGTGTGTGTGTGTGTGCGTGTGTGTGTGTGTGTGTGTGTTATAACAATAATTTTTTATTGAATGTTGTAATTACATGCCTATAAGGGGTTATGTATTCAAAAAATTATAATTATTAAACACCTAAAACGTTCCATAATGGCAACCACATTATAATCATAACAAATAATTACAATAGCAATTAAGATTGAATAACATCTAAACACTTATCTAAACCATATCAACACATCTAAGCATGAATTAATAAAACACAATGAAATTAAATAAATTATGCATTATTGTACTATGTGGTGTGTGTTGAGTTCATTATTTATTCTTTACACCTCTAACATATTCATCTATATCACCCTCCTTGATGATACTCTCCCTCCATATATGTCTATAGAGTAGAATTTCTCTTGCATCCACATCACAAATTTAAATGGTTGTTATACATAACCATGATAATCAATACAAATGTTTCTAAATCACAATAATATTAAATAAGCATAATCCACATGCATATGAAACTCATGTATAGCTAATCAATCAAGTAATGAGTCATATAAAATAATTATTATATGTTTATCCATACATCAACATAATGAAAATAGTTTGATATGATAGTAATTAAACAACATTAACCTCATTAATATTTGTTTAATAATCAAATCAATTTTAGTGAGGAAATCAAGATGTATCATCCTTCCCTACCTTACTATTGATCATCATCTTAATGACACTTATTTCAACCCAAAGTTATAAAATCAAATAGCATATAGTAAAAAATCAAATAACAATAGTAAATGCTTTAAATAGATAAATGTGGAAGCAACCTATAGAACTCATCATAGTCCTCCCAAGTGGCACTATCCTCATGATATTGATCCCACTAGACCTTTCACTATGACACTTACCTATTACATAAATTAAGTTTACAAGTGTCAATTATTCTGGTTGGTTCTACTATGACCACCCCAATATCCATAACCTATAAATCATTCCAATCCAGTACATGAGAAGGATTAGCTACATGCTTTTTAAGATAGGACACATGAAAAACATTATGTAAAAGAGAAAGAGTTGGTGGTAAGGAAAGCCTATATGCAACAATATTGATCACTTTCAAGACCTCAAAGGGTCCCATATATCTTGGTGAAAGCTTTGTTGATTTACCAAACTTAATCAAGCTCTACTGAGGCTTAGCCCTTAAAAATACTTTATCACCAACAAAAAACTATCTTATTGTCCTTTTGAGATAAGTATAGCATTTCTATTTATCATTGACTTCAGCAAACCTTTGTTTGATTAACTTAACTTGATCCTCCATTTCTATAAGAATTTTAGGACTAAAGACCACCCTGTCTTCAAGTTTGTCCCAATTAATTGGGGTTCGACACCTCCTTTCATACAATGCTTCAAATGGAGCCATATTTAAATCTAATTAGTAAGAGTTATTATAAACAAACTATACTAGTGGAAGATATTCTTCCCACTTGTATTGTTGATCCATGTAATACATTTGAATAATATCTTCTAGCACTTGGTTTACTCTATTTATTTGTCCATTCATTTTCAAATGATATGTAGTACTAAAATTCAATTGTGTACCCAAAGCCTAATTAATAGTCAACCAAACTTTAGATGTCATCCTTAGATCTTGATCAAAAATTATCTTCTCTCAAAACCCATATAGCTAGTACACCTCTTTCATGAATCTTTTCTCAAGCCTTGGTGCATCATCAGTTAAATTACCTTATATGAAGTGAACTACCTTGGTTAGTTTGTCAACTACCACCAGATCATGTCATGTCAATTCCATGATAACAACAAACCTTGGACAAATTCCATACCAATTACTTTCCACTTTCATTTTAGTATATCATGAGGATACAACAATCCTATTAGATTCACATGTTCATCTTTCACATGCTGACACTCCAAATAATGAGACATAAAATTTGTTGCACCCTTTTAATTACTTTTTATAAATAAAGAGTTCTTAGCTCAGCCATGTTCCAAGGTGGCCTAAATAAGGGGTATTGTGTAATTCTTTTAGCACTATGCTCCTCAAACTATTTCTATTAGGGGCATACATTTTGTCATTGCACATCAAAAAACCATCATTATCTAACATGAATCCTTTGAAATTAGGGTTTTGAGCATTCTATGATAAAGCTTTCTTAACTTATTCATAGAATTTGTCTCCAAGGGAGAATTTAATAACTTGGTCATGAAAGGTACTCCTAATAGTATCCAAAGTTGTTATATACCTTATATGACTTAGGGCATCATCAATTCTATTTTCATTACTCTTGATTATCTAATATCAAAATCATATTTAGATAGGAACTTTAACCAACATCTTTGATGAGCATTTAGGTTTAGTTGGGTGAAGATATATTTGAGCCCCAAGTTGTCAATTTTAAGCTCAAATGGTTTCCCCAATAGATAATATTTCCAAACTTACAAAGAATGCACTATTACAACAAGTTCCAAATCATGTGGAGCATAATTTGCCTCATATAGTTTAAGCTTCCTAGACTCATACACTATAACTATACCATATTGCATAATAAATCCTCCAATACCATCCTTAGATGCATCAGTGATTACTAAGAATTGACCCTTAAAATTAGGAACTCTTAGCACAAGTGTTGACATAAGCCTTCTTTTTAACTCTTGAAAGGCTTTCTTGCACTTGTCTAACCAAATAAAACTCTGATTATTCCATTGAAGAGAGGTAATTGGGTTATTTATTTTTAATAAATTTGGAATAAATTCATTGTAATACCCTAATTGTCCCATAAAAATTCTCATCTCATACACATTTTTGGGTGTTGGCCACTCCATTATGGCTCTTATCTTAGTCAAATCAATTGAAATTCCATATAAGGACATTATGTCCCAAATATTTCACTTTCATCTAGAAAAACACACATTTAGACAACTTACCATAAATTTTGTGCTTTCACAAATGTTGCAACACCAACTCTAGATGTTGTATATGTTCTTCATTCCTATAATAAATAAGGATATCATCTATAAAAACTAACACAAAGTGATCTAGATAATTTTGAAACACATTGTTCATGAGATTCATGAACATTATCAGAGGGTTTGTTAACCTAAAAGGCAACACTATAAAATCATAATACCTATTTTGAGTTTTGAACATTATTTTGGGAATATCTTCTTCTCTAATCCTTAATTGATGATATCCCAATTAGATATCTACCTTAGAGAAAACTATTTCACAATGCATTTGATCAAAGAGATCATTAATGTGAGGTAATGGATACTTGTTCTTTATTGTTGCTTTGTTCAACATCTAATAATCAATACACAGGCAAAGATTATCATTCTTCTTCTTAATGAACATGATTGGTGCACCCCATGGTGACATACTTAGTTAAATCAACCCTTTATATAACAAATCCTAAAGTTGATATTTCAACTCAACCAACTCTATAATCATCATCCTATAAAGTGCCTTGGATTTTGGTTTTGAACTAGGTATTATATCAATTGAGAAATCAAACTTTTGCTTGGGTGGTAAAGCTGACAGTTCCTTTGGAAACACATCTTAAAAGTTATTAAGGAAAGGGTAATCATTAATGGATATTTCCTTTGTTTCCACCATATCATTTATTTTAATAATAAATGTCTGACATCCATTTATTTAAGCCTTCTTAAGTTGAATTGTACAAATCTACCTAAGTTTCAACTCCCTTTTCTCACCATGAATCTGAGTCTAATTTCCAAAATAATCTCTACATTATACCTTCTTTAGATAGCAATCTAATTTACCTTTATGCTTATAAAACTAATTCACTCTTAAAATTACATAATATGACCCTAGTGGAGATATAAAAATATATACTATAATAGTGAATTCAGGTAATTCAATCTCAGATTCCACTAAGCACCTATTGACTTTAATCTTAGCTTCATTCCAATATTATATTGACCATGCATTTTCCATTGAACCAATTTTACTAGACAACTTAGAAAGCATACGTTGATAAATAAAACATTTTGTAGCTCTAGTATCAATTAGAATGGAAATAAGTTGACCAAAAAGATTACTTAGAATTTTAATATGTGAAACTTAAAAATTAGCTTGTTTATTGTTAACAGCCACATGGATTTTTTGTTAAAAGTTTCCTTGGTATGAAGTACACTTATCTTTACCTTCAAACTTTCCTTGAGTACATTCTTTGGCATAGTGATCACCTCCATAGATGAAACATATGCTAGGTGGTACTTTCTTTTTTGAATGTTGTTTCTCCTTGAAACTAGGCTTGAATCCACCTTTCACTTTCTTGATATCTAAGAAGTTATTAAACTTAGCATTCTAATTCCTAAAATAATTCTTGGAATTTCCATTCTTTTTCCAATTCTTCTTCTTAAGAGTGGGTTTGTAACCTCCAAAATTCTTCTTGCAATTCTCTTTGACCTGATTAAGAGACTTTAGTTTTGACTTATGTTTAACTACTTTCTCAAAGACCTTATCCATCATAGATGGCCCATGCACATCTAACTCACATCCTATTTAGGGTTTTAATCCCATAATGAACTTTTGGATACAAAATATTTCATTTGCTTAATACTGAGGAACATAATTTAGGATCTTAGTGGAAAAATCCCAATATTCATTCATTAGAAGATCTCCCTGCTTCAAATTCTAAAAATCTATCAGCTTATGGTCAAAATACAACTGGGAAAACCATCATGATCTAAGCAAAACTACAAATTGCTCCTAGGTGGTGGTAGTGGAGTCAAAGTTCATCTTGAGCTTATTATTTTCCTACCATGTTGTTACTTCTCCAACAAGCTAATACACTCCCCAAACTAACCTAGTGAATACTGAATAATTATGAATCTCAAATTATTTTTCCATTTCCTTTGACCAAGCTTCAGCACCATTCCCTAACATAGTTCCATCAAACTTAGGAGGATTTACTTTTTTCATGTCTCATGAAATTTTTATAGCTATTCAAGCCCTCACACCCTGTAGCACCTCATCATGTCTAAAAAAATGGTAAAAAAAATTTAAACTTTACTTTAATAATTAAGCTAGATTATTCTTAATTAAGATAAATTAATCGATATTTAACTAAATGCATTTACATAATAAACTAATTATGATTCATTTAGATAATAATCAACTTATCACATTTAATAGAATTACAAATTCAATCCATCACATAAATATATTTGTTGAATAATAACTCAACCAACTCCTAAAATTTACTCAATAATAACATACAATAAAAGAAACCAATCTATTGTTAATCAAGTACAATAATACCATGTTTTTACATTAGCATGAATATATTTAAATATAGTGTTCCATGGAGCTAAAGAGTATCCATAAACTCATCATATTTATATAAACTGAAATCATGAGTAAAAGTATCTATTGACTTACTGCTAGAGGAGAGGGAGAGCATCATCAGAGTGATTTTCCACACCAATCATGGACCATGGAACCTCTGTATAATGTGCAACTAGGGAATGGCCCTCCTTTCATGGATTAGTGATGATAATGGTGTAGGTATTAGGAATTCAACTAGAACATGTGTGTTTTAATATTCTAACTACATGCAACATATCATAAAGAATTTCATTCTAATATGACATCATACATACATGTATATAATCAAATAGGGGAAATGATAATATTTAATTATAAAAATTACTTTGATTAAATTTTTCATATAGTTTAATGATCCAGTAGATCAATCATAATCACACACACATAATTATATTTCATTTAATCCATGTATTAATGACTCTAATTAAATACATGAGAACCTTCTCATGATAATAATCCTTAGTGTCATTAATAGTAGATTTACTAAGTAATACATATACAAGATTTCCAAAAAACTCTTATATAGATTTAGTATTAATGCCATAGCAATTGAATACAAGAAATTACTTAAAATAATTACATGTTAAATAATAACAACTTAATAAGTTCTAATACAGCTCAAAGTCCATTTTCCATTAAGGCTATATTACAAATAAATTGCTTCTTAACAATATTCATAACATTAAGAATTTACCAATTCCATATAAACATCCCTATTCATAAGTATTATAATAAAAATCATATGATTGTAGAATTTCATAATAAATATATACTCAACAAATAATAAATGCATCATTTATTTGTTTGAATCAACAATGAATCATTTTCCTCATAATTTAAAAATGAAACAACATATTATAAATTAATGATATAAATCTCAATTTGCATATGAATAAATCTATTCATTAAAAACAAACATTGATTACATACCAAATTATCTACATGCATATAGATATCAAGTATGTCCACTTATATTTATATATATTTAAGCCCTTCACCATTGATTTCTTGATGGCATGATATATACACATAAATGGTCATACATACATGTGTGTGTGTAATTTGTAACTATTAACTTGTGTATGTGTGTGTGTGTGTGTGTGTGAATTATTCATAAAGAATATAAGCTCATCTTTATATATAATCCATAATTACATATATATACATATTTATATATGTTGAGTTTATTCTCATATTCCAAGTTCCCTACTTGAGAGATATTAACTCACATTTGAATTAAATTTAATTTGCATTAAAACCACAAAGTATTTAAAACTCAAATTAAATACATTAAAAGACACACACAAAAATATGAAGTATTATTACGTACCATATGGTACATCAACCTATTTAAATCATTCATCATAAGTTTAACCCCTAAATTAAACATCCAATAGCCCAAAATATTTTAATTCAGCTACTTTTGCAAATGTTTAGACTCAATCTGAGCTGATCATTTAATAAACATCAAAGATCCCAACAAATAGTCTTGAAATTTTATTCAAAGAACTCAGAATTAATAATAATAACCCGGTCATAATATATAATTACCAATGGTATAAATATTGGCCTAGTATTATTATATTTACTAAACCTATGAATTTAACTCTTGAATAAATATCTAATATAATAATCATAATCCTATGGTTTGGTAACCAAATAATAGACAGTTAAAAACTATTAATTTTTACATAGTTGAATAACTACTTGAGTTTTGTCTAATAATAACTTTGAGCTATCCATTCAAACATTATATAAAATTAACTTGCAATCAATATATAAATAACTAACCATAGCTCTCACACAATCCTTATAACAATTGACATATAATATTTTTCACACTATCAACTCATAAATATTAATAAATGGTTAATATATAATCCATATACATCGATATATATATGACCAATACAAAATAGACTTAATCCTATAGTATGATAACCAAATTAATTTACTTATAGTCAAAAAAATAATAATTTAATCTTAGTTGACATAAGCATTTATATGCAGTCAACTCATATTCAGTTGACCCATAAATCTACACTAAGTCAAAAATATGTCCCATACAACATCATACCAAATTGACTCATAGATGTTCATACACATTCATTTCAATATTTAAATGAACTAGGGTAAAACTCATTCAAATAAATAACATCAAAACCCTATTTTGACCCCTAACAAAATAATGACTCTAAGTCATTTTATAAACATGAAGTTGTATAGCTAAAAGAATCCATAGTCTTTTAGTTTATAAAAATTAATACATAGCCATGTAAATAACCAAGCAAAGCCACTCTCAATCAATAAACACACAATGATTTTATTTTCACAGTTACCCTAACCCTTTGTACTCATGTTATACTTAGTTGAATCATTGATTTGATTATGTGGGGGGATTCCTTCCATAGGGTCAAATCCATAATTCTATCAAGGGTTAAAACTCTATAAACAACCATTTATTATACCCCATAAGAATTTATCTGCAAACTATATAGCATGAATACAAAATTTTAGAGTGAACCCAAAATAAAACCCTACCTCTATATTTCCCCAAAGTATTCTTTTCCCTTTGGTCTACTAGTTATTTTCTTTCCCCTTCTCTATCATCCATGGATGCTTGTGTATTTTCCAAAATTCACATGTTCCTTTATTATTTTCATAGTCAACTGCATCCATTTCTAAAACCCCTAATTTCATGGTGACACATTCTCTACCACTCTAAGAATGAATTGTCATCAAACCATAAATTCTTGGCATGCTTCTCACATCTCAGATCTTGACTACCGAACTCATAGTCTTCCCATTATTTCCTTCTAACTGGTAGTCAAACCTTAACCACTAAGTTACATGGTACAAATGACCAAAAATAAAGCAAAACTAAATGATAGCTTCTCGAATTAGGGTTGACATCATAATATATCATAAACATAATTATTATGTTTTAATAAAACTTGAATGCCTATTTGTTTAAACATTTAGCAATCAAGGCTTAAATATTTAACAATCAAGACTTCATACCTAGATAATCCCTTAGGTATAAAAACTATACCACCCTAGGTATCACCTTAGGTCTAAGTTAGATAAGGATTACAAAATAATTTTCTTATATGATCAAAATGCAACTCATTTTCATGCCATGTATATATGTTTTAACAATATTTTTTTGTTGAATGTTGCAAATACACACCTGTAAGGGGTTACATAGTCAAAAAAAGTATAGTTATCAAACAACTAAAACATTCCACAGTGGCAACCACATTATAATCATAAAAAATATTCATAATAATAATTAAGACTAAATAACATCTAAACACTTATCTAAACCATATCAACACATCCAATCATGCATTAATTAAACACAATGAAATTAAATCAATTATGTATTATTGCACTACATGGTGTGTGTTGGGTTCATTATCAAATCTATACACCTCTAGTGTATTTATCTGTAGCACCCTCCCTAAAGATACTTTCCCTCCATATATATTTGGAGAGTATAATTTCTCCTGCATCTACCTGACAAATTAAAATGGTAGTTATCCCATAACCATGATAATCAATACAAATGATGTTAGTGCATAATAATAATGAATAAACATAATCTACATGCATATGAAACTCATGTACAGCTAACCAATCAAGTAATGAGTCACATATAATAACTATCATATGTTTGTCCATACATCAACATAATGAAAATAGTTTTCTAAAATACTAAATAAACAATATTAACCCCATTAATATTTTTTTAATAAGAAAATCAAGTTTAGTAAGGAAATCGAGATGTAACAAAATGCAAGAGTAGTCAATTTTAATTCCTTCCTTGAGGGAGAGTTAGATAGTTTCATAATAATAGGCACCAAAGAAATAAATATCATCTATGATAAGAAAAATGGAAAACATAAAGATTATGACAAAGCAGGGGATAAGCATCCTATCACATCCAGTTTTCCCTTATGGATATTTGAAGCATTAATTAGTGGATTGTGTGTTAATCATTGGTAGATCTATAGTTTATTTTTGAGCTAGATTGGTATATGATTTTTAATTGATATATATATATATATATACATACATATATATATATACATATACATATATATATATACATATATATATATATATATTGGATAGTTTTTGCATGTGGTATATTATGCTTATGATCATGATTATTATATATTTATTATATTCAACAGTTATGTTTTTATCATGATACAGGATAACTACCAGTTTGTTTGATGAGGTGGATGTAAGATATTTTCACTCTCATTAAAATTTTAGAAGGAGAGTATCATCAGAGAGGGGAGAGAAGATATCAATAATGGGGATTGAGAGAGATAGCTATAAGGACCCATAAACACACCACTATTATCTATTAGGAATGAAATCTATGATGATTACACTTAAGATCTAAACCTTGTTTTCCTTGATTTCATAGCTAAATGTGTGCTAATTTTTTGTTTTATATGATGTTCCTCACTGATTTATACTTGGTAGGAACATAGTGTGACAATCCAGTTCATTACTTATATATGTTGTTGATTGATCATATCATACATATAAATATATTTAGTTGGTTATTTAGATATATTAAACTTATAGATATAACCTATGCCATATTAGTGCATTTGATTATCTCATTTGGTTACATATGCATACTTTTTTAAATTATCTACCACTTTTAGGTTGTAAGTATTACTTGTATTATTGTCTGATTTTAAGGATTCTTAATGGCAACACCCTTTTGATGGCAAGGTCAAATAGAAGTAAAATTAATTAATTCATGCTTGGAATTTGAAAAAATTTAGAGGAAATTAGGGGGAAAATATCCCCCCAAAGGTAAATTATTTTAGTTTTTATTTCAAAAAAACATATTTGGTATAAGTTTTTATATTTGTAGGAATGCGGAAAAGTTATGATGGTGTTTGGAAACTTCAATTTTATTTTGATTATGATCCATTTACAAATATTAAAAAGGTAAAACGTGAATAGATTAGGGTTTGGAGTTATTATCTCTAATTGGAGGTTGACCTCATCATGGAGGAGTAGAGAGACTATGTGGCCACCATGCCTATGTATGCAAATGGAACTACAATTTTAATGAATATAATAGTGGAGTGATGCATTTATGGTCACGAGTTACATTAAATTTTAGGGGTAGAATTACATGATATTTTTTAGGGTCATATAAAAATGTGCATGAGTGAGATTGAGTAAATAATAATGAAGGAAAAAGGGTGAGGGAAACACACACCATGACTGAGAGGAAAGGAAAAATATTAGGTTCTAGAGCAAGGAGTAATTATATCAAGGTTGAGCAAAGATCTAAAAAGCTATAGGCCAGTTTCTCTTTTTATTGGTTATTATATTTTAATGAAATGAAATGGGTTTTAGATTTGGGTGTTTATTTTTGTTTTGATCAAACCCATATTTCTTACCCTAAGGTTTTTTTATTAGTAAACCTAAGGATGGGGATCGACTTGATCCTCAGGCCCGTCGAGTTGAAATGAATAGAGGATTGACATGTGATATTTTATTTTGATTTTTGCTTGATTATGTTATAGTAACTTTGAATATTTAATGATTCATCTTAGAAACCTCAAGTCAATTTTTAGGAGTTTGGTCATGTTTAAACTCTCATCACCTTCCCTAAATATTATGTGTGTGTGTAAAGAGATAAGTATGTATTCCCTTTCACTCATTTTTTAAAGGTTAAAACTAGAATATAGGATTGTATAGTAGAATGAGTCTTGATAATTATGAGTGTTATTTTTCCAAAGTGTGATTTGACTCATAATTGGTTATATGGTTTGATTTGAGAACTTGGATAGACGATAATAGCTATAGGAATATAAATCCATTTCTAGTTATTTACATATAAACATATGTTCCAAAATGTAATCTTTGGGATATACATATAGGTAAATACATAGTTATATAGGTATTCAATTTGAGACATAGAATTTGGAATGTCAACCTTCAAGTTTGGTTTTAAATAAGTTGTTGAACCTTAATCTAATCATACAAGATATATCAGTGAATACCTTCTTTTTGTTCAATCAATATAGGGGTATTGAAGGGATCTAATGTAGTATGTGATAAAATAGATAAAGAATCAAAATATTGATTAAGCTTATGATTATTCCTTTTAAATTTCACTATATATTATTTTATTAAAAGGATTATAAATCTTAGGGATTTGTGTGTGTGTGTGTGGGAAAATGTGTGAAAAGTCTTTATGCTCAATAATGTGATCTATAAAAGTATTCAATTGTATGTTTAGTGAATATATATAGTCATAAATCTATATAAGAGAAAGAGTAAAATCATCTAAATATTATGGTGTTCTTGAAATCTCAATATATGACCTAACCTATTTAAGATGTTTTGAGCTAGATTATTGATATCGGTTGTCTATTTAAGGATCCCAGGTAACTAAAAATATAGAGAGTTATGCCAAGATGGCCATTCGAACTTGACTTGTTTCATATTCAAAGGAATGATATGGATGTATTGATTGTATTTTATAGTAAATCTAATTATAAATAAAGAATTTATTGATTTAAAGGTATTCTTAATTTATTTTAAAATAATATAATTCTACGGTGTTTATAATGACTTCTTTATGTGGGAGTATTAAGGTTAATTTTGAGATATGATGTACTAGAATAGGTTGTGATGTTTTCTTGATGCAATATAAATCATAAAAGTACATTTTGTTATGAGATAATATATGATTATCATAAATACTTGCATACTGAGAAGGTGATAAGTTAAAGCCCCAAAATAAATTGATTCTAGTTATTAGCATAATTTTTATAGAATTAAATTTTTGTTTCTATTCTGATACATGGGCTAAAATTCAATTGGATTCTTGATTTATGGTTTTTGGATTATTTACTTATGATTATTAAATCATTTATTAGTTGCATGGTATTATAATAGTCTACTCTTGGATGTTTTATGTGGATTGCATATGAATAATAGGATATACATATATGAATATGTCAATGGGTAACTCATATACCTACCCCATATTATCATTATGTCATGATTCATTAATAGAGAGTCATATGTGAGTGAAAATGACTTAGATTATTAAAATTGAATACTAGAATGAAAACTTTGGCCAAAGTAAATTTATAGCTGAGACATTATCATTTTAATGTACTTATAGTTTACATATGTTCACTGATATCATTTAGATAGAGGAATGGATCCCATGGTCTATTTTATTTTTGCATGTAATAGTGATAATACACACACATGGTATGATTGTTTCTTGATATCTAGACTACTTATTATATACCCCTCTGTGAAGGGTAGGGCCACTCTTAGAAGGGAGGTGTGTGAGGGACCATTGGTTTGTGGTTGGAGGAGAATCACTCTGATGATGATCTCCCTCTGTTAGCTAATTTGAAAAAATATAACTACTCAAGTTATATGATGGATCATGGAGCTTCCTTATGTAGCTCATATTGTAATTTTGTACTTCTTTTTATCTATATTTAGTATTATACCTCATTATAATTTATTTTGGATGTATATTCAACACAACAGTGGTTGTTTATTTATGTATTATTCTAAAAATGTAAATATAAATTATTGTAAACACATTTATGACTAAATTATGGATTATATTAGTGAATGCAGTACTTGTTTCATTTTATTATACTTGATGGAAAAAAAATCAACTTATTGACTTGTTTAATTCTTGAGTACTAAATAGGTTTTGATTAGCTAATGGGATGATGTGTTTTAGCATCTATTATTTTAGATTCATTTATTTTTTCAAGTATTAAATAGTTATCTGAGAATAAACTTAATAGTAAACACATGGGGAAAAAATATTGAACTATTAGTTAGCCCAATGGGGTATAACATTATGGTATCAGAGCTTAAGGTTTAGCTATCAGATCTAATGAGTCCACTAATGTAAATTTTATTATCCTAATTTCTAGAAGGAAGAATATCATGAGGTATATTGATCAGTGAGAGGACTTCTAATTTAAACCCTCAAGCTAATCCTAATCAGCTAATAGTAGAAAAACCTAAAAAACTTGATTAGATTATCATTGCTATGAACAAGACTAGAGAATACATAGCATATCTATAATGAGAGGTTCATGTTCCAAAATATTAAAATGAAAAAGAGGTACTTGAAGAGAACCCTATTGAATAGGGAGTTCCTTGGGATTAAAGGCATGAAGAAGTACACCAGGATGTTATAACTCAAATATCTATAAAACTAGCATGGGACATGAAGAAATTAAGTGTATCTAAGTTCGATGGCATGATTTTAGGTGATGGATCTAAAGCTTGGCTCATAGAGATAGAAAAGTACTTTGATATTTGAAATTACTCTGAGGTAACTAAGGCTGTGTAGGGATCTTACCAATTGGTTAGAAAATCAACAAATTAGTGGGATAACAAAAATCTTGAAATTAGTATGGATTCTACTACCACCATATGAGAGTAATTTATGACTCTTTTCAAAGCATGATGGTTACCTCAGTTCTATTTTGACTAGAAGTTGATAGATTTTTAGAACTTGAAGCCAGGAAAATTATCAATGAATGAGTATTGGGAGTAACTTACTAAGTTTTGGAAACATCTTCCTCAATACCAAAAGGATGAACATTTACATATCAATAAGTTCATTATGGACCTAAAACTCCAAATTGGATGTAAAGTGGATGTGCATGGACCATCCACTATGGATCATGTTTTTGAAAAATCCATAGAGCAGGAGCATAAGATGAAATCACTGGTAGAGGTTAGAGAGAAGTATAATAAAAAGTTTGGAAGTTCTAAGACACCTTTAAAGAAAAATAACTAACATAATGGTAATTTAAAAATCATGTTAAACACTCAAGACACAAGGTGAAATACTTCTAGGAATAAGAAACTAAGAGGTAATCTTAAAGAAGGATTTAAGGGTGCAAATCAGGCCAAAAGGAAGGGACCTCTAAGAGGATATTTTACTTTTGGAGGAGACCAATGTGCCAAGGATTGTCCTCAATGAAAGATGGAAAAATTAATAACACAACCTCTTATTCATAATAAGGAACCTTCCAATAGTGTATCCATGCAATAGTGGATAATCGATAGGCTAAATTTCAAGCCTCTCCTATCAAAGTATCGCATATTATATTTGGTCATCTGATTATTAATTTGATTGATAATAGAGCTATTAAATGCTTTATTTCTCCTAGAATGTTGATTAAAATATCTATTAAAGGTGGTTATATGGATAATGCATGGTTAGTGTAGTATGGGAATGAGTCTAAGATTAAGGTTGACAAATGTCTCATGGAGACTAAAATATAATTGTTATAATTCACCATGATTGTCGATATTTATGCAACACTACTAGGGTCATATGATGTGATCTTAGGAGTGAATTGGATTTTTAGGCATAAATCCAAAGTTGATTTCTTCCTTAAAAGGGTTGAATATCTAGATGATTTGGGAAACCAAACCTAAATCTAAGGAATTCAAAGGGAGTTAAAGCTTAGGAAAATTTATGTAATTTAGTTGAAAAGGGATCAACAAAAGGGATGGTGAGAATTTATTATAAAAATGGATGTAGTAAAAAAATCCAAGGAACCCACCTTGGAAGACTATCCATTTATACAAGAATTTCAAGATGTTTTTCTAGAAGAGTTGTTAGGGTTACCTCCAAAAATGGAATTGATTTCACTATTGATATCATTCCAAGGTTAGAACCATAATATAAGGCACCATATAGGATGACAAAAATAGAGCTAAATAATTTTAAGGCACAACTTTGGGAGATGTTGGCCAAGGTTTTGATTTAGCCAAGTATTTCACCATGGGGTGCACTTGTAGTTTTTCTCAAAAATAAGGATGGAACCCTTCATTTTTGAATTGACAATTACATGTTTGAAAAATAAACAATAAATAATAGGTATCCATCATCTCACATTAATGATCTTTTCAATAAAATGTGTGGTTTTATAATATTTTCAAAGATTGATCTTCATGAAGGATACCATCAGTTGAGGATTCTAGAGGAGGATATTCCAAAAATAGATTTCATAACTCATTATGGGAAATAGATTTCATGATGATTCCTTTTGGATTAATAAATGTATAAATAACATTCATGAACCTCATAAATATCATGTTTAGAGATTATATTGATTAATTTATGCTAGTACTTTTGGATGAAATCCTCATCTATTCCAAGAATGAGGAAGAACATGTTGAGAAATTGTGGTTAAATTTGAAATGGTTGTGGAAGCATAATATTCATGAGAAGTTGTTTGAGTTTTATTTATTTAAAATACAATTATAGTACTTGGGACACATCATATCCATAGAGGTAATTATTATCTCTCAAACTTGCACTCTTGTGAAGGTTACTTTAGGCTTTCACAGTTTATAGTAACATGAAAATAATCCTATGATATGGGTGGCCTATAGGTGGATTTAATCTCTAGATTATAAGGGCTTGTTCCCCTTGATGTACCAGTTAGGCTTTCTACTCTAAACTACCAGCTTGGAAGTAAAAAAGGAGGATAAATTGAAAGAAAGCCTATCTAACTAAGGTAATACACCAAAATTTGTCCTTATCTTATCTAATATGCATGAATAAGGTTGAATAATGACATGAACCTAATTGCACTTCTAAACTTAAAGTCTCCAAACATCAATATTTCACATAGAGGCTTAGCTTGATGAATGATCTAAGGCAACTAATCACTAGGTCTCTCAAAGACACTAAGAAAAGATTACACTTGTCATACATACAAGATTATTTAAGCACGTTATGAAACATGTAAGGATGAACTAAAACCTAAAAATAGGTAAAGAGGAGAGGAAAAATGTGAGGAAGCATTCACTATCACTGACATTCATCTACAAACTATGAACATACATTAGTCATAAACATTAAGAAGGCATGAATTTAGTCATATTCATTCTAAAAAGGTAAGTACAAGTATTTTTATGAGTAGGGATCTACCACAACTCAGGTTAAGTATCCTTTTAAATTCCAAAAATAGGTTTAGTTATAGAGAGAATGAGAAAGGAGAGAGAGAGAGAGAGAGAGAGAGAGAGAGAGAGAGAGAGAGAGAGAGAGAGAGAGAAGGTAACCAAAAACTAGGAAATGTGACATCCACTTAGTCCTCCTCAAATCCTTTGTAGTATTTCCTTCATTTTCTCTATATTTTCTCCTTCAAAATTACATAAGGGTATATGACTTATCTTTAAGGTTTGAATAAGTCATTAACATTCATTTCTGGTCTTTGACCCATACAATCTCTTATATCTTCGCTTGCATATCCCTATATTCTTGGTGAAGAAGTCACCTCTTTGAAAATAGGCTATTAAGGCTTAGTCAAGTATTACATCAACTTAATCCACTTAATCATGATAAATCCCATATTAATGAGACTATTAAAATACTTCTTAAATTTCTTTGACTTTGTTAGAGACCTTTTCAACCTTTGAATCCTTCTCCAAACAAACCTATAACTTTTTATTAATTTATTAGGCATGGGAAATAAGGATCAACATCAATAAATCCTTTTTAATAGATTTTACACATTATCTTGGTGGTTGCATCACTTGAACTCATTCCTTTGCAAAGAGGCATAGAGAGTGAGAAAACATGATTTTGATTTGAATAAGGTAATTTGCCTCTATGGATGACATATCAACATGTAATAATACTTATAACAAGATAATTTGATCCATCAATTAGTTTAAAACATTTGGTTTTGCATTGTTGCCTTATTTTTCTCTCTATTACTTGTAGCCCTAAAAAAAATAAACCTCCTTGTGTAGAAGAATGTATAGAGGATATATGGAAACTAAGCACATATTTGAGGACTCAGTATCCTCTTAAAACTCCATGCCAAGTTTTAGGACCTAAAAAAGTGTAAGTGTTCTTTTTATCCCATTTTCTCTCTCTAATTAGGCCTAATTAGGCCTCCTTGCTTAGAAATTGAGATTTTGCTCCAGATCTCTCCCACACGTGTGAAACCTCCCAAAAGTATTTGATTCACTTTAATTGGCCTAATACCATCCTACATGCCAAATTTAGGCTTTTATAACCTTGTGTAAGTAGGTAAACCAAGAAATGGCCAAAAAACCTGCCCTTAAGCTTTTTTTAGATTCTCCTAAAAATGTAGTTTTATTTGAGAACTTATAGGGTGTATTGTATGGTTTTTTAGGCTTAAAATTTTTAAATACATCCAAAATCACCTCTTCTAATGACTATAATTCATATACACACTTTAGCACCCCCTTTTACCTCAAAATATTACAAAAGTATGGTTTTCAATGAGTCTATACAACTATAAGTACAACCAAAACTCATGGTGATACTCCTTTTAGAGTGAGAAATGTGTTTCAATCATTTTAAAGGGTAATCTAGTCCATTATAAGTGTTATCCAATTTCTCTTAACTAGTCAATTTTGGCTCTTTTGGCAGCCTGTGAGTATTATGCACTCTTAATAATCATTTATAAAGCTATGGGATGGATAAGTAAATTGATGCAAAGGATTCAATTTATTGGGGCCCATTCCACATCTCCAATCCCCATATTCTCCCATGTAACTCCTTGATGAAGTTCTAAGCTCTACAAACTTGCTTCTTGGGATGGTAGACTATTATCAAAAGACCAAGAAAGTGGTCTTGAGCCATAAAACCTTCATTATCAATTAGCATTTATTATAATGACCTTTAATAAGTCTAATAAAACCTATATCATTCCTATCAATGGTCTTCAATAATCAGTGATATTTAAAAGTCTTTTCATATTTGACTCTTCACCACATAAGGGTTTATAGGCAACCTAAGTTTATTAACCATAGAGGTCTATTCCTTGGGCCTTTCTCCTCTTCCACTAGATAAAAACTTGATGAAAGTGTTTTTTAAGGTCTTTTACATCCCTTTTTTACCATTATACATTCAATTTTAGTGATAAATATGTTCTCTTCACTTTGTTATAGAGTAGGCATGTAGGTCTTCAATGGACTATGTCAACTTAGGCTGAGCCTTATCTCACAGAGAATGATCTTCTTTAAAACTTCCAATGGACATGTATTCCTTACACTTTCTCTCATATCTCATTAAAATTCAACTCTCTAACACTTATTACCATCATAAGTGTGACCTTTCTATACATCCTTACGCTAATAAAAGACTATTTGTAGGTCAGTTGTACTTGTTGTAGATGATGTGGTTATTTCCTTGGCCTATTTAGAGAAATTAAATGCAATAATACCTTAAATAGGTCTATGACACTTGTTTAAAAAATATTATCACCTTTTTAAAGTATCTAAACCCTCACTTCTCCCTCTCACACAATATTTCTTCATGTATAGTATATAGGCTTGACTGTAACTTCACTTTGCTTGACTGTAACTTCACTACACCTATAAGTGTTCTTTTGAGATATCTCCTACTTTGAAATATTATTTGTGACATTATTTACAAATTTAAAATTTCCTCTACAATTAATTTTTCATCCAAAGTTCAACTCCACCCTTATGTTTCACATCTATCTTATTGACCTTAGAGCTTAATTAGGTTAACCTGTAGGTGGTCATTTAGAGCTCTTGATTGTAGATGTAAAAGGTGAATTGGAGTTTGGGATATCTATTAAACCATTTAATAATTGAATAATACTTTCATTATATTCTTGATAATTTTTTGTCTTCTCTTGAACATTTTCCACCTTTCAAGACTCCTCTCATACACAAGCATAACCTTCCTTCTTTTATTCTACCTGTGATAGGCTTGTAGGGTTAAGCTGAGAATTCATTACCTTAAATGCGAAAGGTGAATAAAAATAGGACCTTTAATAGGTTTTCACATACATATTTCACCTTTTAATACCTTGTGAATATGTTACACTTCAACTTCTTCCTCTTGCTTACCCATTTCCTCACGTGATCACATATAGGCCACCTTAATTGACTAAGCTAAAATACCATGGTTGTAGGTACACATTTGGTACTTGAATGTAGATGTAAAATTCCATTTCACTTACCATAATACTCCCAAGATGTAAAATTCTATTATTTATATCATTACATTTCTTAAATAAAACCATTTACCTTCATAATTCTAATATGATACTTTCTTGAAGTAGCCTTATTGAGTGACAATAATAGCTGGACATTTTGCCTATTATACGGTCAGAGGAAGGCATGACAAGGTTGGAAAAATTAAAAACATGATTCCAAGACTCTCATTTACTCTCACTCACACTGTATCAACTTGGATAATCATTAACTTTACACTCAAAGGGTTTAATTAATATGGAAACCAAAATTGTTCTTTACCTTAAAAACTATTAAAAAACCTTAATTTTCTACTAAAATATGCTTTAAGATCTTATTTTATGATTTTTACTTGTACTTTGTTGGAATATTGATCATTATCATCCCTTCAAGTTGATTATATCACCTTGAATTTGTATCTAACACCTTCATAACACATCCTTAGGTGCACACGGTCCTTTTGAAGTCTCTTTCAGTTGGTAATACATAGACTTGACTATGTCATTTGAGTTTATAGGGCCTAAATGAATCTCTTGCTCCCATAAATGCCATTACCAAATTAAATAGCTATATATAATTTTAGGAGGTACTTCATGTTCTTCCACATTTCTTTTATTTCCCTAATGACTCTTATGCTCATGTCATTTTCCATATTGACATGTACCTTGTTCATTAAAGTTCATGGGAGAAATATTAAACCATCAAGCATATGAGTGATCTCTTATAGTCTTAATATATCAATGTTTATAAGACGTAATATTTATTCCTTGATTGAGATGAATCAAACTTATCTCTTCATTAAACATCTGCTAAGATCATGTTGATCTCACTAAAATACTCTTACAAATTAGAAGCTCATTAGACCTACAACTACACCTTGTGAAAGACACCATCTCACTCAAGATATCTCAAGGAATAATCTCTTAAATATGAAGGAACAAGAAAAAAAATTAATTTAAGAGGTGTATTATAATTAAAACATGAACATGAGAACCCCTGAGGATTAATACACTCAGTTGATATAGCAAACATGTTTGAAAATTGTTGACTTTAACAATCAACATAGGTAATCAGTTTCCTGTCAAAAGACTCTTTATCAAGAGAAAGTACCTAATTATTATAACATTAAAATTTTCCTATTTTACCTTTAAATCATCCCACTATAACCATTTTTATCCATTGAGTTTTGAAGTGAAGAAACAGAGACAAACCTAGACCTTGTATGGATGACTAGGACATAGTGACCCCCTTATACTCTTAAAAATTGTTCATAAAGATGGGAGGAATAATCTTAAAAAAATCAAATAAATTTAATGTCATTATGTTTCATATAATTTATAAATATATTTGGACCTGAATCTCTCTCTCTCTCCTGACTGTACTGAGCAAAAACCTATGGCCTTCTTAGAGCTACCAAAAAAGTCAATGAGAAAGATAAATTAGTTTTCTACATTTTAGAACTTAAACTCCCTAAAAACCATGTATTTGACCTTAAAATTAACAAATTATGTCCTAAATATGCCTGGAGGTTAATTTTACCTTGAAAATATGTACAAACAACCTTAAAGTAGCCCTTTTAGCACTAAACTACCATAACCACTTGAGAAACCTGATGAAACTACTAAAAAAAGTATGAATTAGGCCTTTTCATGTATAAATAGGTATTTCATGACCTTTTTATAATATTATACTACCATTATCATGCAAAACCTACTCTAGAAGCCATAAAGTTATCTAAAATGCAGCCTACTAGGTGATGAAGTTAGTCAAGCATATCACCAACCACTTTGATCAATTATAAAGCATGAAATGACCTTGAAATAATCCATGAGGCCTATCAAGATGCTTTGGACTCATTTCATCATTTGAAACAACTTGAAATAGTCCAAGAGGTGATTAAACAAGCACAAATCTATGATGACCACAACCTTAAACTCATCAAATTTACTTTAAACTTTGCTAATCAAGGTTTTAAATGACCATTTCAAAGACATTACAAGAATAAAATAATAACCAACAAGTAAAATAGCATGATAACCAAAGTTTGAAGTTATAGGGGTGATAATTTGACTTATGAGGTTAAATTTATTGATAAGAACTTTAGTGGATCTAGCTAAAATTAGGGCCATCATGGATTGACTAGCACCTAAAAATGTGCATGAGATGCATATTTTCATGGGATTATCAAGGTACTAGAGGAAATTTGTACCAAATTTTTCCAAGATATGAAGTTTGTCCCAAATTTTTCTAAGGAATGTAGGATAATTCAATTATGGCTTATGAATCTAGGAAACTAAATCCTTCTAAGGAAAATTATGTTCTTCATGATCTTAAACTAGTTATAGTTCATTCTTTACAATCTTGGTGGAATTACTTGTTGGGTAAACCCTTTGAGATTAAAATTGATAATTTAGGTCTTAAGTATATTTTCACAAACACCAACCTCAATGCCCATATTATGATTTTGATATCAACTACATTAATGGCAAGAAAAATAGAGTTGCATATGTACTTAGCCATGGAAGGTACATTACAATATTAGCTATAATTAGGAGTACCTTTTGATATTAAGTAGCAAAATTCTCACTTGATGATGTATTTTATGAGCAAGTTAAGAAGGCTTGGGCTAAAAACTCACAAGATCATATATATCAATGTTTTGTAGTTTGAGAATTATGGGCTTTTAAGGGACAATAGTAGGATATATGTGCCTAATAAGGAAAATTTAAGAAATATTATTTTAAAACATTTGCACAATGGCCTGTATTCAAGGCATCCTAGAGTAACTAAGCTGGTATTAGAGTTAAAACCTTTATATTTTTGGAAATGAATTAAGAAAGATGCAACTGATTTTGTGTCTAGATGTTTAGAGTCTCAGCAAGTCAAGGTTGAACACATGCACCTAGTTGGGTTGTTGTATTCACATTCTATACCTAAATGGAAATGGTAAGTAATGAATATGGATTTTTTCCAAGGGTTGTCTATATCTAGGAATTGTCATGATATGATCTTGGTATTTTTGGATAAATTAAGGTAGCTTATTTTATTCTTGGTAATATAAGTAACAATGCACCTATGCTTACTAGGAGGTTTGTGAAAGAAACTTATAGATTGAATAGTTTTCCTAAAAATATTATTTTAAATAGGGACCCTACAATGACTTTTAGGTTTTGGTAGACTATAAATTCAGCATTGGGAACTCAGTTGAATTTTTGTATAGCTTATTATCTAGAAATAGATAGATAAATAAAGATAATAAATCAAATCTTGGAGGATTTATTGACTATATATTTCATGGACCAATAATAAAAATGGGAATAATACCTACCGTTGATTGAGCTTGCTTACAATAAATCATACTAATTAGCTATTAATATGGCTCTTTTTGAAGAATTATATTCTAGGAGATGCAAAACTCCCATTAATTGGGACAAGCTATAAGATATAGCAGTTTTTGGACTAGATATGCTTGTTGAAATGGAAGAGCAAGTTAAATTAATAAGGTAGATATTGACTAAAGCTAATGATATGCAGAAAAGCTACACTAATCTAAAAAGAACAAGGCATTTTTCTATTGGAGACAAAGTATTTCTATAGGTTGAACACCAAAAGAGTGAAATAAAGTTTGGTAAATCAAAACATCTATCACCTAGATATGTATTACTTTTTGAGGTTTTAAAAGTGGTTAATATTATAGCATATATGCTTACATTGCCACCATCTTTAGCATAAATTCATAATGTGTTTCATGTTTCATATATTAAAAAGTATATTTTTGATCCTACACTGTTATGGATTGGAATGCATTACAAGTTTAGGATCCAAGTGTGATCATAGTAGAACCAATCCAAATAATTAATAGTCACAAGTTTAGCTTATGTAATAGAGAAGTATCATAGTGCAAGGCCTAGTGGGACCAATATTCTAAGGATAGTGCTACTTGGGAGGAATATGAGGATTTTTTGATGTTGTTTTCTCATTTGTTTACATGACATTTTTGTTTAACATCATTTGTTTTTATGCTAAAACATTATTTATACTATGTCGAACTTTGTTATATTTTAGAACTATTATTTGAAATAAGTGTCATCAAGACAATGATTAGTTTTAGGGGGAGGATGTCACATCTAATTTTCCTCTATGGATATTTGAAGTATTAATTATTGGATTGTGTGTTAATCATTGGTAGATTTATTGTTTAATTTTGATTTGGATCTATATATGTTATTTAGTTGACATATCTATATATATATATATATATATATATATATATATATATATATATATTACTTTTGGATAGTTGTTACATATGTTATATTATGTGTATGATCATGATTTTTAAAAGATGTATTACATTCAATAATTTTTATGTTTTTATGCTAATTATTATCATGATACGAGCTAACTACCAATTTGTTTGATGAGGTGGATGTAGGATAATTTTTCCCTCACTAATAGTTTAGAGGGATAATTTCATTAGAGAGGGGAATTAGATATCGACAATGGGGATTGAGAGAGATATTTGTAAGGACCATGTGCACACCATTATTATCTATTTAGAATTAAATATATGATGCTTTCACTTAAGCTCTAAACCATGTTGTCCTTAATTTCATAAATTCATACATGTGTTAATTGTTTTTGTTATATGATGATATTCACTACTTTATGCTTGGTAGTAACATAGTGTGACAATATGAATCATTACTTATATATGGTATTGATTGATCATATCATGCTTAAAATATATTTAGTTAGTTTTTTGGTTACACTAAACTTAGAGATATAACCTATACTAGATTAGGACATTTGGTTACATATGCATATTTTGTCTAAATTTTTGACCACTTTTGGGTTGAAATGATTACTTGTATTATTGTCTCATTTTGAGGATTGTTGATGGCATCACCCTTTTGATGGAAAAGTCAAATAGAATAAAAATTACTTAAGTCATGCTTATAAGCTAAAAATATTAAGAGGTGATTAAGGGGAAAATACCCCCCAACAAAGGTAAATTGCTTTAGTTTTTATTTCAAAATTTTGTATTTGGTATAAGTTTTTGTATTCATAGAAATGTGGAAAAGTTATGATGGTATTTGGAAGATTCAAATTATTTTGATTATGATCCATTTGCAAATATTAAAAATGTAAAACATGAATGGATTAGGGTTTGGAGTTATCATTTACATTTTTGGATTGACATCTTCATGGAAGAGTAGATAGACTATGTGGATGCCATGCCTATGTACGCAAATAGAATTGCAAGTTCAATGAATATAGTAGTGGAGTGATGTATTTATTGGTATGAGTTACATGAGATTTATGGGGTAGAATTATAGGATATTTTTTAGGGTCGTGTAGAAATGTACATGGGTGAAATTGAGGAAATAATAATGAAGATGAAAGGGTGAAGGAAACACACACATTGACTGAGAAAAAAAGAAAAATCTTAGGTTTTAGAGTAGGGAGTAATTATATCAAGCTTGAGAAAATATCTAAAAATCTATAGGTTGGTTTCTCTTTTTATTGGTTATTATATTTTAAAGAAAATAAATGGGTTTTATATTTGGGTGTTTAATTTTGTTTTTATTGAACCCATATTTCTTACCCTGAGGTTTTTTGGTCAATAGAGTTGAGGATGGGGTTTGACTCTATCCTTTGGCCTATCAACCTAAAAACCAAAACAAAATGAATAGATCACTAGCTTGTGATATTTCATTTTGATTTTTACTTGATTATGCTATAATAACTTCAAACATTCAATGATCCCTATTGGAAACCTTGAGTCAATTTCTATGAGTCTAACCATGCTTAAACTCTCAGTACCTTCCTTGAATACATACATATATACATTATTATATTATATACATACATTAGTATACTACATATATACATATACATACATACATACTCTATATATATATATATATATATATATATATATATATATATATATATATATATATATATATATATACGTGTATATATAAATATACTAACATCCACTTCCTACATGTCCAAATCACTAATATAATTTGCATTATATCTATGTATCCACTAATGATCTCTTCATTTTATTGTCATTTATCCACCCTCTTAATAAATCTAAGCCACTACATCTTGAAGTAGGCATTTAGTAATTATCCATCCTTTAAAATTTGATCATATTGTTTGTAAATTTGAAAAAAATGGACATAACTATCATGTATGTTTTTTATAAACAAATTATTCGAAGCTTGTTAAAAGGTGATAACACACTACATTATTACCATTTCAAAGCTAAAAATCACTACGTTGAAATTGCCCTTACAAGGTTAATCAATGGAAAACATTTGGTTAATAGTTTATTCAAAAATACAAACAACTGTGATAGATAATCTCATCTATTACCGATCCACACTAAGTTTTCCAAGTTTTTAATCCTCTATAACATCATGATTTGTTATAGTTAGCATAATGAAAATCATTATCTTTATTGATTAATTGGTGTGTCTTCTAAAATTATTTGAAGGTGCAGTGCCGATTATAATAATTAACATTTTCCAAATTATTCGTATGCATGTTGATATTATGAGGAGATAAGAGAGTCAAGGCTTATCTCAAAGGTTGAGTATTAAGTGTGTGTATTTAGTGTAATACTAGCATGTAGTGCAATCCTTTGTATGGATTTTAAAACTAGACCAATTGTTATTTTTGACTTTTTAGTGGTATTCAAAATTAACTCAAGGATTTCACCTTTGAGGTTTTTTATATTTTTAAACTTTAGGATATTTATTTGTAATGTGAAGAGTGATTTTTATTCATAGATAGATAAGTTCTAGATAGGAATAGGATTAATATGAATATTTTTATATAGCTGACTCTTTGGATAATTTCCTCCAAATTAACATGTGAAATATATAGGCTAACCCATATGAATAATCATTTTTGAATTATTTTTAAAGGGTGTGTGATAAGATCCATCCCATGTGGATAGATCCATATTATGGCACTAGCTAAGGAGGCATGGACCTGTCTAGAGAAAAAGAACAATAATATGAGATCAAGAGGTATATTTAGGATCTAATAAGTATAATATATAATTTTTTAATTTTATATAATTTTTTTTAATAATAAAATTATATTATCATTAGATAATTTTTTTTTTTACATGTTTGGTGGGAAACATAAAATTAAATTGATTTATTACAAAATAATTTTCTACCAAAATATGTGAATAGTGATATAATATACGTATGATATGTATGCAATTAGAAATGCATCATGTCTATAAATAAATCCTAACTTAGAGAAGATAGATCATAGCATACACTTTTGATTGGGGACATAATATATAATTAGGAAAATGACCAATATGGGGATCTACTAGACCTGATTAGGGTATCTCTTATCAAAATATAAATTGTTAGGGAGGGTTCCAAAGCCTCCAATCAAGCACAATCATGCAATAACCTTAAGGGAGTCCTATGTTTTATATTCACTAAACTAATAAAAATTAAAATAAAATGTAATCTAGTACTCACCATAGCTTATGGTACAAAGTGAGGGTTAGAAACAATAAAATTAAACATGCATAAAAGACATATATTCACATCAATGTATATGAAATCCTAATGCATGAAAGAGAAGTACAAATGAATATCTATCTACTCTTACAAAGGAGGAACAAATTTAGGAATACTTACCTTTAAAGATGAACCCATCAAGCCTCAATCTCTCCCTTGGCTAAGGTGTTTTGTAAGAGGTTGTTATGGTATGTAAGGATGCTAAGGATAAATCAGCTCTAGGTTACACAACCTATCAATGCATCTAAAAGACTTCTCTACAAGATAAGATATATATCTCCAAAGAAAGTGTGAAAACCTAAGCTTGATCCTCAAGTAGAATGGTGGATAATAAAATGTTCAATAGCTCTTAATTCTTCTTCTCTTCTCTAAATAATGGTCAAATGAACTTGTGTGTGTGTGTGTGTGTGTGTGGATTTAACCCTAAACCCTTTCAAAAGTTTTAGCCAATAGGGTCGACCCAGTCAACCTAGCATAGTTTTGGATAATAATTCACTAGGTCATGGGCTAGGTTAGCCAAGAGATGACCTAGACCCTAAGTGAATTTTTACCCAAAATTGTACAACGTTGACCCAGTCAACCTAGTATAGGAAATTGAGGTTGAAAACTATAGAGAATCGATAAGGTTGACCTAGTACATTGAACAGTTAAAAGGGGGTCATGATTAGGAAAAGGGGGACAAAAGGTGGAAAATGACTAGAGAGTGTGCAATAGATAAGAATAAGCTTAGGGATAATTTTTTTAGGATATAAGTGTGTAGATAACAAGTGTAAAAAGGGACAATAATCCTATGAAGCACCAATGGTCTACCCACCCCTTTCCTAGTGTACCCCTTAGGGCATGCACTCAGAGAGATTGAGACTCGATGGGTTCTTACAAGATACAAAGTATCAGTAAGTTATAAAAGTTTGAAAATATTATGTGTTTACATATTCCCCACTTGAATCTCATCACATCTCATGTGAGTACAACATAGTATCGTGCTTTTGGAATAAAATATAATAACACATAATGTTGATGTTAAGTAAAATGTAGTAAGGAACAAATAAGATAAATGAAAGGATAGAATTGAAAAACACATACCTTTAATTACCTTAGTGTTGTAGATAAATAAGTAGACTATAAGAGAATTGAAGGTATCCAAATGTGAAGAACATTAGGTGAACCTATAGCTATTAGAGCAAAAATAGCCAAAAATCAAAAAAATTGGAAGATAGGCATATAATAGTGGAAAAGATTTTCTACATCATCATAATTCTAGAATATTTTATGGCTCAAAAAATGGATAAGTATAAACAAATATATGAATAAAACAAGGAATCTAATGGAAAATATTTTAAGGGTTAATAATTTTGAAAAGTAAATTTAAATAGGGTGAAAAGGGAAGTCATTTCTTATTTTTGACTTGTGGGTGAGAGAAAAAGATCTCTGAGAGACCAAATGAGCTAGGATGGTGAAGAGATGATAGGCAAGATAAGAGGGACTCCCAGTGGTGGCAACAAGTGTAGCATAGGTAGGCAACTAAGAATCTCAAACTTGTTTTTGAATATTTTATTAAAATTAAGTATTTTTTTAGAAATTTGTGTTTTAAAGCAATCTTAAGAATCAAAATGAACCTAAAAAAGTTTCTATGGTTAGGAAAAACCAAGAAGAGAAATATGTTTGAAGGGATCAGAGTAATAACTACGAGAGGGCATTTACTATTGAAAATGTAAGGGGTCAACATAGTATGCTAAAATTTTGCAAAATCCACACTGTCGACCTAGTAGATATGTACTAGCCTAGTGTGTTTTCCAGACTACCAACTTAGTACATAACTACTGACCTACTAGAAAAATCCACTATGGTGACTTCATACTAAAGGGGGGAAATTAAAGGGTTAACTTAGTTTATTAAGTCAACCTAGTAAAAATAAGGAGTTTTTGGTCAACTTAGTGTTTGACTAAGTGATCAGAATAATATGAAAATTCTTGAAATAGGTTGAAAGATTACTAAAAAGGCCTAGAATGGTCGACTAAGGGAAAAAAGGGCTGAGTAGGCTAAAAATAGGTCAAATTGATTAAAATTAATAAATTAAATTAAATTAGGCTTGTTTTTGTTAAATTTTGAATAGAATGTCTTTTGATTATAAATGATATGAAGGATCTAATACATCTATTATTATTTTATGATTGCAGGGGCATCCTAGATTTTGGTTCTTAGTGGATGTGACATGGATCCTAGACTTATTAGAGTGATTATGGATTGAGGATTGAGCTATATTTATTGTAGTAGGTTTAGGAGGCATCATAGATATGTGTAGGATTTCACTAAGCTTAGATTTGTTAGTCATGTTCCTAGGAGCTTGGGAACTATTGATTAATATATTTAGGTGGGAGGTGGAGGGGGATAAAATTGAGGTGGGTATAACCTTAGAGGATGTTCATGTTATCCTTGGACTACCTATACAGGTATTCCCATGGTCATGGGAGTACCAGATGATAAGGAGGAGAGGAGGGCCTTAGCCATATGGGTGATGGGCTCAGAGAGGATATATCCTGAATTGAGAGTTAGTTTGTTCAATTTTTATACCTTGTAGATTCTAGATATTTGTAAGGTGGTGATAGGACTTATGATAGCATGGGTGTTGTATCATAAGTCAAATGGTAAGGTACTATTATTTATGATAGCCTTATGCTAGATGATATTAAAGCACAGAGCATTATATGATTTAGGCTCTATCATCTGGGTACAACTTATGCATGACATGTATAGGGTATTATATATAGGGAATAAGTTGATAGGGCATATTATATTACTAAATACATAGATATATGATAGGTTCCTTATGAATTAGCTGGCTAGGTTACCCCATGCGGTCGATGATAGGTTATTTTAGGTATAAAGGTGGTGGTAGGATCAGGTAGTGTGGGCCATGACCCACATGATAGTGCTAAAAATGGTGAGGTGAGAAGACATTATATGGTATCCTTATGGACACATTGTTATGGTGTGGCCAAATTGGGAGTAATGGCACCAACATTGGCATAGATAGAAATTATCAGCCACTATACTTGGTAGATAAAGTTGCATTTGATGGCTCATGTACCAAGATAGATGGGAATCCTCACCCAATGGTGTCGATAGTGGTTCCCACATTTTGGGCCTAGTATGTGAGAGATCTAAAGGGGAGAGGAGGATTAGGGCCACCAATTGATAGGTCAGTGAGCAAATCATGGCATGAGAGACCATAGATTGGTCAAGCATGATGGGTAGTAGAGAGGAGATAGATGTGGATAGAGTATCAAAGGTACCAATGCCAACACCATAGTGGGATGAGTAGTGACTGCCTCAAACATAAAATTAATAAAGGCATTGATAGTAGGAGAGAGTAGAGATAGTAGTCATCCCAAATGACCCATTAGGCAAGCTAGGATAGAGGTGGGAAATAGAGAGACCACTCAAGCATAATTTGAGGTGGGTATGAGTGGTGACTATAAGATTTACTTTTAGGTGGTGACCAATAGATGAGGTTTTCTAAGGATGTGTTGATGGGGAGACCATGCTCGATGGTCATGTGAATGGTGAAATAGTGGTAGGTGACACACAACCAAGTAATAAAAGATGGTTAAAACTTTGAGTAAGTTATTTGAGATAGAGTATGGATAGATAGATTTTGAGATATATCAGTGATATAATATATATCTAATTAGCATGTTGCATATGTTTCAAAGGAGGAGGAGATCAAATGGGGATCCCTGGTGAGGGAATCACTCCATGATATCCTAGATGGGGTGTTGATACCATAAAACACTACCACACTAGAGGATCCCATAGTATCATCTACCCCACCTCAGGTGAGTTGGTTCAAACTAGTAGGATAGGCCATGAGGAAGTTACAAGTGCATAAAGAGGGGATGTAACTATCAATAGGGGTGGGTGTAGGAGAGGCATAGGCATGGTAGGCCTTGACTTAGGAGAGAGTCATGCATCCATCTATCATGACACGTATGGGATAGGTATAAGCCTAAGAGAGGGTGTCACATCTAGTGACCCTAACCCAATTGGGATAGGTATAGGCCCAGGTGGCTCATCTATAAGGGTAAGTGTCTAGACTAATATGTTAGAAAACCTCTCTACAACATTCTATTTGTAGTATTAAAATCAATGTATCTATGGGTAGCATAGTTAGGTCAGGAGATATGTATGATTGAACCTAGCCATAGAGCCAGAGCTATGTATATGGTTGTATTTTTGTATTAAAACTCATGATATATATAGATATCTAATTTTGGTTGTTAGATGTTGGTTTTATGTATTTCTATTATGGTTATGGTTTTGGATGCTTGGATATATTTATTTATAGCACATGTATTTAGCTTTTTGTTATATATGCTATGTAAAATATATGAGTTGTGGTTTCTTTTATAGCATTATGTAGGAAACATGCATGGTTAAAAAGAAATAGGCAAAAAAGGATTTGGTAAAATATAATCAATCAAAAATGTACTACACACTATTTCATGTTAGGAAATGTGTAATAATAAGAAAATGACTAAGTATAAAAAACCAAAGGGTGGTAAAAAGCTTGTTTTTAAACCATAAAAAATATATTTGGACACCAAATTAAAATAAGTAAAATCACACTAAATCATGTTAGGAAGTATGAAAATAATGAAATAAATTGGAAATTTTGTAAAAGAACACATGGTATAGAAATAAATCAATTAATTTAATCAATCATACTAAATCACATGGGGAAGTATAAAACAAAAGCAAAATTGTCAAAATTTGTCTTAAATTTATCACACTAATTCAAGATGGGAAGTATGAAAAATTCAATAAATGGTTGGATTCTTACATGAAATCAAAGAATAAGAAGATAAAAGTGAAAGAGAAATGAATTAAGCATAAAGCATACTAAATCAAGCTGGGAATCATGTCAATGATGTGTAACTTCATAATCAATCACATCTTATCTCATGTTTGACACATGTCATTTTGTTGTGGCTTGGATTATTAGACAATTTTGTAAGGAAGGATAGGTCCTATCGGTGGTCTTACACTACAACTCACAAAGGGAACACAATGAGGTTGAATAAATGTGAAAATCTGGTAACAAGGGGATGCTGGTAATATGAATGTGAAATTGTGGTAATTTTTGAAGAAGGTTGGGTCCTATCCATGGTCTTATAATACAATTCACAAATGGAATCCCTAGGCGAGTGATCAGTGAATAAAAAAATATTTCTCAAAAAGAAATATGAGGGATGTAGGGAATGCAAAAAGTATAACTGGGGCATCTTATGAGAAGACATTAGGAGATAGGAGGCATACTAAGGACATTAGAAGGCACTAAATGACTAGTGACCATCAATGTACAAAGAATATTAGTTTATTATAGACACAAAGCTATGTAGGAAAATAAGAATGCTACTAAGATCAAATCATGAAGGTATATTGGTATAAGAAAATTAAAATGGACCTACCTATCCATAATGTGTTCCCTATTCCTTAGGACCCCTTACATAGCTATTGGTCTACTGCAAAGATTGGGCACTTATGTGAGAAAGTAGGTAGCACTAAAAGATTTTTTATTCTCCTTTTTTAATCTACTAGCCTACCATACCTTAATGGACCTCATATCTATTATGAGGCCAACTATGAAGTTTGAGCTTTGAATATAAGAAGGAGATGTGCTTTGAATCATGTCTTTTAGTGTGATTTTAATTTTAAGAATTTTGAAATGTTTTTGCATTTTGTATCATTGCCTTTTATTAAATGATCTGGATTTTGAACATTTTTAATGATTTTGATGATTACTCCTCCATACAGACTTGGAATGACCAATCATGAGAGATAAATTGATACACACAAATGAGTTGTAAGCTTAGGCTAAAATAAGCTAAGTGACCAAAGACAAGATTGACTATAACACTTAAGCTTAACAATAAACCAACATGGTATATCAAGTCTTGACCATATATATTCTTAGTTTGTGAAAAGGGAATAAAGGGAATAAAGGAGATCCAAATTGGATTGGTGAAATGAGATTATGATGAGATTAATTATTTACTAACTGGTCATATGGTACAAAAGGAATGACTAAAGGGAACCAATTTTGTATAACCAAGTCACAATAATAATTATCCATGTTTATGGAGATAAGAAAGGAAACAATCATGAAAAGAGAACAAGGGAGTTTTTAAGAAATAAACTCAAGAAGAAAAATAAGGCAATGATAGAGAAGACATCCATAGGAAAACATAAATGACATAATAAGCAATATAGAGTGTGTTGACCAGATTTGACTTTTAGGTCAAATTGGGGCACCCCTAAGTAAAAATTTTACCCTTAGGTGTTCTATGGGGTTAAAAATTATTTCACAAGGTGTTTTATAGGTTAATTAATGTCATTTTATGTTATACTATCCTTGGTCCTTAGTTACTTTAGTCTTTTTAGTCATTTTGGGTCTTTGAGGCCAAAAAAGGTGCATTTAATGAGTTATACAGATTTATTAGGAAGTGTGAAGGTGTCAAAATGTGATGTCATGTCCCATGTGTCCTTATAGGTCTTTAATAATGACATAACTAAAAATTGGTAGGTTCATTAAAATAAAAGGCAATTTTCTTGAGAAATAAGACGAAAATGGCACTTGTACAGCCCACAAGGAAGTGTGCCACATGGGAAAATATCATACAATGTCTCTTAATTACCCATTCTTAGTTTCACATTTTAAATGATTTTAAAGTACCATTTTTGGCCCAAAACCATTCTCTTCCTTTTTCACCCTTCTTGGCAAGTAAAAGTGACTTATAGGTTTGTACTTAGTATAGTTAGCACAAGAGGTTTCAAAAAAAATGATCTTGGGGGTGTATTATAAACTCAGTTAGCTTCCATTTTATGTTTTTTTGCATAGGAATGGTTGTTTGAGCTTTATGAACCATTCCTAAGAAGTTAACTTTTCAAATTTGCTTGATAATCTATGCACCCTACAATTTTTTCTCTTGTTTTTGAAATTCCATACAATTAACTTGTTTATATTAGTTATAGATTATTTTTACTCCCTTTTCTCATGTTATTCATGATTGGTTTCACATTTGGATTTGATTTGATGAGCCAACAAACTCAGTTTGCAAGGAGTGAAGGAGTGAAGTTGCAGTCATTTTTACCTTGTTCTAAAATGTTGGTCTTTTATAGATGTTTTATGTGAATGTAGAATGATGTTCAAAATTCCTTATATCCATATTATCATACCTTCCCATGTTTGGTTTCATCACATCATACTTTGGAGCAACTTCCCACCTTATCTTTCTCCATTGTCAATTCTTTGCCCCACTTCATTTGTAGTCACCTGTATAATCTTGTTCAACTTGTTCACAGAATGTAAATTAGGGTATATCAGTTATTTAATCCCTTAGGAATTGGAAAGAGTTCATTTATATTATTGGAAAGGGTGAAAGTGTGTTCACAAGCTCATTCATTATGATAAAATAATCATGAAATATGTTGCCTACATTATTCCAAGAATTTGTAGATGATTTCCACATTGAAAGGAATGTTTGAAGATTTTTTCAAGAGGTCCTTGTTGTCAATCATTTGGTTGTAATATTTACAATAGGTTTGAACTTCCCATGAGGCCTTTTTTTCCACCTTGTTGCTCTATTTCACCCTCACTATCCATATCTAGGTCATTTTCACCTATAGGCATTTCATGATGATGTCATCAAAGCCTTAGTATTGGTTTAAATCCTTTTTAAAGGTTAAAGGTTAATTTTAGGGTGTTTATAGAGGCCTTTGACCATTGAAATTAATGGATAATGCATTCAGCTCATTCTATAACAACTAGAGAAGATTTACTACATGTGTAAGAATACTCACCTTTAAGTATTCTTATGTGAAGGATTGAAGTATAAATGAAGCTTCCTTTTTGTATCTAATATGAAATTTTACAATTTAAAACTTATTTTAACTATCATATGGATAAAAAGGTGTGTAATTATCTTAATGAGATCAGGAATTGAGTTTAGGGAAACTTTCCCTAAAATAGCAAAATAGAGCTCCAGGGGATTTTAGTAGACCCCTTATGACATATTTTCAAAAGGATAAAAGGCATAAACTGAGGTGAATATTTTAGCCTCTAGTGTAGATAATATCTCTGCCAAAGGTGGTAATCAAATAGTCAAAGCAAGGTGAAATTTGAATACCTCAAAATAGCCCTAAAATACATTGAAATCCTACAATAATGTCTATAATTTGAAAGCTTGAATGATATTTGACATCATATAAGAAAATAAGACAAAAACTCATGGCTAGGATAGTTAAATTGGTTAAAGGATATGCAAAATGGCATGGAGGCCATCAGTATAGGTTTGATGCATGATTTTCAAGCTTCATGAGTGTCTACTATACAAAAAAATTACACCTAAAAGTGGGGTATCTTAGTCCAGACAATGACTTAATGTTGATGCCAAAGTGGTGTTTTATGATTCCCAAGTTGATTTTAGGTTCAATCATGCATTTTTTGACTAAACTAGGTTTCAATAGGAGTCTTGTATCCTCATGGACAAGCTAAATAGAGGTAGAAGACACCTACAGGAATCAACAGGCAGGGTTGTCTCAGTCATGGTAAAAGGGAACCCAATTATGAAACCAAGGAGAATACAAGGTGATCACAATATATATGAAGATATAAAATATTTATTATTATCAAATTGGGTTCAATAAATTTATTTTACATCATGACCAATCTAAGTTAAACCCATGTATGCACCTATAGTAGGGTATTAAGGGTAGAGTGCCTCAGTTGAGGTAGTGACCAAAGAGTTGGTGCTAGGATGGTGTCCTAAGACTTTAAAAGGAGAATAATAGTTCCAATGTATACATTGTGACCTAGAGGGATTTATTTAAGATCTTTTCACATCATTATTGAGCTCAGTTGAAGCCCAATACACACCTATAGTAGGGTGTCTCAATTAGCAGATAGTGAGGAACTCAGTTGTAGCCAAAGGTGCTTATGATGAAGAAAAAATGAGTTTGGGTAATAAAAAAACATATTATCATCTCAATAAAGGTTATATTGGCTCCATAAACTAAAAATAAGGGAGAAACAAACTTGCACATGTCCTAAAACCTCTCTATACACCTATAGTAGGGTGCAAGCTAGTGAAAGCAGGATAGAGATGAGCTTGTCTAAGGAGAAGAAGAGGGTAGGTTAGGATTTGTTTCAAATTTTAAAAAGGTTAAAAATATTTTTATCTCATCTAAATAAAAATAATAAACCATTTAAAGGTGGTTGAAACATGCCTTAATGGCCTAGACCTTCAAGGATGTAGACAAGCCTATTAGGTCTGGTTTAGGCCGAAAGCCCAAGTGGGGGGTCAGTACTATTTATATTATTAAATGGGAATCATAATTCATGTAATAATGTTTATAAATATATGATATGTTTGTTAAATCTCTTTTATTACAAAGTAACCCATAATAAATCCACTTTTGGCTTGAAAAAAATTCAAGCCTGCATGCAGTCAATGCTATAAAAGTTTGCCTTGTGGTTTTAGATGTTTGAAGATCCTAGAGAGGTCATTTTGACCTAAATTTTTATGTATAGGGTCCCCATGACCAAATAAACACCCTAATTTAAGTGGTTTACTCATAAAATTATTTCCAATATCTTCTTTTTTGTCTTAGAGGTAGGTCACTTTTAGGCCTACATAAAGGGAAAAAAGGGAGAAAATGTGACCTAAATGGGTGTTGGGTGCCTTGGAAACATAATGTGATGATTAAGGATGATTTAGTAACCTATATTTAGTTGGAAAAAACATTAATTTATCCCTGTTTTGATGAGAAAACATGAAAGAGTGTTGGTGAACAACCATATGTAGCCAAAACCCCAATGGTCTCAATTAGACCTAATTGGTGAAAAGGAAGAAGGGATAAGAAGGAGAACTTGGAATTTTTTAGGGTGACTTGGTATGTGGAAAAAAATAAAAGGTAGTATGAATATCATTCCACAAAGGGGAGAAGCCTTATGGGAAGGTCTAGATCCTCAAAGGTGTAGACAACCCTGTTAGGCAAGGTTCAAGCCTAAGGCCAATTAGGGATCCACCATCATTTTTAGATTTTTTTGAGAATTATATATGGTGATAGAATTTTTATTAGGTGTAATTAGACATGTTTTATATTTTATTTTTCATAATAACCTACAATAAAGCTAATTGTATCATTAACATAGTCCAAGCATGCAAGAAAAGAGCACAAGCTCGATGGGGTGCCTTAGAGTGCTCATATATTTTCTAAATATTTGCATGGGAACCAAAGGAATTTGGAGAGGTTATTTGGGTCCAATATCATAAAAAATTTGGCATTTTTTTCCAAGTCCAACATAAAATCTTTATGAACAAAGCTTAATACCTACAACTACCTTAAACCCTATTAAACCCTTAGTTAGGACCCAATGGAAAAAATAATCTTGGAAAGATATCATAATGACATAGTTTGGAAATTAAATATATTGGACCATTTAGAGGACTCCCTCATCCTATCTCCCACTAAGATGAGTTTTATTAAACTATATGGACAAGGTACAAAATAGAGTATTTTTTACCATTTTGTGTGTTTTGTAGGTTCTAGTAGGTTTTAGAAGATGCAATCAAGTTTGGAGGAAGGATAAAGACTTTTTATAACCCCTCATGGTCATTTCATTCCTGGTAAAATCATATAAGTGTTCAAATAATAGCCTTCATCTCAACCAATCAAAACTGGCATAGCAAACACAAGGGTGAGAAGGGTGAAAACTCCAAATGTGAGCCTTTTTAAGGTGTACCTAAGAAATATAAGGCCATGGAAATTATTTACAAGTGTCATTCACTCTCTCTCTCATATATTTTCATGGGAAAATGATGCTATTTTTTAGACCAAGTTTTAGGACTGACAAAAAGAGGATTTTTTTAGACTACAAACAATGATGGCTTCCTCTAAAAAGATTCTAGATGATTAGGACCAAAACGAATGATTTAAGATGAATGTCTAAAATCCTTCCCTCTCATCCTAATAATTATACCTGTCCCTAGTTAGTTATGGGACATTCAAATAGGTTCAAATTATGAAGGCAATTTTTTAAGCCAAGACTAGGAGTTTTATGCCACTTTTCATAGGTTTCATGAATTATATGGACACTTGGTCCTCCTAAAATTACATGGTTTATTCCATACCTCTTTAAAATGAAATTGTAACCCCTTTTCTTAGATTTACAAGTGTCCAAGTGACCTTTGGACTTCCCTTATCCTGCTTTCCTCTCAAAGGCTATAAATATCAACTCTTTGGATCTTTTCTGCACCCTCCATTGGTTGATGGTGAAAACCTGGTCAATTTTGTATTTGAATGTCTCTTGAAGCAATAAAATAAGTGAATTTTCTTACTTAAAATCTATAAAATTGAGTGTTGTTACAAATTTTTTGGTCTTGTCTAGTAGAAGATGATCTTTTCTAGCATGTTATCCTTGATTATCCACCAAGAGTATAGAAGAGTAATGTTATACCTTCTTGTACTAGCTAAAAGCATTGAATAGTGATGTATCCATGATGATTCAATCCATCAGTGGGAATACACTACCTTCTACCTATGAGATAGCCATCAATGTTGAGAATTGCCTTATTCAAGTAGGGAAGATTGCTCCTAGGCCACCAATGCCATTGTTCCCTGATTTGAAGCCTCCAAGTCAAGTTATATTACCTACCTTGGCTCCTTTGCCTAGTCAAAAATAGTCTACCATTACCCTCACCAATGAGATTCATGAAGTCAATATTTTGATCCAAAGTGTTACTAATGAATTGGTTTCCCTCAAAATGAAACAAGCTCAAATTTATAGGTCATATCAGTGCTAAAATCAGTTTGGGAAAACAAATAGGCCTCCTTTTCAAGGTAATAATCAAAGACAAGGTCAAATCACTCAAGCTAGACCTTACCAAAGTTATAATCCTAATGCCCCATCATCTTCCAAATCTCTTATTTCCACTCAAAATAACCTTTTTCAATAATAACAATGATATCCCTCCTATGACCAAAATCAAGACCAAGTTGACTATGCTAATGAGATGCATAAGCATGCCATGACTATTCAAGGTAATCAAGCATCTCTCAAGTTTCAAATTTTGGGGTACAAATGTAAAAATAGAATGCAAAGTGGAATGAAAACTTTAATGGAGAATGGATAAACACAATTTTATTCTACTCTCATAAATCATTTAGAGGGAGAGTTTTATGCTATCAATCATTTAGGGAATGCAAGTCATGTGAATGCTAGTGTGTCCTCTAACACTATGTCTAAGAAGAAGGTTGTTGAAGAGACACAAGGGGATAATCAAGGACCTATTTTGAACCCTATATCATTTACAATGGTGGTTGGGTCTAACTCAACCCCTAAGGTGAAATAAAATTAGAAGTTTTAGAATGTAAGGCCGGCTCCTACACATCCACCTTCACAAGCTACACCACAAGGTACTAATGCTTCCAAAGAGCCTTTCAAGGTGAGAAATCCTTATGTTAATGTTTTTGACCATGTTAATAAGTTAAATATGAATATTTCCTTATGGGATTAATTTTAAATAATGGAATAAAAGGATATGCTTCAAAAGCAATTTTAAGGACTAGGTAAGCAAGTTGGATTAGCTAGAAATGAGAATGGTGTCTTGGTGAATGGAACTCAACCCATTGATGGAAAAATGAAGATTGATAAGACTCCTCATTTTTATCTATATTTAATCATTTTTTATTTCTTATTTCATAATTTCATCATATATAGTGGGGCTAGTACTTCATTTATGCCCAAGTGTATATTGGATAAACTAGGCCTCAAGTATGAACCAATGGCTAAAGGAGTTTTACAGTTGGATGGATCACCAGTAAATACATTAGGAGAATTAAAGGATTTTAAATTTATTTTACATGATTTTCCTAATTTTTCCATCCCTCATGATGTGGTTGTGGCAAATTTACCTCCATACTTTACTCTTTGTTTGTCAAGATAATTTACAAGTAAGATAGGTGGATACTTGGAAGCTAATTGGTCCTATATGGTTCTTAAGACAAAGTATGGTACTAAGGTGAAGATTTAATTAGAGCATATCCATCACAATCACTTATATCCTTACATTCCTAAAGTGAAAAATGTCAATTATGCCTTTATTGATGAGGAAGAACTTCACATAGCTCAATATCCAACATCTTCTCTTGAAGAAGTTTTTGATTTGTATTTAGATGAATGGGGAGATGAACATTATGAGCATGATCCTTAAAAATTCATATAATAAGATAGACTTGGAGTGTATTTCATTCATTAGGAGGACTCTTTCATGCCAAAATTGATGAAGCCAAATGAAGACATGGATGGTTTATGACATCATTTCTTTGATGGATCTAGAAGCAAAGTGTGGGCAGGTGGTAGAGTAATGTTGGTTTCTCCATCCAAAGAAAGGTATATTTCTAATTTAAAATTTAAATTATCTTGTACTTATAATGTGGTATAATATGAGGCCCTCATTCATGGCCTTGAGTGGGTTAGGAAATGACGTGTGAAAGAGATACAAGTGTATGGTGATAGTGAGTTGATTGTGAATCAAGTAAGAGGAAAAAATGTGACTAAGAACTCTTTGCGTAAATCCTATAGGCATAGAGTGTGGGATCTTGTGGAGGATTTCCAAGATTTCAATATCTAATCCATCCCAAAAGAAGATAATAAACATGTTGATAGGTTGGTATCAATTGGAGCTTAGTTTCATGTTCTAAAGGGATAAGAAAAGATAAGAACCAACCACATCTCAAGGTGATTGTAAGGCCCTCCATACCTAAGAATGTCACTAATTAGAAAGTGTTTGATAGTGACCAACAAATAAAACTTTTCCTACAAGACGAGGCTGAGTTTTCTTCCAAGAATCAGTCCAAACTACAACATTAATATGAAGGGCAGATTATATAATTGAAGTCAAACAAGCTCCCTAAGGCTTAGTCATACTTGAGAGTATCTTAAATGATGATTACCCATTGAAGAAGGAAAATGTAAGCATGTCCAATAATCAATAAAATTGTGAGAAAGTAAAAATCTTCAAGGATAATTTGCTTGCACTTGGGAAGGTATGTACTAGTGAATAGAAACATGTTTTCATTGAGTTATGAAAGGATTTTTTTGATGTCTTTACATGGGAATATAGTGATTTTTAAGGGATTTGATCCAAAATTAGCTCAAAATACCATGAAGAGAGATGATAACTATAAGCCTATCAAGGAAATACATAGGCCAATCAATCCTAAGATTGAGCCTCTCATGAAGAAGGAGCTTACTAAGTTGATTGAGTCCAAAATCATTTTTTTTTATCAAGCATTCATCTTGGTTGGAAAACTTAGTCCCTATTAGGAAGAAGAATGGGGAAATCAGGTTATGTGTCAATTTTATAGATTTGAATAGAGTTTATTTAAATTACCATTACCCTCTTCCTTCCATGGAACAAATTTTGCAAGTTATGGTAGGTAGTGAAAGGTTTTTTCTCCTTGATGGATATTTTGGGTACAATCAGATTTTGGTGAAAGAAAGTGATCAATATAAGATGGCCTTTACTACTAAATGGGGTACATGTGCTTATAGGAAAATTCATTTTTATTTGTCTAATATTTTAGATACATTTTAACATGCAATGTATATGGCTTTTCAAGGACTAATAAATGATATTGTGTTGGTGTATCTTGATGATATCACAGTCTTTTTTAAGGATGAAAAGGATCACTTGAATCATCTTAGGTAGATTTTTGAGAGATGTAGAGAGTTTGGAATATCTCCTAACCCAAATAAGTGTGTTTTTTTTGTCCATGAGGACAATATTTTAAGACACATTATCTTAAAGAAGGGCCTATTCATAGATCCTGAAAGGGTAAGTGTAATTTTGGCATTGGCTTTGCCCAAACACAATAAAGGTTTGCATAGTTTCTTTGGGAAAATTAATTTCATAATGAGTTTCATTCCTAGTTTTTATAATTTATTCAATCCTCTAACCTCTATGCTAAGGAAAGATGAAGTGTTCAGTTGAACAAGAAGAAGGAAGGAGAGTTTGGAATAGATTAAACAAGTTATTTCCCAAGCTCTAACTCTTGCAAGTCCTAATTTCTCAAATGATTTCAACTTGTACACCTTTGTAAATGAGGAGGTAATCTCTACCATGATTACTAAATAAAATTAATAAAACTTGGAGCAGCCTATTTCCATGAAGAAGGAGCTTACTAAGTTGATTGAGTCCAAAATCATTGTTTTTATCAAGCATTGATATTGGTTGGTAAACTTAGTCCCTGTTAGGAAAATGAATGGGAAAATTAGGTTATGTGTCAATTTTAGGGACTTGAATAGATTTTATTTTAAGTACAATTACCCTCTTCCTTCCATGGAACAAATATTACAAGTTATGGTAGGCAGTGAAAGGTTTTTTCTCCTTAATGGATATTTTGGGTACAATCAGATTTTGGTGAAAGAAAGTGATCTATATAAGATATCCTTTACTACTAAATGGGGTACATGTGCTTATATTAAAAATCCTTTTGATTTATCTAATGTTGGAGATAAATTTTAACATGCCATAGATATGGCTTTTCAAGGACTAATAAATGACATTGTGTTGGTATATCTTGATGATATCACAGTCTTTTCTAAGGATGCAAAGAATCACTTGAATCATCTTAGGAAAATTTTTGAGAGATGTAGAGAGTTTTTAATCTATCTTAACCCAAATATTTTTGTGTTTTTTTTCCATGAGGGTAATATTTTAGGACACATTATCTCAAAGAAGGGCCTATCCATAGATCTTGAAAGGGTGAGTGTAATTTTGGCATTAGCTTTGCCTAAACACAATAAAGGTTTGCATAGTTTTTTTGGGAAAATTAAATTCATAAGGAGGTTCATTCATAATTTTTATAATTTATTCAAGACTCTAACCTCTATTCTAAAGAAAGATGAAGTGTTCACTTGGATAAGAAGAAGGAAGGAGAATTTTGAATAGATTAAACAAGCCATTTCCCAAGCTCTAACTCTTGCAAGTCCTAATTTCTCAAATGATTTCAAATTATATACCTTTTTAAATGAGGATTTAATATCTACCATGATTAATAAATCAAATTAATAAAACATGGAGTAGCCTATTGCCTTTTTAGTCAAGGTTTGTAAGGTTATGAGGTAAAATACACCTATGTTGAGAAGCAAGTAATTTTAGTTGTTAGAAGTCTAAAGAAGTTTAGGAATATTTTATCTAACAATAAGATTAAAATATTATTACCTCATATTAGTGTCAAATATTTCCTTTTGATCAGAGATTTTAATGAAAAAAGGGTTGGTTAGATTACAAAAGTGATGGAGTATGATGTAGAAATCAAGATAACCAAGTTAGTGAAAGGAAAGGGGTTATGTGAGCATCTTGATTTAGATTTGAAAGAAAAAAATATGTTGTTTTAGAACTTCATGATGACCCTATTATATTTTCACCTTCATCAATGAGGATTTAGACACAATATATGATTCATTTTCTTCAAACTAATGAGTATCCATAAGGTCTAGATAGAGTTAAAAGAATTTACTTTAGATTACAATCTATTCCTTATGTGATTGTTGATCAAGTGTTATTTAGTAAGGACTTATCAAGTGTGTTATTAAGGTGTTTTGAATAAAATTAAGTTGAGAAAATATTAATTTAAATTCATGATGGACCAGCTGGTGGTCACATTGCTCCAAGAACCATAGCTATTAAGATAATGAGAGATGGATATTTTGGCCTAGTTTGTTCAAAGACACCCATGCTTGGTTAAGGAAGTGTTAAAAATTTACTCTCTTTGATGGTAAATAAAATATTTCTACCTTTCCTCTTCATCCAATTCAAGTTGACCAACCCTTTACGCAATGGGGTTTAGATTTCATAGGCCTGATCAACTCACCTGCTAGTGTTAAACACAAGTGGGTGTTGACTGATACATATTAATTTCAAAGGTGGGTGGAGGATGTTTCTCTTAGGGAATAAAATTAAATTTTAGTCCTAGACTTATATGAAGGAAAAGTGACAAGTTTTGGGGATCCTTTGACAATATTTTAAATAATGCATTGGCTTTCCTTGGAATGAAGACAAGTGAATGGGCTTTAAAACATGGCATCTATTTTAGTACTTCATCTAACTATCATCCATAAGGGAATGGACTAGATGAGTCCACAAATAATAATCTAATCAAGGTCATAAAGAGGATAATGGAGGAAAACCAAAGGACTTGGCATTCTAAGTTGAAGATAGCTCTTTGGGCTGATATGATTACCCCCAAGAGAGAAATTGGAAACTAATCATATACATTTGTTTATGGGACAAAATATAGACTACCTATTTCACTTGAGCTACCAGCCTTAGATCTCACTTATCATCTAGAGTTGATGGAGAAGGAAAGCATGGAAGTTAGGTTGTGTGAGTTGATGGAGCTTGAGGAAATAAGAAATCAAGCTATGCAAACTATAAGAGCTCACCAAGATCAAACAAAGAGATAATTTGACAAGAAGGTGATGCCAAGAAGTTTCCAAGAAGGTGACATTGTTCTAAAGTGGTTGTAGACACCAAAAATCTAAACACTATAATTCCAAATATTGAAATACCCTTGGACCACCTCAAGACCCCCTTAGGCCCAACCTTGATCTTTTGACCCCTAACCTAACCCAACCCACCTAGCCTATGTTAGTTTGACCTTGTATCTTAACCTACCATTTTAACCCAAACTTTACATTTGTACTTTGACCATCAATGATCACCCTGACCACTGATGATCACCCTAACCATCAATGATCAGCCTAACCATTGATGGTCAGGTTCCCACTACCTGAACATTAAACATGAACATCACTCTACCTTGATTTTTTTTATAATTAGCTTACCCATATCTATATGCAAATTCATGTATGATCAATTTAATTTTATATTATCTCTTGAACCTCTTATTTAACATTTGAGCCTCTCCTCTTTTTCCTATTTAAAGAGAAGAGAAGAAGAGAACTAGGAGGGAGAGAGATCAGGTAAATAGATCATCAAAAGGCAAGATCTAGAGAGAGGACAAAGATCAAGATCAATCATCAACTTCTTATGCAAGTTTCTCTTCATCAAAAATCATCTTCAACAAATTCCAAAACTTCTCCAAGCCATCAATCATAAACTTTCAAACCCTAAGCTAAGTATATTATCCTTGTTTCAAGTCTTAATTATTTATTTTATAAATTCCACCCATAACATCTTTTTAGTCATATAATTAACTAACCCTTGAACCATCCACCTCTGAGTCTTACCCTTTACCTAAAAACCAATATCTAACCCAAACCCACCTTGTAGAACCATTCTACAACCTCAACCAAGTAACCTTCTTGACCCGAACCAAAACTAATAGTAATCATTCATGATCACCCTAACCATAAATGATTACCCTAATGGTTGATGATCACCCTAACCATCGATGATCACCTTGACTGCCAATGATCACTATGTAAACCAAATACCCAAAATCAACAAGCAAAAACCACTTCTCAACCTTAACCAAAACCCTATTATTGACTTCTATCATAATATAGACCAGAAAAAGAAATTTGACCATACCTAAACTATATTTTGATAGTTTGGGATTCACTTTAATGTTATCTTGTTAATCTAAGCATTTATTCTAAATAGTATTTATTTAACCTAAATTAAGTACTTTCATTTATGTTATGCAATCTTATTTTATCATCATTAACTTATCTTAAAAGGTGGATTGATAGCCTCCAAGGAAGTCATATACTTTTTGGATCTAGATCGATAGGCAATCTACCTTCCTACCTAACTAATCAACCATTTTTTTGAGTGTTTTCTTATCTTTAGGTCATCCTCCCAAGGCAAAGAGTAGCACTCACAACCATCTGGATCATAGAGCACAAACCAAATCCATGTTTTTTAACCATACTCGTATCAAGTTTATTTAATTTCTTTCTTTAGAACTTAAGCAAAAATTTATGTGAAACATTCTGGCATGCCTGGCGGGACCTTGAGTCTCTACTCGTGCTTTTCTTTACATTTATATGTTTTTATCTCTATCCACACTCATAATTAAAACTAAAATTTATTTTGGGATTAAAATCAAGTGCATCCATTACTTGCTTCTAATTTTAGCTCATTTTAAATTAAAGCACAGTAATCTTATTGTAGCATCATATTTAATGCACACACTAAACCAAATCACGTTCATCAATAAAACATCAAACAAACTTGAGACAAGGTCTGACTAGGATTTCATCACCTAGAAGTAGCCTTACCCTTTCTTAGCGATCTCATTTGGAGTTCATTAACAAGGGGAGAACCAAATCAGCTCTTTGGTTGAGTATAAACTCTAGATATCAATATATATTAGCTAAGCACCTGACACCCTTATCACTGTGGTGTGTGAAGTCAAGGGATAGGCCCTAATACCAAGCCATGTATTAATTCTAATATATATTCTTTTGAGTACCTAAATAACCTAAAACCAACCATAGACTACTTCTATAGGACCTAATTTACAAGCCGATTTATATCACACTTTCTTATAACTTAAAGCATAAGCCAAAAGCGAGATTAAAATTAACCATAGGATTTAACATACTCTAGCATGTGTTACATTTCTTTGATCATTTTATTTCTTTCTCTTTGTTTGAGTTATAAGGAATCTAACTCTTTTTGGTAACCTTATATCATCTTACCTTCACTTACCTCATCTCTATTACCTTGTTCAATGGGGAGCCCATCTATATTCTCTCTAGGAGATCTTAACTTTGTTAAACTCTTAGAAGACAACCCTCATGCCTTAGGATGTTACCTTACATCAAGAGCTACTTATACACCAAACCCTACCTATAACCAACCCAACCTTACCTATAATCAACCCAACCATTCTTATAACCAACATAACCTCACCTACAATCAACATAACCTCACCTACAATCATCCTAATCTCACCTACAATAAACCTAGCCTCACTTACAACCAACCCAACCTTGCTTGCAATCAATTAAACCTCAATTATAACCAATTAACAACCTTTAAGCAACCACTTGATCATCACCTCAGTTAACTAATAACCTTTTAACCCTTATTTGATCCTTGTCATAACCCACCTCAATTATCTCAACCTCACCAATCTTTGGGTTACCTATCCCAACCATCATATCAATTACCTCAACCATATCAAACTTTTGATTACCTACCTCAACCATCATATTAATCACCTATACCCCCTTTTTGGCAACCTTATTTGTCTCAAAACCAAGACTTGGTATATCCCCATAGTCATACCACCCATAACTATCAACCCAAGTACTATTAAACCAACCACTATCAACCTACCTTATCAACCCCATCAAATCCAACTAATGACTATCAACCTACCATATTAAACCAACCAACCATATCAAACCTACCCACCATATCAACCATGTCAAAACAATCAAATGCATCAAACTCATCCAACCTCTCAAACAAACCTACCTTATCCAACCAACGAAACTTTTTAAACCCACCAATCTTATTAAACCAACCAACCTCACCAAATCAAACCAATAACTATCAACCACATTTTTCCAACCTACCAACCTTATCAAGTGTAACCAACCCATCAAATAACTCAAACTTCTTAAATCAACCAAACTTATTCAACCAACCAACTTTACCAAACCAACCAACTAGCTCACAACCTCAAGAGCCATTGGTGCACCCTCTTCCTAGGTAGTATACCCTACTAGGAGAATTATATGCCTTGATCCTTGATAAACTTTTAAGTGATTATATCATTATACTCCCTCAAATAAATCCTATCAATGTTTCTCTTCCAAAACCCATTTGCTTCATAGATAATGAGTTTTGTATGTATCATTGTATAAATGGACATGTGGTAGATGGATGTGGGTATTTTAAGATGATCATCCAAAACCTTATCAATCAAAAGGAGGTTCCAAATGATATTCTCCATGTTTCCCCCAACCTAGCCTTAAATGTTTTCAAGTAATCATTTATTGAACCTCTTTTTGTACCCATTATTATGCAAGCCCATGACCAAATCTCTCAACACAATAAGGTCCCTTCATTAGATTTGCTTCTTAGTGCATATATAACTAGGGGAACTATAATCAAAACCCTAACTGATCCACTTGTTAACCAAGTACACCCTTTTTAACTTCCTTTTAAAATCATCACTAAGGATGAATCAAACTTAAACCACCCACTTGTTGACCAAGAAGAGCCTTCTCAACTTTCTTTTAAAACCATCATTAAAGAAACCAACCCACCTCTTCTACTTTCCCTTTTAATGGTTCCAACCCAAGCTAAAAACACCTCTTCTATAACTAAACCCAACCCAACCTTAATTAAAATCAAACCCATTCAATTACTCTATAATCTACTATTTTTCATCTACCTAATGGCATTGTCTTTCATTTGATTCCCTTTTCAATAGGATCAAATATTTGTTAGCTTACCTTACCAAACAAACTAGATAAATAAGTAAACCCAACCAACAAGTTGAATCAACCACCCATCCTACCTCCCTTAACCAATCAAACCAACCTCTAAACAAAATCAATCAACCATGATCAACCTAAATTTTAATCCAACCATAAGCAATTTATCTATCAACACAAATCAACATCAACCCTCCATTCCAAATTTCTTGAATCTTAGCTACCCTTTTATCCAAGCTACCCACACCTCACCTAAGTTCCCTCATTGGGAAAATTTGACACTCTTGTCCACCCCACATATATTTTAATATGATGCTATCAACATCATTTATGGACCTCAAACCTATCCAAATATAACCCAACAATGTTTTCATCACCATAGCACCATAACAATGATATTGCTTGAACCACCACCTATAAACATGACCTACTAACCAATAACAACTAACAACTAATACCCCCTTTTTGGGGGTGGATGAATTCATCTTCACCCCTCCTAAACCCTCTTATTAAATAACACCTCACCTTGGGATCATTTTCCCATCTTCCATCATCCATGGAAAGAGCAAACTGGGGGAACTTTCCCTCCATATGGCTTTGACCATTTATCAACCCAAACCATACCTTAACAATTAACCAAACTAACCCTTGGTATTTTTGCCTCAATCTATCAACCAACCAACCCTAAACTATTGGATATTACCTTTCTCTTTCACCCAACCAAACTTATTGGATAATTACCTTCTCCCTCAACCATTGGAAATTACCCTTCTCCACCAACTTATTTAGGAGTCACCCTCTCCCCAACCTTTAAAAATTACCTTCTCCATCAACCCAACCTAAACCAAGTGGTATACCAAATTTGGGAAACCCATTTGGACACCCCCCAACCTATTTAAGATTCACCTTCTCCCCTAACCATTGGATATTACCCCTCTCCACCACCTAATGAACCATTGTAGATTACCCTACTCCACCAAACTATCACCTAACTAACCTCACCTTTTTTTGTCAACCTAAATCTTTTCCATATCTCATCAAGTGTTGGAAAGTAATTGGGGGACATCTACTCTCCTGATTCATGTCAACCATCTATGTAAGCATGGATCTAGGGCATATCAAAACTTAAACCCCTAGATGCTTTGTGTTCACACCATGTTCTTTTGTTAAACCAAGTTCTTGGCCACCTTGTGTGTAACTTAAGTTCATCACTTAATTTAAAACCACATTCATCATCTTATTTTTAAGGGTAACTGAATACAACCAAATCATGTGATTATCTATTACAATCATAGCTTAATCTTGAACTATGTGTACCATGGCTATACTCATTGCATGAATCTCATGATACTTTTTATCCCTCTTCAAGATAGATTCCCATGGTCATTATTACCTAAACCTCTTTTCACCTATTAAACCTTCTTGTGCTATTGGTTTTGCCTTCTTAAAGGTAACCCCTTGAGCATGTTTAAACAAGTTTATCTTAAGTAAAATCAAACAAAATGCAAAATAAATATCATAGTCAAAAACAAATCATGGGTCATTCTTAGCATTCACATATTGTTCCCTTCAAAGACAACTATTAAAAACTTATACAAAATTGCAAAACATAAGGTGGACTACTCCCTCAAAGGATAGCTATCAAAATAATTTAAACTAAGTAGATAAACTTAGACCACTCCCTTGAAGGATTGCTAGGTATAACATTTGTCAAAGCTAGCAATTTCTTGGAAGCTTCTTGCATCGATCAGCTTCCCTAACCCTCCAAGCAAAATCAAAATAAGAAAAATATCCATAAGAAAAAATAAAATAATTTTGAAAGTTTCAATTGGCTCTCATAAAATCAATAATCTAGGAAAGCTACAATCAACTCTCATAAGTACACTTCTTTCATTAATCAGTCTATACTTTATATGACATAGACTTGTTTACAATGACTCTTTTGAAACCAATAGAAGAAGCATGATAGTCTCATTAGAAGGTTCCATTTTCACCCATCTCCCCTTTATACATTATAAGTAAGGTATTTTGAGCTTACTTGACACTACGTGATCAAGGCACTTCTTTTAACCAATGAACTAACACCAGTGCAATGCATAAATGGGGCATATTTTCATAAGCCCACTCATCTTGTTGTTATGGAGAATTAAACCTACTCCTACTTTCATGACAACCTTATAAAGATGTATATCTTTCTTTTTTAGGTTCATTAATGCCCCAAGTTACCCACCTTACACCCTCTCACCAAGAAATGGGGTACCTTTTTACCAAACCAAGTGGTACCCAAAATTGGATAACCAATTTAAATACCATCAACCATTAGAGATTACCTTTCTACATAAGCTAACCACTAGAAATCACTTTTCTCCACAACCCAACCTTACCTTTTTATACCATTACCTAAAATAATCATTAGAGATCACCTTTCTCCACCAACCACACCCATCCCTAGAGTCTACTTTCCCCACCCACCCCTAGAGTCTACTTTCTCCACCCACCTCTAGAGATTACTTTCTCCACCCACCCTGGCCACCTAATTATCTTTCCATTGGTCCATTTTAGCCCAATTAGAACATTTTTTTGATGATTTTTGTTTGGTATTTTTACCATAGTGATAACATTACCATGTTGACCACCTTTTTAACTTACACCACCTCTCATAGACCAAACTCACTTGTGTCTCTTTTAGAGCACGTCTTACCTCAGATACCTAAGACACTTGACCAATTTGTGTTTTCACCAAGGGCACTTCCTACTTTAAATACCCACTAAATCACATACGAGAATTATGTTTATGAGTATTTCTAGTTGCCATGCCTAAATACGGTCACATGGTCTACTTATCACTTGTCCTTCTAGTACTAACCTTTATTTTTACTAACTATGGTAACCTAATCTATGCATGATCTTGGCTATCACACCTTTTTATCATACTTTATGTGCTTATTTACACTTCAGTACCCAACCTCTCATTCACCCATTTTTATCATCAACTACCCACTTATCAACCCCATAATCACTTCTTTTTTACCTCATTCACTTCTAATTTGAGGGAGAACACCTCCTCCCACACTCGGGGCAACCAAACCTTCAACCTATACTCTATTTTTATTTTTCAGCTCATTGGTTCAAGATACATAACAAAATGGGGTAAAATGTAGACACCAAAAATCCACACACTATGATTCCAAATGCAGAAATACCCCTAGACCACCTTAGGACCCCCTTAGGCCCCACCTTAATATTTTGACCCCTAACCTAACCCAACCCACCTAGCCTAAGTCAGTTTGACCTTTTAGCTTAACCTACCCTTTTAACCCAAACTTTACCTTTGAACTTTGACTATTGATGATCATTAAGACCACTAACGATCACCTTGATCATCAATGATCAGCTTGACTACCAATAATTAGGTTTCCACCATCTACACATTAAACATTCACATCACTCTACCTTACTTTTTTATAAGTACCTTATCTATATCCATATGCAAATTCATACATGATGAAGTTAATTTTAGAGTAGCTCTTGAACCTCTTGTTGAACCTCTCCTCTTTTTCCTATATAAAGAGAATAGAAGAAGAGAATTAGGAAGGAGAGAGATCAAGTAAGTAGATCATTAGGAGGCAAGAGAAAGAGAGAGGATAAAGATCAAGATCAATCATCAACTTCTTGTACAAGTATCTCTTCATTAGAAATCATCTTCAACAAATGTCAAAACTTCTCCAAGCCATTTACCATCAACTGTCAAACCCTGAGCTAAATATATTGTCCTTGTTTCAAGTTTCAATTATTTATTTTAGAAATTCCACCCATAACCTCCTTTTAGTCATCTAAATCACTAACCCTTGAAATAGCCACCTATTAGTCTTACCCTCTACTTCAAAACTAATATCTAACCCAAACCCACCTTAAAAAACCATTATATAACCTCAACCAAGTAACCTTCTTGACCCAAACCAAAATTGACAATAACCATCAACGATCACCCTAACTATCAATGATCACCTTGACTGTTGATGATCACCCTAACCATTGATGATCACCTTAACTATTAATGATCACCTTGACCATCAATGATTACCATAACCATCAATGATCACCTTAATCATCAATGATCATTATGTAAAACTAGACACCCAAAATTAGCAAGCAAAAACCACTTCTCAACCTTAACCAAAACCCTATTTTCTTGACTTCTATCATAATACAGACCAAAAATAACAAATTTACAATAACTAAAATATATTTTGATATTTTTACATTCACCTTAATGTTATCTTATTAATCTAAGCATTTATTCTAAGTAGTATTTATTTAACCTAAATTAAGTACTTTCATTTATGTTATATAACCCTCTTTTATCAGCATTAACTTGTCTTAAGAGGTGGATTGATAACCTCCAAGGAAATCATGTACTTATTATATCTATCTTTCTAGGAAATCCACCTTCTTACCTAACTAATCAACCATTTTTTTTAGTGTTTTATTATCTGTAGCTCATCCTCCCAAGCCAAAGAGGAGCTCTCACAACTATCTAGATCATGGACTGTAAACCAAATCCATGTTTTTCAACCATACCTATATAAATTTTATTTTTTCTCTTTATTTAAAACTTAATCAAAAATTTATGTGAAATAGTGGGATGAAGATAGGGCTAAACCTGGAAGACACACAAATTTTGATGCCTTGTGGAGTGGCCCTTATGTTATTACCCAATGAAAGCAACACAATGCTTTCCAACACTCAAAGTTGGATGAAGAGGAGATTCATATCCAAATAAATTGGATATATCTCAAACATTGTTACAAAGGTCCTCCTCTCTCCTTATACATAGTTATTATTTTCTTTGTTTTCCCTAAGTGCTTATGCACATGTGTGAGTGTTGTTTGTGTCTTGCTTTGTCTTGTGTTTTTTTGGTGTGTTGTGGTTGTTTTTGTGTGTTTTAGGAAATTCCTTTCTATTTGTCTTTAATAACTCATTGACTTCCTTGGCCCATGATAGGATATGGCTACTAGTCCTTAGTATAGTAGGCATACTACCCCTATGAGTCACTAATTTATTGACCAAATTTGACTTTTAGGTCAAATTGGGGCACCCCTAAGTAAAAATCTAACCTTTAGGTGTTTTATGGGGTTAAAAATTATGTCACAAGGTTTTTTATAGGTTAATTAATATCATTTGATGTTATACTAGCCATGATCCTTAGTTATTTTAGTCCTTTTACTCATTTTGGGTCATTTTGAGGCCAAAAAAGGTGCATTCAATGAGTTGTATAGATTTATTGTGAAGTGTGAAGGTGTCAAAACATTATGTCATGTCCCATGTGTCCTTAGAGGTCTTAATTAACTAACATAGCTGAAAATTGGTACGTTCATCAAAAGAAAAGGTAAATTCCTTGAGAAAGGAGAAGAAAATGGCACTTATATGGCCCATGGAGAAGTGTGTCACATGAGAAAAGACCATACAATGCCTCTTTAGCTTCCCCATCCTTAGTTCCATATTTTAATTGATCTAAAAGTATGATTTTTGGCCCAAAACCATTCTACTCCTTTTTCACCCTTCTTAGTACGCACAAGTGACCTGTAGGTTTGTACTTGGTATGGTCAGCATAAGAGGTTTCAAGAAAAATGATCTTGGGGGTGTATTATAAAATAATTTAGATTCCATTTTATGTTTAGTTATAGATCAATGTTGGTCTGACCTTTATGAACCATTCCTAAGAAGTTGACCTTTCAAATCTGCGTGCTAATCTATGCACCTTATAGATTTTGCTCTTATTTTTGAAATTCTATACAATTCACTTGTTAAGATTGGTTCTAGAGGAGGCTTATTCCCATCTCTAATCTTATTCATGATTGGTATCACATTTGGATTTGATTTGATGAGCCAACAAACTTAGTTTGTGAGGAGTGAAGGAATGAATTTGCATTCATTTTTGCCTTATTCTAGAATGTTGTTATTTTGTATAGGTTTTATGTGAATGGAAAATGATGTTCCACATTATTTAGATCCATATTATCACACCTTCCCATTTTTGGTTTCATCACATCATACTTTGGATCAACTTCCCACCTTGTCTTTCTCCATTGTCAATTCTTTACCCAACTTCAGTTGTAGTCACATGTATAAGCTTCATCAACTTGTTCATAAAATGGAAATTGAGGTATATCCATTCTCCAAGCCATAAATAATTGGAAAGATTTCATTTAGATGCATGGAAAGGGTGAAAGTGTGTTCACAAGTTCATTCACTATGCTAAAACAGTCATGAAATATGTTACCTACCTTATTCCAGGTAATTGTAGATGATTTCCATGTTAAAAGGAATGTTTGAATCTTGTTTCAAGAGGTCATTATTGTCAATAATGTGGGTGGAATGTTGATAATATGTTTGAGCTACCCATGAGGCCTTTTTGTCTACCTTTTTGCTCTATTTCACACTCACTAAGCATATCTAGCTCATTTTCACCTACAGGCATTTGATGATGACATCATCAAAGCCTTAGTATAGGTTTCAATCCTTATGAGAGGTGAAAGGTTCATTTTAGGGTATTGAGAGAGTCCTTGGACCATTTAAATCAATGGATAATGCATTTAGCTCATTCTATGATAACTAGAGAAGCTTTACTACCTATCTATAAGAATACTCACCTATAGGTGTACTAACAGAGCTTTAGGTATTCTTGTGTGAAGGATTGAATCATGTAGGAAGCATCCTTTTAGTATCTAATATGAAATTTGACCATTTCAAACTTATTTTAACTATTAAAGGGACAAAATTGTGTGTAATTATCTGAAGGATACAAGGAATTGAGTTTAGGGAAGCTTTCCCTAAAATAACTAAATAGAGCTCAAAGGGGTTTTAGTAGACCCCTTATGACATATTTTCAAAAGGATTAAAATCATAAAATGAGGTTAATCTTGTAGCCTCTAGTGTAGATAAGAGATCTACCAAAGGTGTTAATTATAAATTCAATGCAAGGTGAAATTTGAATACCTCAAAGTTGCCCTAAAAGACATTGAAATCCTACAACAATATCTACAGTTTAAAAGCTTAAATGATATTTGACATCCTAAAAGCAAATAAGACAAAAAATCATGATTAGCATAGTTTGAATAGTTAAATGGTATGCAAAATGGCATGGAGGCCATCAGTATAGGGTTGATGAATGATTTGCAAGCTTCATGAGTGTCTATAGGTGTCCCTTGTATGGAAAATTCACACCTATAACAAGGGTATCTAGTCAGGATAGTGACTTAAAGTTGATGCCAAAGTGGTGTTTTAGGATTAATAGGTTGAGTGAAGGTTAAATAATTCATTTTGTGACCAAAAGGGGTTTTAAGAGGAGTCTTTTAACTTCTTGAACAAGCTAAATAGAGGCAGAAGACACCTACAGGAATCAACAAGCAGGGTTGTCTCAATCATGGTAAAAGGGAACCCAATTATGAACCCAAGGAGAATACAAGGTGATCACAATATATAAGAAGATATAAAACGTTTATTTTTCTCAAAGGGGGTTTAAGTAAGTTCCTTTTATATCATGAACAATCTAAGTTAAACCCTTGTATGCACCTATAATAGGTTATTAAGGGTAGAGTACCTCAATTAAGGTAGTGACCTAAAAGTTAGTGATACGATGGTGCCCTAAGACTTTAAAATGAGAATAATAGTGTGACATTATGACTTAGAGGTATTTAGTTAAGACCTTTTCACATCATGATTGAGCTCAATTGAAGCCTAATACACACCTATAGCATGGTATCTTAGTCAACAGATAGTGAGGAACTCATTTGTAGCCAAAGGTGCTTATGATGGAGTAAAAATGAGTTTGGGAAATTAAAAACATGTGATCATCTCAATATAGTGACTCCATAAACTAAAAAAGGAGAAACAAACTTTCAAAAGTCCTAAAACCACTATATTCACCTACAATAGGGTGTAAGCTAGTGAAGGTAGGATAAGGGATGAGCTTGTCTAGGGAGAAGAAGAGGGTAGGTTAGGAGTTGTTTCAACTTTTAAAAATGGTATAGAGAGTTTTATATCATCTAAAAAACATGATAAACCATTCAAAGGTGAATAAAACATGATTTAATGGCCTAGACCTTCAAGGATGCAAACATGCATATTAGGTATGGTTTAGGCCTAAAGCCCAAGTGGGGGGTCAGTATTACTTGTAATATCAGATGGGCATTCTAATTCATGGAAGAATGTTTATATATATATATATATATATATATATATATATATATATATATATAATATCAGATGGGCATTCTAATTCATGGAAGAATGTTTATATATATATATATATATATGTATATATATATATATATATCTGTGTGTGTGTCTGTGTGTGTGTGTATATATATATATACATATATATATATATACATATATATATACATATGTATATATATATATATATGTATATATATATATATGTATATATATATATATGTATATATATATATATATATGTATGTATATATATATATATATATGTATACATATATATGTATGTATATATATATGTGTGTGTGTGTATATATATATATGTATATGTATATATATATATATATATGTATATATATATATATACATACATATATAATAGGTGTTTTCAATCTCTTGGAGGTCAAAATAACCCACAATAAATCCACTTTTGGCTTGAAACTAATTCAAGCCTACATGTAGTCAATGTTATAAAAGTTTACCTTGGGGTTTTAGATTTTTGAAGATGCTAGAGAGGTCATTTTGACCTAAACTTTTGTGAAAAGGGTACTAATGACCCAAGAAACACCCTCATGTAAGTAGTTTATTTATAAAATTAAATAACATATCATTTATTTTGTCTCAAAGGTATGTCACTTTCAATCCTACACAAAGGTTAAAAAAGGGATAAAATGTGACCTAAATGGGTGTTCGGTGCCTTGGAAACATCATGTGATGATGGAGGATGATGTAATGACCTGAATTGAGTTGGAAACAACATGAATTTGTCCTAGTTTTTATTATAAAACATGAGATACTATTGGTGAATAACCATATGCAGCCAAAACCCCAATGGTCTCAATTAGGCCTAATTGGTGAAACGGAAGAAGGGATGAGAAGGAGCACTTGGAAAGCTGTAGTTTCACTTTGTAGGTGGAAAAATATATAGGTAAGCATAAATATAATTCCACAAAGGGTAGAAGCCTTATGAGAAGGTCTAGATCCTCAAAGGTGTAGGCAAGCTTGTTAGACAAGGTTCAAGCCTAGGGCTAATTGGGGGTCCACCATCATTTTTGGATTTTGGTGAGTGTTATAGATGGTGGGATCATGTTTATGAGGTGGAATTAGACATTTTTGAGCTTATCATATATAGAATAACCTATAGGAAAGATAATTATATCCCTGACAAAGTCCAAGCATGTAGGAAAATAGGAAAACAAGCTCGAGGGGGTGCCTTCAAGTGCTCATATATTTTTTAAATATTTGCATGGGAAACAAAGGAATTTGGAGAGGTTTTTAGGGTCCATTAGAATCAATTTTATAGCATTTTTTTGAAATTCCAACTTCAAATATTTATTCACAAAGCTTAAGATCTAAAACTACCTAAAACCCTAATAAACCTCATCTAGGACCAGATGGAGAAAACAATATTAGAAAGCTATCCTAACAACATAGTTTAGAAATGAAATATATTGGATGATGTAGAGGACTCCCTCGTTATATCTCCCACTAAGATGAGTTGTATAGAATTGTATGGATAGGGTGTAAAATAGAGTATTTTTTACTATTTTTTGTGTTTTAAAGGTTGTAAGAGGTTTCAAAAGATGTAATCAAGTTTGGAGGAAGGATATAGAATTTTTATAACCCACCATGGTCATTTAATTCTCATGAAAAGATTAAAATAATAGCCTTCATCTCAGTCAGTCAAAATTGGCATAGTAAACACAAGGGTGATAAGGGTGAAAACTCCAAATGTGAGACTTTTTAAGGTGTACCTAAGTAGTCTAAGGCCATGGATAGTCTTTCCAAGTGTCATTAAATCCCTTGCATGGATTTTTATGGGAAAATAATGCTATATTTGAGGCCAAGTATGAGGAGTGATAGAAAAGAGGAGTTTTTTAGACTGCAGGTAGTGATGGCTTCCTCTCAGATGTTTCTAAATGATTAAGACTAAAAATAATATATGGAGAAGAATGTTTTAAATCCTTACATCTCATCCCAATCATCATAATTTTCCCTAGTTAGTTGTGGGACTTTCAAACAAGGTCAAATTATGATGGTAGTTTTTTAAGCCAAGACTAGGGGTTTTATGCTACTTTTCATAAGTTTCATGACATGTATGGACACTTCATCCTCCTAAAATTACATAGTTTGTTCTATACCTCTTTAAAATTTAATTTTAACCCCTTTTTTTATATTTAAAATTGTCTAAGTGACCCTTGGAATTCTCTTCTCTTGCTCTTCTCTTAAAGGCTATAAATATTGACTCCTTTAGCTCTTTTTGGTAGCCTCTATTGGTTAATGGTGAAACCCTAGAAAATTTTGTACTTGAATGTCTCTTGAAATAATAAAATAATTGAATTTTCCTACTTACATGTACAATTTAGTTTTGTTTCAATCTTGTTGGTCGTGTCTAGTAGAAGATGATCTTTTCTAGCATGTTATCCTTGATTGTCCACCAAGTGTGTAAAAGAGTAATTGTTACAAGTATTTGTTAGTGTTATATTTAAACTTTATAAGTGTTTCATGACTATATTCTCTCAAGGAATCATTAATTTCCCTCCTAAGTATCAAAATATCTTCTTTAACCTAGCTTATGAAACACTTATGTAAGAATCTATCTTGTGTTATGAGTTTTGTGTAAGAGAAGCTTTATTTTTATCTAAGTAGTATAAGTTCAGTCAATAGGAGGAAATATAATATTGGTACATCACATTTTTTTATATTTATTAGTATTTTTCTTAACCCTTTTCATCTAAATTTCATAGGCAAGAAAGTACTTCAAAGAGTGCATCAAAGAAACTAGCCCTTCTAGAGATTCATCTCATCAAATTGTCACCCATAGCAAGAGAGATGTTTCCATTATGCCACTTGGATGAGGAGAGCTAGTCATCTCTTCAAGGAGTGCAGATCTAAGTGACAATAGTTTTTAGCATGCCCGATGGGACTCTAAGTCCTAAAAGATTATCCAAGATTGTTGTTGGTCTTGGCATAGTTATAGATACAAGAACATCTACACTCAGTACCTTATGACTCCACTAAAGTTTTCAACTCTATGGTTATTGATTAGTCCCTAATTTCCATGCCAAAGGTGACTGATAGGTCTTCTACTAAAGGTATACCCTTTGAGTTTGTGCAATTGCCTTTGTATTTTGTCAAAAGGTTTAGGTTTGTGAATACTCATCCTTATTCAAGAGAGTTGGTGTTTAATAAGTCCAAGTTCTTACTAATTTCAACCTATAATACTCATATTATACATTAAAATATGAATATAAACCAATATTTTGACCTTTTACTAGATCAATTCCTTTGAATCTTTCCCAATATGACCAAATTCCAGGAGTATCCCTTAAGAGTGTTCCATATTTTAGTGGAGAAGGTCCTATTACTGCCATTAAACACATTAGAAACATAGAAAAATTATAAAATATCCATAATATCACTCAATATAATATGTTTATTAGCTTATTGGCATTGTCTTTCAAAGGTAAAGCTTTAGATTGGTATGGGACTCTACCTAAAAAAATTATTGGTTCATAGGATGAACTAGGAGATCTATTGACTAAGAGGTTTGGAAAGAAGAGTGATCATATATCACTAGCTAATAAATTGACCATTATCAAGAGGGCACCATAAGATGTTATGAAATAATTTAACACTAGATTTCAAAGAACATGGGATAGGATCCTAGTCATTATGAGGCCTACCCCAAATTATGCCTTCTTGTACTATCTAAAAGCATTGATTAGTGATGTATCCATGATGATTCAATCCATGGGTTTTAATACACTACTTGTTGCCTATGAGATATCCATAAATGTTGAGAATTATTTTATTCAAGTAGGGAATATTACTCCTAGGCCACCAATGCCATTGTTCCCTTATTTGCAACCTCCTAGTCAAGTTTCATTACCTACCTTGGCTCCTTTGCCTAGTCAAAAAAAGTATGCCATTGCCCCCATGAATGAGATTAATGAAGTAAAGATTTTGATCCAAAGTGTTACTAATGAATTGGTCACCCTCAAAAGGAAACAAACTCAAATTTATGGTCCATATCAGTGATATAATTAGTTTGGGCAAATAAATAAACCTCTTTTTCAAGGTAATAATCAAGGACAAGGTCAAATCACTTAAGCTAGACCTTACCAAAGTTATAATATTAATGCTGCATCATCTTCTAAATCACTTATTCCCACTCAAAACAACTTTGTTCAATAATAACCATGTTATCCCTCTTATTACCAAAATCAAGACCAAGTTGCCTATGCCAATGAGATACATAATCAAGCCATGACTGTGCAAGGTAATCAAGCATCTCAAGTTTAAAATTTGAGGTGCCAATACAAAATAGAATGTAAATTGAAATGGATAATGGAAAAACACAATCTTATTCTACTCTCATAAATTATTTAAAGGGAGAGTTTTGTGATATCAATCATTTGGGGAATGCAAGTGATGTGAATGCTAGTGTGTCCTCTAAAACTAGATCCAAGAAGAGGGTTGTTGAAGAGACACAAGGGGATAATAAAGGACCTGTTTTAACCCCTATATCATCTATAATGGTGGGTGGGTATAACTCAACCCCTAAGGTGCAAGAAAATTAGAATTTTTAGAATGTAAGGCATGCTCCTACACATCCACCTTCACAAGCTACACCACAAGATACTAATGCTTCTAAAGAGCCTTTTAAGGTGAGTAATCATTCTATAAATGTTGTGGATCAGATGAAGAATTTACATATGAACATTTCCTTATGGTATTAATTAACAATACTGGGACAAAAGGATATGCTTCAAAAGAAACTATAACGACTAGGTAAGCAAGTTGGATCAGCTAGAAATGAAAATGTTGTCTTTATGAATGGAACTCAACCCATTGATGGACAAATAAATAAGACTAATAATAATCCTCATTTTTACCTATCTTTAATAATTGGTGATTTATTAGTTCACAATATCATCCTAGATAGTGGGGCTAGTACTTCAGTTATGCCCAAGTGTAGAGTAAATAAACTAGGCCTCAAGTATGGACCAATGGCTAAAGGAGTTTTACAATTGGATGGATCACCAAAAAATACCTTGGGAGTAGTCAAGGATTTAAAATTGATTTTACATGTTTGTCCTAATTTTCCCATCCCTCATGATGTGGTTGTGCAAGATTTACCTTCATACTTTGCTCTTTGTTTGTCAAGAGAATTTATAGCTAAGATAAGTGGATACTTGGCAGCCAATTTCTCCTATATGGTTTTTAAGACAAAGCACGGTACTAATATGAATATTAAATTAGATCCTATCCATCACAATCACTTAGAGCCTTACATGCATAAAGTGGAAAATGTCAATTATGCCATTATTGATGAGGAAGAACTTCACATAGATCAATCTCCAATATCTTCTCTTGAAGGAGTTTTTGATTTGTATTTAGATGAATGGGGAGATAAACATTATGCTCATGATTTTTAAAAATTCATAAAGGAATCTAGTCTTGGAGTATATTTCATTCATGAGGAGGACTCTTTCATGACAAACTTGATGAAGCCAAGTGAAGATATGGATGGTTTATGATAACTTTTCTTTGATGGGTCTAGAAGCAAAGTTGGGGTAGGTGGTGGATCAATGTTGGTTGGATCAATGTTGGTTTCTCCATATAAATAAAGGTATTATTTCACTTCTCTTGTACTTGTAATGTGGTAGAATATGAGGCCCTCATTCATGGCCTTTAGTGGGATATGAAAAGTGGTGTGAAAGAGTTACAAGTATACGGTGATAGTGAGTTAATTGTGAATCAATTAAGAGGCCAAAATGTGACTAAGAACTCTTTGCTTAAATACTATAATCATATAATGTGGGATCTTGTGGAGGATTTCCAAGATTTTAGCATCCAATCCATCCCAACAGAAGACAATAAACATGTTGATAGGTTGGTAACAATTGGAGCTCATTTTCATGTTCCAAAAGGGATAAGAGAAGATAAGAACCAGCCACATATCAAGGTGATTATAAGGCCCTACATACTTGATAATGTCACTAATTGGCAAGTGTTTTATAGTGACCAAAAAATAACACTTTTCCTACAAGAGGAGGTTGAATTTTCTTCCAAGAATTAGTCCAAACTACAACAGCAATATGGAGGGTAGATTATACAATTGAAGTCAATCAAGCTCCCTAAAGTCTTAGTCACACTTGTGAGTATCTTCAATGATGATGACCAATTGAAGAAATAAAATGTAAGTATGTCTACTAAGAAATAAAACTATGAGAAATTAAAAATCTTCAATGATAAGTTGCTTGCACTTGGGAAGGTATGTACTAGTGAAGAGAAACGTGCTTTCATTGAGTTATGTAAGGAGTTTTCTAATGTATTTAGCTAGGAATATAGTGATTTGAAGGGATTTGATCTAAACTTAGCTCAACATACCATAGAGATAGATGATAATGCTAAGCTTATCAAGGAAAGACAAAAGCCAATCAATCCTAAGATTGAGCCTCTCATAAAGAAGGAGCTTACTAACTTGATTGAGTCCAAAATCATTTTTCCTATCAAACATTCATCTTGGTTGGAAAGCTTAGACCCTATTAGGAAGAAGAATGGGTAAATCAGGTTATGTGTTGATTTTAGGGACTTGAATAGATTTTCCTTGAAGGATCATTACCTTATTCTATCCATGGAGTAAATTTTGTAAGTTGTGGCAGGTAGTGAAAAGATTTCTCTCCTTGATGGATATTTTGGGTACAACCATATTTTGGTGAAAGAAAGTGATCAATATAATATAGCCTTTACTACTAAATGGGGTACATATGGTTTTATTAAAATTCCTTTTGGTTTGTCTAATGTTGGAGCTACATTTTAGTGTAATGAATATCACTTTTCAAGGACTAATAAATGGCATTGTGTTGGTATATCTTGATAATATCACGGTCTTTTCTAAGGATGAAAAGGATCAATTGAATCATCTTAGGTATATTTTTGAGAGATGTAGAGTGTTTATAATATATCTTAACCAAAACAAGTGTGTTTTTATTGTCCATGAGGGCAAGATTTTAGAATATATTGTCTCAAAGAAGGGCCTATCCATAGATCCTGAAAGGGTGAGTGCAATTTTGGCATTAGATTTTCCCAAACACAATAAAGGTTTGTAAAGTTTCTTTCAGAAAATTAATTTCATAAGGAGGTTCGTTCTTTAAATTTATAATTTATTTAAGCCTCTAACCTCTATGCTAAGGAAAGATGAAGTGTTCACTTGGACAAGAAGAATAAAAGAGAGTTTTGAATAGATTAAACAAGCCATTGCCCAAGCTCCAACTCTTGCAAGTCCTTATTTATCAAAGTATTTCAACTTGTATACCTTTATAAATGAGGAGATAATATTTTACATGCTTACTCAATCAAATGAAGAAAACTTGGAGCAGCCTATTGCCTTCTTTAGTCAAAGTTTGGAAGGATATAAGGTAAGATACACCTATGTTGAGAAGCAAGTAATTTCAATTGTTAGAAGTCTAAATAAGTTTAGGCATATGTTATCTAAAAAAAAGATTCACATATTTTTACCTCATCCAAGTGTCAAATATTTATTTTTGAGTAGAGATTTGAATGAAAAAAGGGTTGGTTGGATCACAAAAGTGATGGAGTATGATGTAGAAATTAAGACAACAAAGATAGTGAAAGAAAAGAGATTATGTGAGCATCTTGATCAAATTTTAAAGAAAAAAAAGAGGTTATTTTATAAATTCATGATGACCTTATTATAGTTGCACCTTCATCAATGAGAAGTTGGACACAAGATATGATTCATTTTCTTCAAACTGGTGAGTGTCCATAAGGTCTAGATAGAGCTAAAAGAATGTAATTTAGATTAAAATATACTCCTTATGTGATTATTGATGAAGTTTTGTTTAATAATGACTTATTAGGTGTGTTATTGATGTGTGTTGAATCAGATTAGGTTGAGAAAATATTGCTTGAATTTCATGATGGACTAGCTGGTGGTCACTTTGTTCGAAAAACCATAGCTACTAAGATAATGAGAGATGGATATTTTTGGCCTATTTTTTTCAAAGACACCCATGCTTGGGTAAGGAAGTGTCAAAAATATTCTCTCTTTGTTGGTAAATAAAATATTTCTACCTTACCTCTTCATCCAATTCAAGTTGACCAACCCTTTATACAATGGAGTCTAGATTTCATAGACTTAATCAACCCACCTCCTAGTGCTGGCCACAAGTGGGTATTGACTACTAAAAATTACTTTACAAGGTGTGTGGAGGTTGTTTCTCTCAATTAATAAAATTAAATTTTAGTTCTAGACTTCTATGAAGGCATAGTGACAAGGTTTGGGGCTCCTTCGATAATAATTTTAGATAATGCATTGGCTTTCCATAGATTGAAGATAAGTGAATGGGATTTGAAACATGGCATCTATCTTAGTAATTCCTCAAACTATTATCCACAAGGGAATGGACTATCAGAGTCCACCATTAAGAATCTAATCAAGATCATAAAGAGGACAATACAAGAAAAGCAAAGGTCTTGGCATTCCAAGTTAAAGATAGCTCTTTGGGCTGATAGGATTACCCCCAAGAGAGCAATTGGAAACTCACCATATACAATTGTTTATGGGAGAGAAGATAGAATACATATTTCATTTGAGCTACCAGCCTTGGATATCATTATCAACTATAGTTGATGGAGAATGAAATCATGGAACTTAGGTTGTGTGAGTTGATGGAGCTTGAAGAGACAAGAGATCAAGCTATGTAAACTATGAGAGCTCACCAAGATCAAACAAAGAGATAATTTGATAATAAGGTCATGCCAAGAAGTTTCCAAGAAGGTGACATTGTTCTAAAGTGGTATGTAGATAGGGCCAAACCTAAAAGACACACAAATTTTGATGCTTTATAGAGTGGCCCTTATGTTATCACCCAATGCAAGCAACACAATACTTTCCAACTCTCAAAGTTGGATGGAGAGGAACTTCATATCCCATTTAATGGGATATATCTCAAACATTACTACTAAGGTTCTCCCATCTCAATGTACATAGTTTTTTTCCCTTGTTTTCCCTAAGTACTTATGCACATGTGTGAGTCTTGTTTGTGTCTTATTTTATCTTGTGTTTATTTGGTGTGTGTTATGTGTGTTTTATACAATACCTTTCTAGTTGTATTAAGGAACTCATTGACTCCCTTAGCCCATGATAGCATAAGTCTACTAGTCCTTAGTATAGCAAGCATACTACCCCTATGAGTCACCAATTTGTTGACCAAATTTGACTTTTAAGTCAAATTGGGGCAAGCCTAAGTAAAAATTTGACATTTAGGTGCTTTAGGGGGTAAAAAATTATGTAACAAGGTGTTTCATAGGTTAATTAATGTCATTTAATGTTATGATAGGCTTGGTCCTAAGTTATTTTAGTCCTTTTAGTCATTTTTGGTCATTTTGAGGCCAAAAATGGTGCATTTAATGAGTTATATAGATTTATTAGGAAGTGTGAAGGTATAAAAACATGATATCAATTCCCATGTGTCCTTAGAGGTCTTAAATAACTAACATAACTGAAAAGTGGTAAGTCCATTAGAATAAAAGGTAGTTTTCTTGAGAAAGGAGAAGAAAATGGCACTTATACAGCCCATGGGGAAATGTGCCACATGTGAAAATATCATACAATGCCTTTCTTACTTCCCCATGCTCATTTCAACATTTTAAATGATTGAAAGGTACCATTTTTGTCCCAAAACCATTTTACTCCTTTTTCACCCTTTTTGGCAAGCAAAAGTGACCTACAAGTTTGTACTTCATATAGTTAGCACAAGAGGTTTCATGAAAAATGATATTGGGGGTATATTATACACTCATTCAGCTTCCATTTTATGTTTTATTGTAGAGTAATGGTAGTTTGAGCTTTATGAATGATTCCTAAGAAGTTGACCTTTCAAATCTACTTGCTAATTTGTGTACCCTATAGGTTTTGCTCTTGTTTGTGAAAGTATGTATAACTAACTTACTAATATTGGTTCCAAATTATTTTTACTCCCTTATCTCATGTTATTAATTATTATTTTCACATTTGGATTTGATTTGATGAGCTAACAAACTCAGTTTTCAAGGAGGAGTGAAAGAGCAAAATTGTAGTCATTTCTAATTTGTTCCAAAATGTTGGTCTTTTACAAAGGTTTACATGAATGTAAAATTATTTTCCACATGCCTTAGATCCATATGATCACACATTTGGTTTCATCACATCATACTTTGGAACAACTTCCCACCTTGTCTTTCTCTATTGTCATTTCTTTACCCAATGTTAGTTGTAATCACCTATATAAGCTTGTTCAACCTATTCATGAAATGAAAATCAGGGTATATCAGTTATCCAAGTAATAAATAATTGTAAATAGTTCATTTAGATGCTTGGAAAGGGTGCAAGTGTGTTCACAAGCTCATTCATTATGCTAAAACAGTCAAGAAATATGTTATCTACCTTATTCCAAGTGTTTACAAATGATTTACATGATGAAAGGAATGTTTGAAGCTTGTTTTAAGAGGTCCTTGTTGTCAATAATCTGGGTGGAATGTTTACAATAGGTTTAAGCTGCCCATGAGGCCTTTTTGTCCACCTCGTTGCTCTATTTCACCCTCATTGTCCTATCTAGCTCATTTTTACCTACATGCATTTCATGATGACATCATCAGAGCCTTAGTATTAGTTTCAATACTTTTGAGAGGTTAAAGGTTCATTTAATGGTATTAAGAGAGGCATTAGACCATTTAAATCAATGGATAGTGCATTCATCTCATTCCATGAAAAATAAAGAATCTTCACTGCCTATGTGTAAGAATACTCACCTACAAATGTACCAGTAGAGCTTTAGGTATTCTTTTCTAAAGGATTGAAGCATGGATAAATCTTTATTTTGGTCTATAATATGAAATTTGACCATTTCAAACTTATTTGAACTGTCAAAGGGACAAAAGGGTGTGTAATTATCTTAAGGAGATAAGGAATTGAGTTTAGGGAAGCTTTCCCTAAAATAGCAAAACATAGCTCTAAGGGGTTTTAGTAGATCCCTTTTGACATATTTTAAAAAGGCTTCAAGGAATAAAATGAGGTTAATCTTTTAGCCTCTAGTGTAGATAAGATATCTACTAAATGTGGTAATTAGAAAGTCAATGTAAGGTGAAATTTGAATACCTCAAAATTGCCTTAAAAGACATTGAATCCTACAATAATCTCTACAGTTTGAAAGCTTGAATGATATTTGACATCATAGAAGAAAATAGGACAAAAAATCATGTTTAGGATAGTTTAAATAGTTAAATTATATTAAAAATGGCATGGAGGCCATCATTATATGGTTGATGCGTGATTTTCAAGCTTCATGAGTGTCTACAATTGTCCCTTGTACCAAAAATTCACACCTATAACAAGGGTAACTCAGTCAGGATAGTGATTTAATGTTGATACCAAAGTGGTGTTTTAAGATCCATGGGTTGATTTCCGGTTCAAGAATGCATTTTTTTACCAAAAGGGGTTTCAAGAGGAGTCTTTTAACCTCATGGACAAGCTAAATAGAAGTAGAAGACACCTATAAGAATCAACAAGTAGGTTGTCTCAGTCATGGTAAAAGGGAACCTAGTTATGAACCCAAGGAGAATACAAGGTGATCACAATATATAGGAATATATAAAATGTTTCTTTTTCTCAAATTGGGTTCAAGGAAGTTCTTTTAAATCATGACCAATCTAAGTTAAACCCATGTATGCACCTACAGTAGGGTATTAAGGGTAGAGTATCTCAGTTAAGGTATTGACCTAAGAGTTGGTACTAGGATGGTATCCTAAGAATTTCAAAGGAGAATATTAGTGCCAGTGTATAAATTTTTACCTATAGGTATTTCTTTAATACCTTTTCACATCATGATTGAGCTCATTTTAATCCCATTACACACTTATATCAGGGTGTCTCAGTCAGTAGATAGTGAGGAACTCAGTTATAGCCAAAGTTGCTTATGATAGAGAAAAAATGAGTTTGGGTAATAAAAAAAACATTTTATCATCTATATAAAGGTTATATTGAATCCATAAACTAAAAATAAAGGATAAATAAACTTTTACATGTCCCAAAACACATGTATACACCTACAATAGGGTGCAACTAGTGAAGGTAGGATAGAGATGAGCTCTTCTAGGGAGAAGAAGAGGGTAGGTTAGGAGTTGTTTAAAATTTTAAAAATGGTGTAGAGATTTTTATCTCATATAAACAAACATTATAAACCTTTCAAATGTGGCTAAAACATGCCTTAATGGCCTAGACCTTCAAGGATGCAAACATGCCTATTAGGTCTAGTTTAGGCCTAAAGCCCAAGTCGGGGGTTAGTACTACTTATAGTATCAGATGGAAATTATAATTCATGGAATAGTTTTTATAAATATATTCCAATTGTTTTAAATCTCTTTGAGTACAAAGGAACCCACAAGAAATCCACTTTTGGCTTGAAACTAATTTAAGTTTGAACGCAGTCAATGTAATAGAAGTTTGCCTTGGGGTTTTAGATGTTTGAAGATGCTAGAGAGGTCATTTTGACATGAATGTTTTTGAAAAATGTCCTAATTACCCAAAAAATAACCTCATGTAATTTTTTTCCTTATAAAATTAGTACACATATCCTCTATTTTATCTCAGAGGTAGGTCACTTTCAGGCCTACATAGAGGTAAAAAAGGGAGAAAATGTGACCTAAATGGGTGTTGGGTGCCTTAGAAACATAATGTGATGAATTATTATGATATATTAACGTGTATTAATCTGTAAAAAATATTAATTTGACCCAATTTTTTTGATAAAACATGATAGAGTGTTGGTGAACAACCATATGCAGCCAAAACCCCAATGGTCTCAATTAGGCCTAATTGGTGAAAAGGAAGAAGGGATGAGAAGGAGCACTTGGAAGGATATATGTTGAATTTATAGGTGAAAAACATATATGTAAACATTAATATAATTACACAAATGGTATAATCCTTATGGGAAGGTATATATCCTCAAAGGTGTAGGCAAGCTTGTTAGTCAAGGTTCAAGCCTAAGGCCAATTGGGGGTCCACCATCATTTCTAGCTTTTGGTGAGTGTTATAAATGGTGTGATAATGTTTTTTAAATGTAATTAGACATTTTTGAGATTTTTTTATGTAGAATAACCTATAAGAAATCTAATTCTAGCCCAGACATAGTCCAAGCATGTAGGAAAAGAGGAAAACAAGCTCGATGAGGTGCCTTCAAGTGCTCATATATTTTATAAATATTTTCATGGGAACCAAAGAAATTTTGAGAGGTTATTTGGGTCCCTTATCATCAATTTTGTGTCATTTTTGGTCAAATCCAACATCAAATATTTATGAACAAAGCGTAAGACCTAAAACTACCTAAAACCCTACTAAACCATCAGCCAAGACCGGATGGAGAAGACAAGCTTGGAAAAATGTCCTAAATTTTTTTTTTGGAAATTAAATATATTGTAACATATATATGACTCTCTCAATATATCTCCCACTAAGATGAGTTGTATGGAATTGCATGGACAGGGTGAAAAAAAGAGTATTTTTTACCATTTTTTGTGTTTTGTATGTTTTAAGAGGTTTTAAAAGATGCAATAAAGTTTGGAAGAAGGATATAGAATTATTATAACCCCTCATTGTCATTTTATTCTTGGTAAAATATTATAAGTGTTAAAATAATAGCCTTTATCTTAGCCAGTCAAAACTGGCATAGTAGACACAAGGGTGAGAAGGGTAAAAACTCCAAATGTGAGCCTTTTTAAGGTGTAATTAAGTAGTATAAGTACATGGATAGTATTTCCAAGTGTCATTAACTCCATCACATGGATTTTCATGGTATATTGATGCTACTTTTGAGGCCAAGTGTGAGGAGTGATAGAAAAGAGGAGCTTTTTAGACTGTAGGTAGTGACAGATTCCTCTAAAATGTTTCTAGATGATTAGGACAAAAACTAATGAATGGAGAGGAATGTCTGAAATACTTCCATCTCATCATAATCATCATACCTATCCATAGTCAGTTTTGGGACATTAAATAGGTTAAAATTATGAAGGCAATTTTCTAAGCCAAGACTGGGAGTTTTATATCAATTTTCATAACTTTCATGACTTGTATGGACACTTGGTCCTCCTAAGATTACATGGTTCACTCCATACCTCTTTATCATGAAATTTTAACCCCTTTTATTATATTTACAAGTGTCCAAGTACCTTTGGACTTACCTTGTCTTATTTTTCTCTCAAAGGCTATAAATATTAACTCTTTTGGCTCTTTTTGGTAGCCTCTATTGGTTGATGGTGAAACCCTAGCCAATTTTGTACTTGAATGTCTCTTGAAGTAATGAAACAAGTGAATTTTCCTACTTACATTCTTTACAATTGAGTGTTGTTACAATCTTATTGGTCGTGTCTAGTAGAAGATGATCTTTTCTAGCATGTTATCCTTGATTGTCCACCAAGTGTGCAGAAGAGTAATTATTACAGGTCTTTGTTAGTATTCTATTTCAAGTGTAAAAGTGTCATAGAAGTGTTTCATGACTATATTTTCTCAAGAAATAATTTATTTCCCTCCTAAGTATCAAAATACCTTCTTGAACCTAGCTTATGAAACATTGATGTAATAATATGTCTTGTGTTGTGAGTTTTATGTAAGAGAAGCTTTATTTTTATATAAGTAGTATAAGTTCAATCAGTAAGAGGAAATAAAAAATTGGTGCATCACATTTTTTTAGCTTTCATAGTTATTTTCTTAACCCTTCTCATCCAAAGTTGATAGGCAAGAAAGTAATTCAAAGAGTGCATCAAGGGAACTAGCCCTTCTAGAGATTCATCTCATCAAATTATTACCCACAGCAAGAGAGATGTTTCCATTATGCTACTTGGATGAGGAGAGATAGGAATATTCTCAAGGGGTGTATATCTAAGTGACAATAGATTGAAAATTTAAATTCACCATGTACGATAAATAAGAATTTGACTTAATGTCAAATGATAAAACAAATAGATAAAGATAATATTGGAGCACGTGTCCAATCCAAATGCAAATGTAAGAACACCATGCATGTGTTCATAATCAATGATATATTTTCCCACACACATTATCTATAGCATCTAATAAATCTCTATGAATTTTGAGTCAAATATCTAATGTCTCATTTATCTTTAGTGAAAATTGGGAAAATACTTCACATTTAATCTCCTCAATAGAAAAGGTAGGAATGCTTGATGGATTGTGTTGAGGAGGGATATTAGTCAAGGGATGCTCAAAATAATTCATGGAAGTGGATTTGATAGGATATGAAGGGATCACTGATGAAGAAGGATCCACAGGTGAGGGACTCATAGGTGGAAAAGTATCCATAAATGAGGGAAGGTCTATGGGTGGAGGATTCATGGGTGGAGGAAGGTCCACAGGTGGAGGAATATGAGGTGAAGAAGGGACCAAAGGAGGGTATGGAACCATAGGAGGGGAAAAAATTATGGAATAAGTGGGATCCTTCTTTTGGGAATGACCTATGGGAGGAATGGTAGAAGGTGCAATAATAGTTAAGATATGATCTTTAAGGTACTGTTAAAAGATGTGGTAACGATCAGTGTGATGGGTTTCATATTGGTGCCAAATATAACATGCCTCTCCATACTTAGGAATATACTTAGGTAATACATATAGTGGAGGTATGGCCTTATCTAAAGACTAAGGGATAGAAGGAAGTAAAGTATCAATATATTATTGTAGCTTATGACAATGCATGGATAAATGATTATCTGTGTCATGGAAGTAATAGATACACTTATAAGTAAACTTAGTAGAGGTAATCATAGGAGGAGGTGTAATATAAGTAGGAGTTTTGGAAGGCTCGTCAACCTATTTTGTGAGCATTGGATCCATCTATGGTAAAGGAAGCAAACCATCACTAAGGGAAGGTGGTGTTAGTGAAGGTACTAGACTAAGCTCAATATAAAGAACAATAGGATTAGAACTAGGGATAGACTCATCTAAATTAAGAGTAGTAATGGGCTTCAAAGTAGGATCTACTGAGGGAGGGGTAGCCTCTACATAAGACTGAAGTAGATTTGCATATATCTTAGGGATAAGAAGGCTATAGGGGTCCTGGTACCTATCAAAGCGATAAGGCCTAGTCATAACACGATCTATAAACATACTCCTACATGGTTATTCAAAAATTTGAGGTGTCAACACCATCTCTACCCTATGATAAAGAGGAAAAATTCTAAAATTAATAATGATATATGATGGAATATGGGAAGAAACACTAAAATATTGAAGCAAAGAGGAATGATAATGAATAATCTTAGCATCATAGGCCTAAATAAGACTGCCTAAGAATGGATCATATAAGGTATAAACATCATCATAATCAAGTGCGTGAATATAAATGATGTAGGTAGGGATGAAATTATCATCTAATGAGGTGTGGTGAATGGAATACTAATTCTTAGTTAAGATAATTTGGATGTCATCACAAGGAGGTTTGTGAGAATGAGGTTGTAAAGAAGCAGGAAACTGAGAGATGAGATGAGGTGAGTGATCATAATTTTTAATATTTAGGTTGATCTCATTAGGTTCATCATCATCAAAATCAAGAGGTTAGGGGGAATGTTCCCAATGAGTTTGAGATGACCATTGTAACCTTGAGTGGAATTGACTAGAAAGTTAAATCATTGAGACTCACAGAATGGAACACTAGGCAAAGGTTCAAGAGTAAGTATCTTGAAGACACCACAGTCTTGGAATTGTTCAAAATTCTAAGGGTTAGTTTCACCTTAAATCCTATAGATGGCTCCATTATTATGTAATTTAATGCATTGGTAGTCAAACGAAGCAACTACTCTCATACAATGAGTCTATGGCCTACCAGGAAAAAATTTATAAGATAGAGGAAAGTTAAATATCATCACCTTGACATAAACACTGGTAGGTGGGATAGTAATGGGAAGCCACACATAACCTAAAGGAGGCATTTGCCTTCAATCATATGCTTGAAATGTCTTACATTTGGATTTGAGATGACATTCTTAATATGTAAAGGTTTTGATAAAATAGAGAGAGGCAATACAAGTGTTGGAACCCTCATCAATCAAGGCATGCTTGACTTGGATATCATTAATTTGGACACTAATGAATAGAGGAGGATCATTCATACAAATTATAATTTCATCAAGAATCATGGAAGTGATGGGAAAATTTAAGGAAAAATAAGTGTCCATTATTTTATCATGTATGGACATCTCTTCTCATTATTGTAATATGTTATCTTTAGATCCAGATAAGGTTACTTCGTGTCCTACTAGGGGAAGATGAGGGATGTTCATTTTAAACAAAAGTTACATGAGTGATTTCAATGATATAGAGAGGTCCTCATAAGTTCAAGAAATGGAATTTGGGATGGGAGATTAGTGAGTTCCATATGGGATCCCACTCATCATAACCCATAAGAAGGTTGTTAGAAATAGGTTCATAGTGTTGAAGGAGGTCCTTTGAAGGAGGAGCCTAAGTGAATTTGAATTTATGTTGATAAGAGGGAGAAGGTTTAGAAAAATTTTGTAGATTATGTTGAGAAGATAAAGAAGTTGGCACAGGTTGGTTTTAATAATCATTAGAAGAAGTTTTGATAAAATCTTGAGTGTTATTAGTGTTAGGTAAAGAAGATAGAGGGATGGTATAAATAGAATGGGAAGTTTTAACTAAGGGGGGATTGGGAATTGGGTCATATAAATTTATAAGGTCATCTTGCCCTAACTCATTTAAGTGAGTTAGAGAAGAATCCTAGATAACATGAAATGTGTGAGATAATGGAGGGGTGTAGATAGGTCGAGGATCAATGAAAGAAACCACCTTTCACATATTATTCATATTAACCACATTCTCTTCTAGAGTTGGGTTAATAAGGATATATATATTGTTGGTGGAATGGGTGGGCTTATCTTTGTTATCTTGGTGATTTGGAAGAGGTTATTTATAGATGGCCAAATGAACATTAGCTTGATTCAAAGCTTGAGATTTAGTATTACTTTCATGGGTTTTAAAAGCAATGTCAATGGCTTGTTGAAATTTCTAAATGATATAATCATGATCAAAATTAGAAGCAAGAAGAAAATCTATAGCCAAATTATGAAACTACCTATAGGTCTCATGAGAATGACCCCAACTAGTGTGAAACCAACAAAACTTGTTGGGATCGTACAAAGATTTAATAGGATGAGTAGGATCAAGTTCTCATGGTAGACGCCTAGGTATATATTTTATTAATTTAGTAGGATAAAGGTTTGTGAATATTGATGTTATTAGGTGAAGATAAATGAGGATTGGTGAATTGTTGAGGATAAGGAACTAGTTCTAAAGATTGGTTAGGAATAATAGCTTAAATAGTGTGAATGGTGTCATAAGAGTCTATGACACCGTCATTGATAGCATTATGATTTTTGTTCTTGATTAATATGTGAGGAACCATAGAAGTTTGGGATGGATCGAATTGATGTATAACAAAATCTTGATGTTTTTCTTGGTTAATGGCCTCCTCCAAGGTACATGGAGAGAGAGTACAGACTTGATACTGCAACTTGGGAAAAAGATCATTGGTAAAGAGATGGAAAAGGTTATAATCAACCATATTATGTTCACATTTGTTGGATAATGTTTTCCACCTTTTAACAAAAGCTTACGTAGTTTCATTTTCAAGTTGTTTATAATTGATAAAATGGGCCAAGGTATTCTCAAGAAGATCACTAGTTTGGAACTCTTGGACTATAGCATTTACTAAATATTCCAAACTAATAATAAAATGAGTTTTAATTTGGTTGTACCAATCCAAGGCATAACCCATGAGGTTTTTGGCTAAGATCTTGGTAGCAACAAAGATATTTAATTTGACCTAGTATTTGTAGAGATTTCCAAATGTTTTTAGATGAAGAGTAAGATTAGTTGATCCATTATAAGAAATGGTAGGGGTTATACACCATATATTGATATTAGCAATTTAGGATGTAAGAAGCTCATTTTGAAGATGTTTGATTATCTTGTTGACAAGAGGAGGTTGAGTGATGAGATTTCCATGGGAATATCTAAGATGAAGTGGGGTAATATTTTGATTATGCATGCCCCAAGGCACTGGATGAGGGTGAGTTTGAAGGTGAAGAAGGTGGTTTTGCATTCTCAACATTTGATTTGTATTATGAGCTTAAAAAGTATTCATTTTATTAAGTGTCTTCAATAAGAGTTGGTGGGTTTAATTGGCATTTTTAGCATTATTTGAAGCATTAGAGTTGGTATTAGTGGCTTGGGTACCACTATTGGTGTTGATAGGAGCTTGAGAGGAACTATTAAAATGTGAGGCACTAGTGGTAAAATTTACATATGTGGTAAAAGATGGACCAGTGAAAGGATGAGAAGAGGAAGAACTAGAAGCATTATTACCATGGGTAGCAAATAATGCGCTAGTGGAAGAATTGAGAATAATGGGTTTTAAAGAGGCCCACTAGATGTATAACCTACCATGTAAGTGGAGATACTAGGCTTGGAGGTAAAATAAGCCAAAGAAGAAGAGGTCATGGTATGATAAGCAGTCATAATAGAGGGAAGAGGATGAGAATAAAGGAAACTAGTACCCCCAAATCCATGTGAGAATGTGGGAGAAGGTGAATGAGGCTCTTCAAATTGACCACTAATCATGAGATGGTAAATGGTAGAAGGATCCTTTCCTCGATGTTAAGGAAATTAGAGATAATAAAGAACATTTTAGGGGTATACTCTAATTCAAGTTGGTCTTCAAGTGAGAAGAGAGGATTATGAAGTGAAGAAGAGTGAGGATGGGTCCCATATTTCATTTTATGAGTGGATATATGAACATTAATCTCATCTAGGAGAGGATCCCTACTTTACTTATGGGAGACTCTATGAGGGTTAGTAAGACTCATCATATCCATTGAATGCAACTCAATGTTATTTTCAAATAGAAATTTAATGATGAAGGAGAAAGACTTAACAAGGTAATAAAGATGCAAAAATAAAGAAATAAGAAGTGATAAAAAACTATACAGAGTCAACTAGGTCAAACTAGTACAAAAAATAGGGTCTAAAAATTGTACAAATTTGATAGGGTTGACCTAATACTAGAAATAGGGGATGAAAATTATATAGAGTCGATAAGGTCCACCTAGTACAAAAAATAAAGGCTAAAAAAGTGTATAAAGTCAACATAATCAACATAATACAGGAAACAAAGGCTAAAAAAGTGTACAGAGTCGATAGTTTTGACCTAGTATAGTAGGTAGGGGAAAACAAATAGTCTATAAGAGATTGTGTTGAGAAAAATGACTATGTACTAAAATAGGAAAAAAATTTAAAGTATTTTTGTAAGAAATAAATGAAATAAAACACATAATCAATTAGACCAATGAGGTTGATCCAATTGAGGCACATATCACAAAACCTTGCACTAGCACTAGCTGGTGCAAGTTTTTGTAATACAACATATAATTGAGCAAACAGCAAGAAATCAACTTAGAAAGTAAAAGCTAAGTGGTCATCCTGAATGTTTTTAGATTATTAGAATAAATTTCTAGATGTGATAGGAAGTTGGCTAAAAGCAAGGAACTAAAAAGTAATCTAAGGATGGTTTTAGTACATTTGGGCTGAAAGGGATCTATGTTGGTAATGGTACTAGCTTGGTATTGGGGCCTACCCCCTCACTTCACATACCATATTGATGAGGGTGTCAGGTGCTTAGCCAAAATATACCATAAACCATGTGTTTATACTTGGCCAAAAAACCAATTTGGCTTCCCCCTTGGTGATGAAATCTAAGTAGGTAGGCCTTGGGTAGACAATTATTAAAATGTGTTTTAATATTATGTGATTTGGTAGTGTGTGAATAAAAGATAAAATATTAAAACTAAATGTTATATTTAAAAACCACCTAATTAGACTATGTGATCTATTATAAGCATGAAATTAATAAGAAATGAAAGTGTGAGTTAATTACTATCATATAAGTGTTAATTTCAACTTTGAAATACAATATAGTGTCAATTTAGATGACATTATATAGAGAGAATACAAAAAAAAAATCGACAGTGTCACTTTTGTACTATGAAATTAAGGGTCTAAAAAAGAATTATGTCAACAGTGTTGACCTAGTTTTCTACATAGATTACAAAATATAGAACTACATCGACAGGGTCAACCTTATTGACTATATAGGGGTAGTTTTAAAGATTGCAAACTATGAAAAATAGAACTATAATGAATAATAGAAATGATAGAGAAGGATAGAAAGGAACCTTGGTGGGTTGGAGGTTGTAGAGAAAGATAAGATTATTATTGAAGTACCCTAATATATACTTGCAAATTTTGTCAACTGTGTCGACTAGGTTGACCTAGCTTTACAGTTCCCTATTTGCTAAAAAACTATAAAATGTACTATGTCAATAGAGTCAACCTAGTATGTTATCTAGAAGTCTAAAAATGTATAGTAGTAGCTTAATATAGATGTCTAAAACTGTACCATGTCGACATCATTGATCTAGTAGCTTATTCTAGATGTCTAAAAATATATTATGTTGACAAAGTCGACCTAATAGCCTGTACCTGATGAAAAACCTACACAAATAAAATATAGTTGATTGTGTGACTATGTTAAACCTACGCACAAAATTTAGAACTAAATCAACATTATCAACCTAGTATCTCAAATATATAAAAATAAAATGATGAAAAATGTGAAATAAAACCTACAAGGGTTAGATTCACATTGAGCTCACTAGAATATATGCAATTATAAATACATCATGTCTATAAATCAATCATAACTCAAAGAAGATAGATCATACCACACACTTTTGATTGGGGACACATTAGATAATCATGAACATGACCAATATAGGGATCCACTAGACTCGATTAGGGGATCTCTTATCACAATACATAATGTTAGGGAGGGATCCAAAGCCTCCAGTCAGTCAATCACAATCACATAATAACCCTAAGGGAGTCCTATGTTTTATATTCACTAAACTAATAACAAGTAAAGTAAAATCTAATCTAGTTCTCACCAAAGTTTGTGGCACAAAGTGGGGGTTAGAAATAATAAAAGTGAACATGCATAGAAGACATATACTCACATCAATGTATATGAAATATTAATGCATGTAAGATAAGTAAAAATGCATATCTATATATGCTTACAAAGGAGGAAAAAAATTAGGAATACTTACCTTTTAAGACAAAGCCATCGACCCTCAATCTCTCCCTTGGCCAAGGTGTTTTGCAAGAAATTGTTGTGGTATGTAATGATGATAAGGATAAATCAGATATAGGCTATAAAACCTATCAATGCATCTAAAAGACTTATCCACAAGATAAGATCCATATCTCCAAATAAAGTATGAAACCCTAAGCTTGCTCCTCAAGTATAATGGTGTTAGGGTGTGGAGCTAAAAGCTTTAACTATTTGCAAACATGAAGAAGAGGATGTTGAAGAACCAAAAGAACCGGCATCAATAGCATGACCGACGTCAGTCAGATACAGTACAGAAGGCAACCGATGACGGCAGCTAGTCGGTCGACGTCGACAGCATCAGGTAAGCAGGGACCGGCGTCGGCCGCCTGTGTGTTCCAGAACTACTGTTGACGAATAGTCAGTTAAGTGAAGCGAGTGTTTGCATGTCAAATGACTAATTATAGTCATGAGCTGCGTGTCTAATTATTGTAGTTAGATTTCTATTTTTGTAACCATGGGATTCTATTTAAAGACCCATGAGGCATGTATTGTAATTACTAAAAAGGCAATTAAAAGCATTGAAGCAAGCAAGGTCAAGGAGATCTACAGGTGTAAGGTCAAGGAGATCAGCTGAAGCATTCAAGGAGGGATAGCAACTCAGGTTGTAGCGTTGGTTTTGTGTTGAGAAAGAGAGAGAGGGAAGAAGGTCTTGAGGTGTGGCAAGCCTTTGAGGTGGAGGAAGAAGTGGCATCTTCCTTATTGTATTTTCTTCTATTAATTTCTAATACAAGAGTGGTTATTGTCTCTCAAATTCTTTGTTGTCTCAAGTTTCTAGTTACTTTATCATTCTGGTATAATTCTGTGTTTAATTACTTATAAGAAAGTAATCAATTGTGCTTCTATTGGATAAGGGGTCTCCTAACAGTTGGTATCAAAGCTACGGTTTACAGGAAGCAGGTTATTGTTTTTTTTTATTACAGGTCATTCACAGGGTTTTCTAATTGAGTGGGAGTTCAGCAATGGTAGAAGAAAGTAAGCTACAAATGGAGAAGTTTAAATGCAAAAATTATCAACATTGGAGGATGCAGATTGAGGATTATCTGTATCAGAAGGATCTGTACTTACTATTGGGTGGGGTTGCATGCAAGCCCACAGATATGAAGGATGAAGAATGGAGTGTTCTTGATCGGAAGGCTCTCGGTTCCATAAGGTTGAGCCTTGCATTGTCTGTGATTTCTAGCTTATCATAGTGCAAGACAATGAAAGAGTTGATAAAGTCCTTCGCAAATTTATACAAAAAGCCCTCGGCTTCTAATAAGGTATATCTTATGAAGCAGTTATTTACTTTGCAAATGCAGGAAGGTGGATCGGTACATACTCATCTCAGTGATTTCCATGGTTTGGTAAACCAATTAGCCTCAGTCAATATTGTTTTTAATGATGAGGTAAAGGCTCTCTTGATTTTATGCTCTTTGCCTGAAAGTTGGGATAGTTTGGTTATGGTAGTAAGTAAATCTGCATCTGCTTCTAAAATCTTAAAAGTTGATGATGTTGTGAGTGAGATCTTGAATGAGGAAATACGTAGGAGAAGCACAAGTGAATCATCAGGTAATGCTCTAAGTGCAAAAAGTAGGGGAAGGCAAAGGGAGAAGATTGAGCAAGGGAAATCAAGGTCGGGAAGGAGATCCGAGTCCAAAGGTATTACCTACTGGTTTTGTGGAAAGAAAGGACATATAAAAAAGGAGTGTTGGTTGAGAGATAAAGAGAATCAACATGCAGGTATTGAAGAAGCAAAGGATGCAAATATTGTGGTACAAGATGCTCTCATACTTTCTTTGGATAGTCAGGTAGGATCATGGATTTTAGATTCTGGTTCATCTTTTCATGCATCCCCAAACAGAGATTTGTTCCATGAGTATGAACAGGGAGACTTTGGAGTGCTCTATTTAGGGGATGGTACGCCTTGTCAGATAATTGGCAAAGGGAAAGTGCAGCTAAGATTGCAGATTGACAACACATGGGTGTTGAAAGAGGTCATCCATGTTCTAATTCTGAAGCAGAGTTTGATTTTTGTAGGAAGGTTGGGTGATGAGGGATGCACAATAACCCTCACAGTGGATTCTTGGAAGGTTACCAAGGGTGCACTTGTTCTAGAAAGAGGTAAGAAAGTAGATACTCTTTATCTATCTACTTGTATTACTGATTCTACTTCTGGTGTAGATTCGAAGATGTGGTCTAATAGGCTTGGTCACATGAATAAGAAGGGAATGGACGTTCTTGATTCAAAAGGTATGTGTTCAGATTCGAAAAGCATAGATAGAGTTCATTGCAGAAAAAAGAAATTTGATGCTTTTGATAGGACCAAAGAAGCCTTGGTGTTTATGGAGGAGATGAAGGATAGAGATCAGTCATAGGGGCTGAATAAATCTAAGCAGGGCAACATGGACAGAGGTTTGATCCAAGAAGAGCTCGTGGATGAAAATTTCATCACTTACAGGAACACACAGACGTCGATGTCAGTCACATGCGACCGACGTCGGTTAGCCAGATACTGACATCGGTCATGTGCAGACCAGCAGGGTCGATAGGTCGGGCAAGAGAAGTCCAACGTCGGTCATCAAGACCGACGTCGGCAGGGGAGACACCGGCGTCGGCCAGGGAAATGACATCGGCAGTCAGGATCAGTGCAGGGAACTGACATCAGTCAGGAGTAGACTAGGAGATGGCTGAGATCGGTCACTGGAATGGATGTTGGGTGGATCAATGAGTCTCAAACACCCATATGGAGGTCAGAAAAGGTATGTGAACCTCATATTCATTGTTCACCTTCTTTATATTGCTTACTGATAGTCAAGAACTAGGAAGATGGAAGAAGCAATGCAAGTAGAGTCCAAAAATAGTGGGATCTTGGCATGGATGAGGAGTGTGAGTCCTTGGAGAAGAACCAAATAGGTATTTGTTGGTAGAGTTGTTAGCTGGAAGAAAGCACTGGATAGAGGGATGGATTCCCATATTAGAGAAGAGAGTGGATGGACACATGAAACAGAAGGCTATTGTATATGGTCTTGATTAGGCTGCAGACAATGGAGGTTTGACCATTGTATTTATCTTTACCAAGTTGGATAATATTAGCTACATTATCCTATTATTGTATTGTGTTACTTGTGCAGGGTTTCATATACAGGGAGTTTTCTGAGCTAAGGGTAGAGTTGGTTCAGAAGTATGTCATGGAGAATTTGGGAGCAGCAAAATTCTTATGATATAAGTGACAGGTATAGCATCACAGGTTTGCATGGTGGTTGGTCTTCAAGAGTGACTTTGAAGAGGGATACAGAGCCAAATGAACAAAATAGATGGTGTACAAGTATAGGTATAGTAGCAACTGTTTATCTCCAAGTGGGAGATTGTTAGGGTGTGGAGCTAAAAGCTTCAACTATTTGTAGACATGAAGAAGAGGATGCTAAAGAACTAGAAGAACTGGCATCGATAGCATGACCTACATTGGTCAGATACAGTGTAAAAGGCAACCAGTGAAGGCAACTAGTCGACCGATGTCGGCAGCACCAGGCAAGCAGGGACTGGCGTCGGTTGCCTGTGTGTTCTAGAACTGCTGTTGACAAATAGTCAGTTAAGTGAAGTGAGTGTTTGCATGTCAAATGACTAATTATAGTCATTAGCTGTGTGTCTAATTATTGTAGTTAGATTTCTATTTTTGTAACCATGGGATTCTATTTAAAGACCCATGAGGCATGTATTGTAATTACCAAGAAGGCAAGTAAAAGCATTGAAGCAAGCAAGGTTAAGGAGATCTACAGGTGTAAGGTCAAGGAGATCAGAAGCATTCAAGGAGGGATAACAACTCAGGTTGTAGAGTTGGTTTTGTGTTGAGCAAGAGAGAGAGGGAAGAAGGTCTTGAGGTGGAGGAAGAAGTGGCATCTTCCTTATTGTATTTTCTTCTATTAATTTCTAATACAAGAGTGTGTATTGTCTCTCAAATTCTTTGTTGTCTCAAGTTTCTAGTTACTTTATCATTCTGGTATAATTATGTGTTTAATTGCTTATAAGAAAGTAATCAATTGTGCTTCCGTTGGATAAGGGGTCTCCTAACAAATGGTGGATAATAAAATTCATACTAGCTCTTACATCTTCTCTTCTCTAAAGAATGGAAAAATGAAATTGTATAAATAGGTGGATTTAACCCTAAGCCCTTCTAAAAGTTTCAATTGACCTAGAAAAATTTTGTACAATAATTTACTAGGTTAGGGGCTAGGATGACCAAGATCTGACCTAGACCCTAATTGAATTTTTACCCAAAACTGTACAGGGTTGACCCAGTCGACCTAGTATAGGAAACTGAGGCTGAAAATTGTCTAGAGTCGATAGGGTTGACCTAGTATAGTGAATAGTTGAAAAGGGGTCAAGGTTAGGAAAATGGGATAAAAGGTGGTAAATTACTATAGAGTATATAATAGAGAAGAATAATCTTAGAGATAAGGTTTTCAAGAGACAAGTGTGTAGATAACAACTGGCAAAGGGGACAACAATCTTGCAAAGCACCAATGGTCTACCCACCCCTTTACTAATGCACCCCTTAGGGCATGCACTTAGAGAGATTGAGACTCGATGGGTTCCTACAATATACAAAGTGTCAGTAAGTGATATTTTGAAAGTATTATGTGTATGATATACGCTACAAGTTGTGTTTGACTCTGAGAATGATATTAAATTTTTCAATTATAAACTACTAAAATGTTGTATAATAATAATAGTAATTTAGGAATGTCAATCCCATATATGTATAAATGAATAAGTAATAATTTTATAAATAATAATGTAAGAATGCATAAGAAACATATGTTAAATATTGTTCAAATATTAAAATATCAAGTGTTTAATACCAAATATTATTGTCCACATTTACCCTTATTTTGTTATAGTAATGGAATTACTAGAGTAAAAGGATAAAAGGTGATGTTTGAGGAGAACCATGATATATGTGCTCAAATAGGTACTAAGTGTTACATCTTTCTCCATGCAGACCTGTAATGAAACATGTATAAATTAGTTTTTCACTTATGATATAAATCATAAGTAAAACATTGAACATATGTGAAATTAAATATTTATAGAATGATTATAACTATATGTATGTGAACTAAGTTATCTTCTAGATATAATGGATATTTTGGGTGATCATGCCCCTTGGAGATGCTAGTGTTAAAATATGTATTTAGATGAATATGCCCCAAACCTCATTGAAAATGGAGAAGTACCTAGAAGTTAAGTCATAAAAAACTTCAACCCAACACAACTCACTATATATGCAAAGTGGAATACACTATCGATTCCAATATATTTTATAAATTATTGAGAATCTAATTAAATATTTTGAATCATCTCTTATAGACAAATTATTTTATTCAATTTGAATGATGCACAAGGTAATGCCTATGAAAATATTGAGTGTAATTTTTATATAATTTTCCACGTATGTCATCAATATGTTCTCAATCCAATTACATGTGTATTTCAAGTCTAATAACTTGTGATGAAGTATCATTATATTTGTGTAATTATGATAATATGCCTCCCATATTCCCCCAATCTCATGATCTATGTAATAAAAATCATATAATATGTTAAATAATTACACATAATATATGAAATACCATTCATGCTCCTATAAATCATGACATATGCCTATATATGCCCCCATTTTTGTCCAAACTTGTCATAATATGAGTAAAACCAATAATAATCAATGTAAACCTATACCATTATAATTTAATATGTGCTCAAAATATGTAATATTTCACAATGAAGGCTTAGTGTCTAATAAAATCCTTTGTGTATGGCCCCCTTTTTAGGTGAGGGATGTAGCCTATGATTTACTCATCTCAAAATAAGAATTTATATGCATCATGTTATCTATATAAAATATATAATCAGTGTCAATCATTTACTAACATGTGGATTATTTTTCATCATAATAAAAATATATATATTGGGTATATATGAAACATGCATCCTAATGCACATAAGTGTTATGTTAAGATAGATATAGAAATGATAAATAAAAACCATAGTCAACATATATGTGACTATCCATAAAATGCGTAATAACTACAAAAAAAATTAAGTGATATTTATCATGTCACTGAGGAAAAGAATAAGAGTGCAAGATATGGATCACAACACAAACAAGATCAATAGATAATCATATATTTATTGACACATAAAATATATTTAAAAATATTATCATGGATATGATGCACACAATAAATCACCTATAATAACACTCAATATCACACAAGGAAAAATCCATACACCATGGATATTCAAATGTCACACACACACAAAATTCAAACATAAAATAGAGAAATAGTCATATAATGAAACAAACAAGTAATAATCTCATCATGTAACACACAATAACATCAATAATGCATATTAAAATTAAAGTTAATATATGCAATCAATTTATGTCATCATCACATATAACAAAATATAGTATCCAATGAGATAACACTCTAATTAGTATGAGTCATTGTAAGTCATGTATAATCATTTTTAATTAGCTTGAGATGATCAATGAAAATGGTCATAGAAATATAAAACCTACGTATAATAGCAAGATGTACCTAGTAAAAACATGCCATAATCTAGGAAGGTAGCTTGTGGGTTTAATATTGTCTCGTATCTATTTTTCCATGGCATATGAAACTTGTATACCCTACTTCACACTCATTTATATTGTGATGTATACTGTGAAATGCATATGAATGAAAAAATGAATATATAGTATACCATAAATTATAAAGAATAAATCATATAAATAAGAAAAACATGTCACACATAGGTCTTGGTTTTTTATTTTATGTTGAATATTTTTTTATAATTTTGTATTTTCTTAATTTTTTTAATTTGAATTGCATGTATTTCTAACTAATTATCCCATTAATAGGATACTCACATGTGGGTTCTATGTCAAATGTGGCTAATGTTACCCTTCATGATTGAGAATTACCATGTGTATATATGTCAAAATCTAAAAAATGATCTCATTCTATGACATATCCATCATGATTATCATCAACCAAATAGTCTTGTGTATGTTGTGTAGTTTTATGAAACTTAGTACTATATTTGGTGTAATTTATAATATAATAATGGGCCTATGTTCACAATGGAACATGTGAATATTTTGTAACACTAGCATAGGACATGATGGATTTGATAATGGTTGTCATGAATCTTGAATAACCCTATGATTTTATGGGCATTGAAGTACTAGCCTTCTAGTAAAATCCACTATCTTCCTCTAAACTTTTCAAGTAGAATGAAACTTAGTAGGTTGTTAAATTAATAATGATGGTGGTGGGGGGGAGGATGAATAATATCCTAATGAAGAGGATATTCATATGGAATACTTAAAACTATGACCAACTTATTCACATGTATATACTTCATACATATATGTATTGAAGATGATACTAAACACATCTATTGTATCCAATGACATCCAAACAACATGCAAAATGTGTTTGTACTAAATAAAACTAAGAATAAAGTAAAAAATATGGAATGACCCATTTAAAGTTGTAGTAAAATACTCCTAATTAATTTTTGTTTTTATCCATATATTCCCTCAACCATATTCATTGTATCCATAAAATATACATGTTTTATAGACAAGACTAGTAAG